>JASVER010000046.1:6950475-7089547 GCA_030449065.1 Oceanodroma leucorhoa | reverse complement strand
CAGGGAAGTGGTGGAGTCACCATCCCTGGAGGTGTTCAAAAAACGTGTGGTTGAGGTGCTTCGGGACATGGTTTAGTGGGCATGGGTACTGGGTTGATGGTTGGACACAATGATCTTAGAGGTCTTTTCCAACCTTAATGATTCTATGATTCTATGATTCTATGATTCTATATGCTGTTTTACTCCAAAATTCAGTGTCACGTACTGTAAAAAGTGGAAAAACATAGTGATGGATTAAACCCTAGAAATCAAAGTTCCTTTTATGGTTTTTTTTTCTTTACAGCTTAAACTTACTTAAGAAAATAAATGCAAAATGCTTTCTGGTTTAGCACTGACCATATATATAAATTATTTCGTATTGTGTTCAGGTTCTTTGATATTCCTATGGAAATACTTCCAAAAGTACGAAGCTCCTCTGAGATTTATGGCCTGATGGTATGTTTTCTTGCGTGTGTGTGAAGTTAATCTTGTAAAAATATAACTATATCAATATAAATTTGACAGAATTTCCATAGATTAAGACTAACGGCTTTTTCTAGACCAGTATTGTTTGATTTATGATTAGTGTGTCATTATCTACTGTTGTGTAATATTATATGAAGTAGAATATCTGTTGGTTTTGGTTTTAAGCATCAAATAGACAAAACAAAATGGGAGAGGTTTTTGATAAGGATAAAAATTTGATTTTTTTATTACAATTACTTATTGATTTTATTGATTGCATCAGAATGCAATGTATAATCAGTAGAGTAAAAGAATAAGAATGCTGTTATTGGAGCACAATATTTCTACTTCTTGTACAATTGAAAAGAAGAGATGAAAGTCGCTGTGGAAGTCTTCATGATCTAAGAAGACTGGACGAGATGTGTAATGTCTTATTTCCACATAACTGAAGGCAAGATTAATTAGTCAGTTTCTGTGAACTGGAAAATCACAAGTGACACCTTAGATTGCCTTCTTTTTGAAAATAATTTCCTCTTGCACTCAGTAAAAAAAGTATTTCGGAATATTGTGATGTCTTTTTAGTCACACTGCTTCCAGTGCAGCTGTGAATATTACGTAATAATAAATTAAATCATTAATTGTTATCATAGGGCTGAGGTTTCAAGTTTACTTTGATGCAGCACCAACTCTTCTGATACAGTGGCATCTAATTTATTCTTAAAAACTTCAGAGTCGGATAAACTGGATGTTGTGATTTTGCATTCTTTTTCCTGGTAGTATGCCTTATTGTTTACTGAGAACATACAGGCATTTTGTAATTAAGACAAGTTATGAGGTTTTTATTTAAAATATAACTCTAACTTGCTTGAAATGTAAGTATATTTGCTAATCTGTTAATGGAGATGCCACTAGAAGTCATTGCTGACTTTTATTAACGTGAAGGTCAGATGAAAGTGAGTTGTATTAAGCTGAATGAGTGAGGTAAATGGAAGAAGATACTACCTGGCAACTGAAACAGAACAGCTGGTCACTTTAAATGTGAACTTTTGTTTCTCTTCCCTTTTCCTTCCATTTATTTTCTTTTTCTTCCTTTTGCTGACTGTAGAAAATCTGTCCTAGCCTGGTGAGTAGAGGCTTCCATTAGGCTGACCACCTATATCTTATCTATTGTGTTCAGATGCTGTGCATTTCCATTGGTTTAAGGATTAATAAAAGCACACTTTCTAGACCAATAAATTTGGCGGATATTTCCAAATTTGAGACATTACAATTAGAGTTCATGCCAAAGTTGTTTCTAAAATGTAATCTTGATGTATGTGTTTGCCTTAATTTGCAGGCTGTTGAATATTTCTTTTTATAGTGAAGTAAAAAATACAGCTACTGGCTAATAAATGTTGGCTGTCTCTCTTTATAAATGAGAAAAGTGGGCCATTCTGTCTACAAATATTCATTCTATTACAGTGAAACATCAGGTTCATGCAGGGTTTTTTAGTGCATTTATAAACTCAATTACCTTAAATCCAGTTGATTAAAATGAGAATTAAAGAAAAAAAGATTCAGATTGGAAATGCATTTGCATGGCTTCACTGAAAATGCGTTTTCACAATTGCACAAACAAACAATTTAAAGAAAGAAGTAAAAATTCTCAGGATATGAATTACTTATGTTACCTATTGCAAGAATGCAACTGAAAAACTACGTGGTAATATTTGGAAGAAATTCTATATGAGACATAAAATGCTGTATCTTAAAATGAGGCATCTGTTTTTGCTTATTGTGTCATCACAATCACCTTTTTTTCTAGTCACTTTACCATTTTTGCACTTGCATTTTACAGTTGACACTGACTGCACAGGTTACACTGAACCTAATTTTCTGTACACTATGATTTCAACAAAATTCATATTAAGAACTGTTGAGGTGACATAAAATATACCTGTAAATTTCTGGCGCTCTATTTTTTAGTGTTTTAGGCATGAGCTGCATTAAGCTGAAGTCCAATGTACACCTGAACTGAACCGTGTTGCTTACGTGACCCTTCTTTGTTTTCCTTTGAGCATTACAAGTTTAGCTTCTTTTTCACTGCCTTAAACTGTAGTCATGGAAAGCTAATTTGGAGCTTTTCTTTCTCTTTTTGTGAATCAGAAATCTGGAGCTTTGACAGGTGTACCGATTTCCGGGGTAAGTCCTACTTCAACTCAGATTCTGGCATGAGAACCTGATACTGCATGAACATATCTTCATGGGAAAAAGCTTTAGGATGGGTGAATCCTGCTATAAATTAAGTTGATGGTTTTTTAGTTCATGTTAAACATGAAGTAAACTTTTGAAGTTGAATTATTAGTTAACTGGGTTCTTCATTATTAAGTTAAGGTCTGTCTGTGGAAATACAGCTGGCAGCTTTAATGCATATGGGTAGTGCTGTTGGAAACTTAGGATCTCTAAGTATATGAGTAACATCGCAAAATGGAAGCAAGCTGTGCTTTATATATAAAAAGAGTTCAGTGTATACATAATCCAGGAATGTTGGGCAGATTCTCAGCTTTTTGCAATACAACATGCATAAAGATAGTAAATTTTGATTTTGATTTCTTTAAATTGTTCACCATAAATAGTACGACACATTTCATTTGGAGTTCTTGTGAAGGGAAGAGTAGTCAAAAGCACAGGTTGTCCCTGTCGATTTTTCCTCACTTTCAATTACCTGCGTGCTCCTAATAGATTAGAGTTACAGTTAAATATAGCTATTCATGTTCGTTTTTCATGCATGTGATTCATGTGCAGACCTTTGCTAAAAAAAAAAATCTCTCTTCAGTGCTTGGGTGACCAGTCTGCTGCTCTTGTTGGGCAAATGTGTTTTCAAGATGGACAGGCAAAAAATACGTAAGTTATTATGAAAGTTGTAAGCTAAACAGTATGTCACTGTTCCATTTTGAATTTAGTATTAAGTTCTCTTCAAGCTGACTGCCAAATGTTTTTGTAGTTACCACATAACTACAGCTCTACCTTTTGACTGTGTTGACCTACAAAGTAAACAGTGTCCTGACTTTTATATAAAATAGTGAAGATATTAAAGTTAAATGGTTTGTGAGTTATATTTTGGATCAAAGTCACTGTGAGGAAATACCTCTGTGTGACAGGAGGTTTTTCATTTTAAAATTCTCCAAAACACAGATTAAAACAGTTGTAGTATCATTTAAATTGTGACATAGTTAAACAAATACAGGCCACGTGAGTTAGATTACGTAGACTTGAATGACCAAAAAACCACAGCATTACTAGATGGGAAATGTTCATTTCAGCTGCAGTGCTTAGTGTTGCTTCTGTGTCTAGCTCAGTGTGGAGAATTTTACATTTGTGTTTTTTCTATTTCTCAGCCTCTTAGTGTCCCTTGTTTAAAATAGCTGATCAGTTAAATCAGGCAACTGGTGTAATCAAACATTCATTTCAGGAAAAGCTCTCTGTTTAAATGACCTACTGTTCCATTTACAACCTTGTGCTTAACTGAGCATGTAGGTACATAGACAGTATCGGACTTCCACAGATTTAATTACACATTAATCTGTACTTGTTGCTAATTAACCTTCACTTTATCTTTTATATTTATACACAAATTTAATGGTTAGTGGCCTTGTATTTTAGTAAAACAAACATGGTTCTAAGTAATATTGTCACAAAGTATTTTTATAAGAAATACTTTTATAACACGAGACCTTTTGAAAAAAATCCCAGCTAAACCAAAAGCTAGAAGTGAGATTTTTTAACCTATTTGTGTTATTGCTTTGCACTTTTTCTCTCCAAATATAACTGAAGACTTTCTCAGTACTACTTTAAGCTATTAATTTTCAGGGTATTAAAAAGGTAAGGAACTTATAATTTCTTAGAATACAATTASAGTGGGTTATAAGTATTTTGTACTCCTTTTGTTGAACTGTGTTCTTATATGTGTGTGTATGCACACATACATGTGATGTGGTCTTCAAATGAGAAACATGCCATTTTTAGAAATTTTTGAACTTTACATGTTTAAAGAAAACCCTCTTCTTTGTGACAGTAAAAAAGTTTCTTAAATTTTCCCCTTTAAAAACTTGAATTTAATATTGTGAAATATGTATTTTATAAAGTAGCTTTCATAATCAGCTTAAATTGAAGTAGGTAAACACTGCCACCAAAAAGGAATTCATACTTAGTTTTCATCCTTATCTGCTTCTTGATCGAGTATTATACAAGAAATAGCCAGAGGGAGAGGTGTGGGACAAGATTTTTCAGCTGCAGGCTGCATTTAAATCAACTTTTTGAGGATGATTTTATCATCAGTTAAGGGTAGCATAACCTTCAAGGGGCAAAAAGTGGTGTCTTGATTCTCCACAGAGGGGGTCGGATTCATGATCTGCAGTAACAGGTTATCCTTTAAACATCCTGGTTTTAACTTTCCTTTGCTTTCATGCTAGGTATGGAACAGGATGTTTCTTGCTGTGCAATACAGGTCAGAAGGTCAGTTGCATTTTTTAGTTGTTCACTTTCTTTTTACAATCTTTATTTAAGTTCTTGAGTACAACTATATATTAGCCTTTCTTAAGCTTACTAGCAACAATTATATTGCTAAAGATAAGGAAAAGTGCATACTGAAATCTGACAGAATAGAAAGTAATAATTCCTTCAAGGTGTTTCAGTAAGACTCCATGTCCTAGCTCCTTAAGTTTCCAAAAATAACTTTTCRTAGCAAGTTTCTTGCTGTTCCCTTGTATATGTTTCTTAACCTCACCCAGAAGTGCTGAGAGTTGTGTTACTTAACCACATGCTTTTCTCCTTGTCTTGGCTATTTTATTTCTTCCCTTCATTTTCTCCCATTGTTTCTTTGTAGTTGTAGTTGAATAAATAATGCAAAGCTTTGGCTTCCTTCTCATTCACATCTCCTTCTAAAGACCCCCAATTCTTTGCTATAAGGAGGCTGGAAAGATCTGAGGCAGCTTGTGGAAACGAGAATTAACACCAGTGATCTGAGGCTTCTATCTTAAGTGTTTATTTAGAGTGACTGATAATTTACTTTGTTTAAACTTTCCATATTTAATTTTTTTTCCAGTGAAKGTTTTGTCTCTTGTTTATTATCATTTGAATATATTTATTTAAATATTTTCTGCCTCTGTTCATGCTTTACCTTTTCTTTCCCCTTTCCCCATTTAGTCTGTGTTTTCTGAGCATGGTCTTCTAACCACAATAGCTTACAAACTGGGCAGAGACAAACCTGTTTGTTACGCACTAGAGGTAAGTACAGTAATTTCTTCCTTCTTGTAGTGATACATGTTCTTGTTTACTTCTGTTTTCTAGTATCCTTATGTTATCTTCAGTTGCATGGAAATCAAAATAGCTTTGTGTTATAGCTTGTGTGCTTCAAGGCTTACGTGTGGTTTTGGTTATCCCTATCTCCAATCTACATCACGTAATCTAATMAAAATATTTCTACATTGCGTCATTTATATTTTCAGGGCATGATGGCTAAAACATTTTTTCGGTTACACAGTCTTTCAAATCTTTAATAAATATTATAAATACATAAAAAAAGAAAAATTTTTACACTACAATTGCATTTAAAAAAGAGGGAAAAAAGTACTAGTGTTTCAGTTATCCTCTCATAATAAAAGGCATGACTAAATGTCTTTGTTTTTTATTTCATTCTAATGGATTTTACTTCTAACTTTTAAAAATCTTAATCAAATTTCTGGGACAAGAATCCTCTAACAATTGATCTTTTTTTACCTACTAAGACTTAGGTGCCTACTTTCAGAATTTAGTTCCTCAGTTCTCCACAGAACTCTGAGGACGTCCAAATTCTGTGGAAAATTGGATTTTTACTGTAATTTCAGGGTTCATTGTTCTAAAGCTCTGCTTCTGAAGCACAGATCAGCTGATCACCTATTTGGCACCAAAGCTTTGTTGGGTTCAATAGAATGATTATTATTCCATCTATGTTGCTTAGTGGGATTGATCTAATAGTTATTCTCAAAACACGCATACTGAATTCTGTGCTGCTATTGAGCTTTTGTAGAGAGCCTATGTTTTCCCTGTGAAACAGACAAAGACAACACACAGAATTTTCTTTGCTGGGAGAATAGTTTGTGGCTTACCGTGCTTTATCAGGATGTGGGAGGCTGTGTTCAATTCCTTTTCCTTCCCTAAGGAAAGTTGATCTTGCATTTGCCATGTTCTGGCAAACTTTGGGGTTTTCATTTTGTGCAGGTGGTGAGATGTTTGTTTTATTTTTAACCCATGTTCTTAAAGCAAGAACTGGAAATGTCTTGAGAGTGATTTGTATTTCTGCATGCTGAAACACATGCATGTATACTTTGCTTCTTCCTCATCTCCAAGTCTTTAATGATACTGTCTGAAGAAATGGCATCAACAGAAGATACCAAGTGTTCTTTCTCCTGTATCCATACTAGAATCATCTACAATCTGCTGGTTGAAACACTTTCCAGAGAGGCAAGAATGTGGATTCAGCCCTTTCTTTTAATCAAACCCATGTCTTGTAACTGTAATAGCTAGCTGGTTAGAAAACACCCTGCTCCTTCTAGCAGTGGCTTTGAATGAAGATACAATGCTGCTCCTGTTTTACTTGAAGCTTCGTCTAGTAGGCTTGAGACTGTCTTRTAGAGAGGTCCATTTGGACTTTGGAGTGAGATGGGAGCCATGCCATTCATCTATGATATGATGGAGCCATTCAGGGCCATTTGCCGAGGCAGCAGAGGAATTTTGCTGGCAAATGCAAGTGCCTAAATTTTCTGTCTGTTTGGGCATTTGTATTTAGACTCTAGACATAATCAGTGTTGGTTTTTTAAATCAAAGCATAAAAATCTTAATTTGTCAGAAACAGAAGGCTGAGGCTACTGGACCTCATGAATAAATCAGAGAGACAAGAAGACTGCTTAGGAAATGTCATGGTAACTCCCCTCCATGGAAAAAATCGTGCAATATGCACCTTTTCTACATGGAGCCTGCGTAACAGGCTGCCATTTTTACATGGCAGTCTCCAGCTACCAGGTACCTTGTGGTTGGTTTGTGAACATTCTTGGGAGTGCTTTAAGCTGTGACTGTCAGCCTGCAATTGGAGGCCACAGCTACCCTCCTCTCCGGTCTTGTAAAAAGGAACACGAAGCTACCAGTTGTTGTCTCCTAATGTTGTAGTGATTTTGTTTCCTTCAGGGATCTGTTGCTATAGCTGGTGCTGTTGTTCGTTGGCTGAGGGACAATCTAGGTATCGTTAAGACTGCACAGGAAGTTGGTGAGTATTCACAATTTGGAGCTGTTCAGTTTTTTAAGTTTTCTTTTCCAATGTCTTCATGTCTCTAATGTCGAATGAAAGCTCAAAATACTCAAGTAAAGAAAAGCTGGAAGATGCGTATATTTTGCTGTGTTTGAATTTGTTTTGCATCCATGAAATCACTGTTCATTGATATATGTATTTCATACAGCATATCACTACGGTCTTTGAAACCCTTTGTCAGCTTTGTTCTATTGTAATTTGTACTTTTTAGTAGTTTTCCTAGCAGCAGATACTCAGGAAGATACTATACTTACTTACAGTGTATTTCCTCATTTCATACAATATTGAATTTTCCAGAGCCAAAAGTATTTGTCTCTATTACAGAACCTAGAGCATATTTGATCCTAAACTTACATATTCATTCCTGTCATAAACATGAGAACCTGATGCCCTACATATGCAACAATTTATGTAGAAGGCTTCACATCCATTGAGTTGGGGAACTCAGTTTGCAAAGCTGCTTCTTAAAGGAATTGTGGAGGATGGTAATCCTTTTTGGCTAAGAATACAGTAATCCTTTAGCATTTGGGTAGCTGGTGTTTTCTGCTTGAGATGAACTGAAACAGGCTGTTGTGTGACATTATAGAAACTAGGAATATATCAAACTTCRAAAAAGCAGAAAATGTCAGAAGCATGCAAGTTTGAAAGTGACTGATTTAATGAGATTTAGGATTAAAAAGCAATTCATTACCTATTTTTAATAATTTGATATCTTAGTCAAAGGTGGAAAAATTTAGAATTCAAATTTTATGTAAAACTTCAAAGACTAAGCAAAAACTTAAAATGTCAGTTTGTTTTTCTGTAAGAAAGCTTCGCAGATCATACAGAAGAATATAAACTACTGTCACGTGAATTAGCCAGCTGTTGAAACACTACAGTACCTGCTGGCTTCACAAGTTTGACTAGACCTTTGGAAGGTTTGAGTTCCAAGAACTTGAATCTTGTCAGTGTTGTTAAAGTCATGTGAGACTTCATGATTTCTTCCTGAATATGTCCTTCCTTCTTCCTTCTGCCTTCACTCCCTTTTTAAGTGAAGTCTGTATGAAAGTACCATTTTAAAAAGATTTTTTGAATAAGTTTTCCTACCTCCTTTCTCTATTGCTATGCTTCTCTGATCAATGCAAACAGAAGAAATTTACAAAGGCAGAAAAAAATACTTTCCTTTCTTGTTATAGGAAGGAGCTGCACATTAGCATTACTTCCTTGGCAGTTCTAGATGTTTTAATATAATTTTTAAAATTGCAAATATTTTAATATTGGAAAGTTCAGATATCCAAAGGTCCTACTCAGATATTAAGAAACTTCAGATTTCCTTGTAGCTGGCCTTGTGATTATATATGTAAGCTGAGAATTTAGAACTCCAAATCCATTTGAAGTTAATGGGAATTTAGTTTTTAACTCCCTTTGGTCTTGATCCAGTTTCACTTGCTTGCCTTGACTTAAATGCAAGTAAAGTGTGACCTTTTGAACTGCTTTGAAGGTTGCATTCTTTACCCACAGGATAGCCTTTGAAAACCTCAGAGAATCTAGGTCAGGATATTAAGTACATGATTTTGGTTTTCGTGGTTTGATTTTTCATTTTACATTATTTCCCGCAATGCTTGATGCCCCAYCTTCCATTCATAGTGTTGCAAATGGACAACTAGTTAATGAGGAGCAGAGTGCCATAGTTAGTTGTATTTTCTAATTGTATATGATGTGGCTTGATTATTTTTGTAGCTACCTAACACATTCTGAATATTTTCACTATTTAAATATAACAACTTTAAGAGTCATATTTAAGTGTTGGTACATTTGTGAAAAGCTAAGTGAAGACTGTTTGTGTGTGTGCATTAGAAAAACTGGCCGCGGAAGTGGGGACTTCTTACGGCTGCTACTTTGTGCCAGCATTTTCAGGACTGTATGCACCATACTGGGAACCCAGTGCAAGGGGGTAAGGATCTGACTAAATACTTCATTTGCAGGGAGATTTAATGATTTCACAATTACTATCACTAGTCCTTCCAGGTATGTGAAATTGTTCTTTTTGTTCCTTTGTTTTGGGTGATGTCTGGTTACATCATTCTCTGTGGTATCTTCAAGCAACTGCTGTGTTTCTCTTTTGTATTTAATCTGTTCAAAACAGCAACTGCTACTGGGAGAAAAAGAAGGATTAGCTAACTCAGCTACTCACCCTCCTCTCCCTCCCCCCTCCAAAAAAAAGGAGGCGGGGAGCAGGGAAAACATTTAGGCTGGGTTGTGCATTTAAGAGGACAAGTACAAGATAGATAGTTCTATCATGCTTGCCACTAATGGGGCCAGCTTTTTTTCTTCACGCATTTCTGGTTCCGAAAGGATTTTCATCACACTAAAGAGAAAGAGGAGGTCTGCGTACCTGTGAGCTGTCAGGCAACAAAAGTAGAAAGTGAAGAATTTAGTGCTGATTAGTTTTTCTGAGCTCAGTTTCCTATGGCTACTGCATTCACTATCTCAAATGATACAGGCTACTTAATTCCTCCTCACTTCTCCTCCCTATCTTTCCCCTTCTGTCCAGCTTTCTTTCCAGTCTATTGAACACTGTTCTCTCCTTGCAGTCCCTTTCCTGGTTGTTAAGACTTCACTAGCTGGTACTAGTTAGAACTACTAGTTCAAACAATAGCCTTCTATTTGTCTTTTCTGCTATTGTGAGCTTGCCTACTGTTGCTGAAATCACAACGTGCCATGGGAGTCACAGAAGCATAACAAATTTAAATATAAAATGACTTTCCTAAAGTGAGAAAAGAAATCTTAAAGAATATCTAGTTCCAAGGTTTCGAGTAGTGGCATCTTTAGAATTTAGATGCTTTTTATACGTAAGGAAGAAAAAAGTCGTAGAGTTATATGTTTTTACAGTTTTTCAGATCACAGTGCTTAACTTTTTAACTGTTAAAAGCTGATCTTTGGAATGGCAACAACTAAAAATGTCCTTTAATATCTTTGAACTTGCATGAATCCAGCACCAAATATAGCAGCATTTCTGTGTAGTACGCTACTATTCCTCAGATGTTGAAATAGAATAAAAGGATGATTATTTGCTCTCCAGTTCAGAATACATTGACAGGATTCAGCTTACTCATGGTTAGATGTAGCATAATTTCCATAACCAAAAATCTCTGTGAAGGTGCAAAAGCAACTAATGATCAGAATAGATCTGAAAACAATTTTAAGCATTTAGAGCACAGCACTGGCCCAGCTGGGCTTTTCCTTAAGAACTGAATATTAAGATTTTAGTGATAGGTGATATTATTTTTTAAAGAAAAATCAGCCTCAATCATACATGTCATTCTCTTAAAGGAAGACTAGAATTTGTGTGTGTGTGCGTGTGTGCGTGCGCGCGTGAATATGCACCCATTTGCATGCAGATTGGCAATAAAATTTTAATTTATGGCAATYGTATTGATTGTACACTGAAAGCATGTTTGTCAGGAAAACAGGGATGAGAGAGTTTAGATTAAAGAGAAATAAGCTTTTTAATATTAAAAAGCAGTCCTCATACAATGGAACTGAATGAGCTTTGAATTAGAAGGCCTATGTCTGAAGCAACGGTGTATGTCTGGTAAAGAAGTATGTCCTAACTGTTGGGGTTTTTTTTCTCTTCAACAGTATTATCTGTGGCCTTACTCAGTTTACAAATAAAAACCACATCGCCTTTGCTGCATTAGAAGCGGTCTGCTTTCAAACACGAGAGGTAAAGGCAAATTGGGTCCTAAATTCATTGTAAATCAGTATAACAAGGACTGTAGCTCTTCAAGAAAAGAGAGATTGAAAAGATTTAATGAAGATTAATCATATGCTTTATATTGTACTTGGATGCTATTCTTCTCTTTACATGGTGCTAATGTTGAAAAATTGTTCCTGTGGACTTAGCTACAGTGATCTGGTTGGGTGGTACATTATTTTGGGGTGGCAATCCGGCTTTTTATCAGCACTTAAAATAAGGTGAAYGTATTTTGTGAATATTTTGAGAGGCAGAACATAGAAACATTAAAATGACAAGGCCAGTGCCATAACTAAAAAGTTGCATTAGTTCTACAACATAGGAGACTATATCTTATATTGTCTGCTGTGATGGAGATGGCTTATGTAGCTTTCAGTACACAAGAATAAAATGAGTTAAAGCAAGGCAGCAGCAAATATACCAAGGGAAATCTGGATTCACTTCCAGCCCATTACATCTTGTAYTGCCTTAGCTGGCATTCTGCAACGCCAAACCTAAATTCTCACAGAAGAAATGAATCCTCCAACCAATCAAAGGGGTTGATATCAGTATGTTCTGAGCATTAGAATCTTTATATCACCATCTACTATCAATTTATGCTTCATGTGTTCCATACAAATACAGGAGAAAATGCAGTCCCTAGAGCCCAAAGGGTAAACAGTCAGACCTTAATTTGATTGCATGTTTTTAAACTGCTGTTATTTAAACATACTAAGTTTTAAAATAACACCCGGCTAAAACTGTGTGAGAGGAGGAAAACAGCTTGCTGTTTCTGTAGTGATATAGGATAGAGCAAGAAGCACTCGTGGAAAAAGCCAGAAATTTCACGCAGGCATCTGCTTTTGAAGCTATGCTAACAGCCTCTGAGTCCTCAGAAAGTTGTGAAAGAGCTTGGAAGTAGCATATATCTCTAATTCTGGTACTAGAAGTCAGGGTAAAGTTACAGGGAACTGAACTGATAGTCTAGTTTGTTGTCTGCTCCTCTCTTTCCTTGTCCCTCCTCCCATCCATTCCCTCTCATGTGTTCAGTGAACTTTCCAGAAGAAAATTATCCCTCTTTTACTGGGCTATTTTTCTGCTGGATTAGTAACCTCAGCTGCCTCACAGAGGAGTGTAGCAAATGTCAGAATAAGAGACGGGGCAYGTGGCTGGGAGAAGGAGGGAGGGGAATGCAGCCCTCAGACTGAGTGAGGGTGAAGTTAACTGTTTGAACAGATCTAATACTTCCTCATACTTTAGTCAATGTGCTTTTATCACAATGACAGGAGTGCCTGATTAGGTCTCTGGACACTTAAATTAACAGATTAAGTCCTAGTGACACAGATAAAATATATGTACATTTTTCAAAGATACATTGTTAGTTCTGGCTTGTCAGAAACAAAGTTCTTTTGTTTTAATTCCAGTTAAAATGGAAGTCTTTTGTATCCTTCAGGAAAACCCTCAAATTTCATGTTCATTGGAGTTTTTGCTTGTTTTATTGTGCCATCCAATCCTTCTCAGTCTCTGTTCCTTGTTATCCAAAAAGCTCCTTCCTTGTGCAGGCAGATGACACTTGTTACGTCTTTTCTTCCAGGAGGCATTATGGAAAAATAAGCAGTTTTTCAGTTCTGAGAGCTGTACGATGCTGTCATTAGACAAAACTTACATATTTGGATACCTTGCTCTTCATCCAACCTCAGTACAATAGAGACAGCAGCAGCATGATCATGATTTGTTTTGTTCCTTCATGCCTTCCTGATTTCTAGCATTCTTTTCATTTTTTTAATCTCTACTGACTGCATAGTATGATCCAACATACTCTTGCACAGTGGTGAATAAAGCCAGAGCCTCCAACAGATGTGTATGTCAAGCTGAGATTATGAGGCACTGCTGAAGTTCTGAATGGTAAAAAAGGCAGGTGAAATCAGCATAGACAAATATAAAATGATACATGTGAAGGAAATAAGTGATGGGGAGCAGTACTAGCTTAGTACTGCCAGCAAACTTTGCTGCTGTGCTATGAATCCTCTTTTCCAGGTTATTTCTAATATATTGAACAGTGCAGGCCCATGGACAGAATCTGCCACCATGAAAACTGGCCTTTTACTCTTACCTTTTAATTTTTAACCAGTATTTATCCTGTGGCAGTTCTTTTAGTTCCTTTAAAGATTTTCTGGTAAGGGACCTTGCTGACTTACTTTCTGGGAATGGGTAGAATCAACCGGACAACTCATGTCTATATAGTTTTTACTGCCTTACAAACCTACAATTTTTTTGTTCTTTTTTAAAAAACATGTTGACTTTTCCCACTAAGGTATGTATAACTGGGTACTTTGTGAACTCCAGAACAGCACAGAATGCGTTGTMGTTTTGGTCTTTTTTGTGGTCTGTATTGCTTTGTCATTTAAAGCTGAGAAAAGCACACATCTTTTTTTATTCAAATAAATAGAAAAATTACAAAGAAAAAATCATTCTGCACTAGTTAATGCCTAAATTTGTCAACAAAAATTATGCACTAACCTTAAAAAATGTAAATGATACATTTAATTGACTGCTTTTACAAAACCCTAGGTAACCCACTATTCTGCATTTAATAGGTGCTTGTAGGATAATGCCATGGTGTTACCGGTAGCTAAGGTTTGAGGCAAATCTTACATTTTTAGAAAACCCTCTAAAAAGCATATTGATAGGTATCAGTGAATTGAATACTCCACTGTTAGTTAATTATCCCTTACCAACACTTTAAGACTTTTCATTTATTTTCAGCTATCCACTGTGCCCAAAAGAAGGAAACATAATTTAACAAAAAACTACACTAATAGTTTATTTTCGCAGTCTATCTCGTGTAATGTAAAATTCTTAATTTTCGACAACTAATTGAAAATATTTCAAGAGGCTGCTCTTTCAAAACAGTTCAACATTCAGCAGTTCCTGTTGAAGTGTCTTCCAGGTTGCCAGTTCAAACGTTTTAATTTTTCAATTATTTAATGCATCAAATTAGAGAAGTTATCTAGGCAACCTGTAATCAGCTAAAGGGCTCCATTTAGTATTATTTCTTCCTTTGTTAGCTTTGATAAATGTTGTCATCAGCTTTTCTTCAAAATTCTTCTCAGACCATATAAGCAACACGTAGGCTAGATATAGAGCATCAGAGGAGAAACATCTGCTACATAGGATTTCTGCAATAAATAGAATGCATTTGCTGTATATTAAAGAAAACTGTATTGTCACTACCTCTGTTTTGCCCTCTTGATATATAGAGGAGGGGAATTATCTACTTAACACTCTTCAGCAAGTGCTGAATTATCAGTATTTTACACTCAGAGGGTATCATGGATTTCTCTGCAGTTAAATCTTAACATATATTACTCTTACTTAAGATTTTAGATGCCATAAACAAGGACAGTGGGATACCACTAAGTCAGTTACAAGTAGACGGAGGAATGACCAATAACAAAATCCTCATGCAACTCCAGTCAGACATTCTCTGTATTCCAGTAGGTAAGATGAAATTACAACTCCTATTTTCTTTTTAAAGGTGAAAACAACATTGGTTTGTAATGGCTAATGAGGGCAAATTGGATGGCTTGCTTTGTTGTTGTTGCTGCTCTTTTGCTACTGCTTGAGAATGTTGGGGTTTTTATCAGAAAACGTTTTTATATCTTGCATCCAGTTTTGAGATTCACTTTCATAGAGAATCACTGACTCATTTCTTGTGTTGAAATATTACAGCACTATACTATGACGGTATTGAACTTTAAAATTGTCATATCAATTTCTAAACATCTAAAAATTTTCAAATCAGTGAAATTAATGCTCTCCTGCAACATGTTGGCCCTGAGAATCTTGCTCAGGGATAAATCAAAACTTTGCACCTCCACTGCTTGTGTTTTGCTCTTGCATTTCAGCAAATAGCAAATACCATTTTTTCTGTTCCCTTTGCCTGCACAAACCTTTGATTTCATTTACAATGTAAAAGAAGACCCACAAAACATATTGTCCATTCTGTTTCCTCCCACAGCAGCAACAAAGAAGGGAATAGAGGTTACAACAAAAATGGGAATCCTGCAACCAGTTTTCTTGGCATGCATAATACAAAATACAAACCCACATGGGGTGTTCCTCTTTGAGGCAAATGAAAGTTTACAATACCATTATTCTGATCCAACAGCAATGCAGACATTTTAGAAATTATCATGGAACACTTCTTTCAGAGATGCCCCCTAGAATAATAAAAAGGTTTTTTAGCTTTTGAAGGATGTGTTTCAATACACGAAAGCTCTTTAAAGACCTCGCTTGAAACCTGGAGCATTTCAGCRTCAGTGAAAAGGGTGCATCTTTCTGAAGACATGTTTTAACATCTGTAGCAGATCCCAAGTTGCCGAGTATTGTGAGCTATACATTAGCATTCTTAAGGATGCTGTGTGTCACTGAGTAACATATTATTATACATATATATAATATCTTATACATCTTCATCTATACTGAAGACTGATAATTTACTGCATAAATGTAATAATCTTGCCTAATATGCAGCTTCTAGAAAATCATTTAGAAGAACATCGTGTTGTCTCTTATGCATAAATGTGAGACACTTCAGTGGAAAATTTTTAACTCCAGAGATATTATAGCTTGCCTTTAATAATACATAATACACAAGGCTCATACTAGCAGTGCAGATGCATAGTTAGCAGATGAAMGGATATGAGCAATAAAATCAGATTTTAAAGGATCCTCTCCTTGAAGCAGAGAAGCAGGCAGTTCTAGAGTTAATGGAACAGATTTACCATGGACATCTTGGGGGTGGGATGGTCTTCTGTATCGTCTGTGGAATGCAAACAAGCTAGTAAGTACAGGTGTGTAGCCTCTTTAGTTCTGATGTCATCAAGGTGACTTTCATTAAAATCATCATGGCCTTCTCTGTGATTTACTTCAGTAAAGCCATCGATGCCTGAAACAACAGCTCTAGGAGCTGCTATGGCAGCAGGAGCTGCAGAAGGAGTTGGAATTTGGAGTCTGAATCCTGGAGATTTGACAGCAGTGACATGTGAACGATTTGAACCACAGATCAACCCAGAGGGTAAAACCCTTTCATATTATCTAAGAAGTTGCAAACTTAATATTTTATGTCCAACAGATTGGGTTTTTTCTTTGTTGCAGTCTAACATATAAAAACAGCTATAGATGAATATCCTCACAAATGTTGAAGATCAGCTTTGTAGTGTTTGTTTTAGAGAAAAGTGGATTTCATTTGCTGTTTTGTCTATTTATTGACTAGTAAGATTGGAAAATGGTTAAAACAACTCCACAGGGGAATGTGTTGGGTTCTTTTTTCTTTCTTCTTTTTGAAAGAAGCTTGGCACTGGGCATTCCAGGTAGTAGCTTTTGAATTATAGCAAGTAAAATAAAAGAATCTTGAAAGATTTTTACTGGGAAAGGTGTCTCCTAAAGCTGCTGTGCATTTGTGAGTTTTCACAGATGTAGAAAGGACAGACTGGCTGTTTTCAGGAGACTTTTCTTTTGGCTTTAAAAAGCCTACATTAATCATTGTTTTTTAGCTAACTATCTTTTTCATCAGTTCTTAAGTGCTTCTAGAGATGGAAAGCATGTACTTGACATAACTAATCCATGTGCAAGACAAATGCATTTTTGTCTTTCAATTATTTCTTAATTTTTGCTACAGAATTTTGTATTACCATTTTGATTATAATTACTGCTGTAATCCCTACTTCAAGACAGTATTTTCAGCACTGAAGGGCTTCTACGTGAATAACAACTGCTTCATTTTGTCCTACTTGTAAATCTTCTTATTGGTGAACATGCAGAAAATGTTTTTTAAGGTTTATTTCTCCTTACTGTGCATAACTGTGGGGTTTTGGGTTGTTGCGGGTTTTTTTTATTCAAAACAGCATTTTATAATACTTGTTCTGTGCAGGCAAACTGTACTGTGCAAAAGAGTGGAAAGCTAATATTGTAGTCCTTGCTTCTTAAATATTTGTAATTGTATTCATATGCAYTGAGAGGCTTTTCTGTTTGCTGATTTCTCAATTTCAGAAAGTGAATTTCGCTATGCCAGATGGAAGAAAGCTGTGATGAAATCTATGGGCTGGGAGACATCTGAAGCTCCTCCAAATGGTAAACCAGAAACTAATGCAAGTCAAGTATTATTAATTAGCCAATTAGCTTAGGTAGTTAATCTTGAGTTTGGTGACCTTTTCTGTTCATACTATCTCTGGACTATTCCAATGATTTAAAAATTATTGCTTAAAACCACTGTGGAAACAAAAACAGGAAAATAGACAGATAGGTCTTCCTCTTGAAAGGAGGGCCCAAGCAATATCTTGTAGGGCTCTAAAAACAGSACACAAAATCAAGACTAACTGTGGGTTTTGCAGAATAGCATTGTCTTACAAAAGAAAAAAATCTTACCTAGAAGAAGAAATACAGCRCAATTCTACGACAGTGCAGGGCTTTCATAAACTTTCTTATACTATGACCTCATGTTGCAGAGGAGAAAATTTTCATCCTGTGATTTTTCTTGCTATATCTTGCCTTTATTATTTGCTGTGTAGGAAGGAGGGGTTGATAGCCACATCAAAATCTGTTTGACCCACAAGGGCTAAGAGCAAGAAGTTACGAAGAAGTGAAGAATTGCATAGACCTATTGTTCACACACAGAGAATATACAGACACTTTTGAGGGACGGAACAAGATCTTTCTTTTGAAGTAGAGGGCTTTTTGTCTGTCAAGTTTGAATTAAATAAAACCTGCAGTCTTCTATGATCTATAATTTGAATTTATATTTCAGCAGTATTTCAGGATAAGTTTTTAGTCTTGAATCATCCTACAACACGTCATTATGGGCTTTATCTTCATTTCACTTCCCTTTTGTTGGAAAAACTAGTAGAATGAAAAGTATTACATAAAGAATCCTCAAAATGTAAACTTCCCCCACAATCCACAGTTGGAGCCCTCAAGCTGCATGAAGTCTCTTACTTTATTCTTGAAAGCTAAAGCTAAAATTTTCCTTTTACCACCCTATATGTTGGGTTAAGTATTTTATTTAACACCAGTGTTATACAAACAATTCTGTCAAAGCTATTTGGAAGGGAAATAGGTAACTTAGCATGAGTAACAAGATTCACTTCAGTATTGTCCATTATGATTTAGTAGCCTTACATCTAAACTCTCTGTTATGTATCCTAAAATCCCAAGTGCTTGATGCGTATCTTACTTCTACATCTTTATTTCCTTTTGAAGGATAGAAGATTCTGCCTTGCAGAAAATAAAACTAGAACTTGTTCATCAGCTCATGTGAAAAGGGATATGTTTATCAAAACTTACCCTCAGTGWTTATCTGGTTTAACACTGGGGGGGAAATGTTATTTTCCTTAGTTCTTGCTTTGAAACTTTGTCTTCTGCCTGCTAAGAGTGTTTAAGATTGAAGAATACTAGAAATGGTCTCAACCTAGATAGTGCTAACATTGGAATTTGGATTTGAACTCTTATATTGAGAGCCTGTTTTGAATTATTGTGGGGGTTATGCAAAATCTTTTTTAGTTTTTCTGCAAATGTCACTACATTTGTTACTTTTTGCTGTTCATATGATTTTTAACACATATATTGCAATTTATATATATATTTCTCTTTTGATTTGCTTGACTGGAAACACCCTCCCCTGGATGACATCAGGTGACACTAGTATCTTCTGTAGTCTGCCTTTGGGTTTTTTTATTATGAGTAGCATGATAATGTTAATCGGAGCAAAGTACCTCTCAGGTTAGTTATTATTTGAACGAGATCACTTTAAAAGCTATCTACACTAGTT
Source organism: Oceanodroma leucorhoa (assembly GCA_030449065.1). Lineage (NCBI taxonomy): Eukaryota > Metazoa > Chordata > Aves > Procellariiformes > Oceanodroma > Oceanodroma leucorhoa. Next base: position 7,070,239 of record JASVER010000046.1, on the reverse strand, counting down.
TAAGTGTTGGGGTTTTTTGTATTCCATCTGTTTATTTTTAGCAAAAATGACTGATGCTTTTTGTTGTTCATGCACACGAGTGTTTGAGGGTGTGAATTAGACGTAAGGAAACCAAGCGAATGCCATCTCAAGTTCATCCTCATGTGCCGTGAAATTCATAGTTGTTAAATGCACATGAAACCTTGAGCTCTCCCCTCCCTTTGTCTACCTATGCAGACTGTACACAGTTTATAAAAGGGATCTAGGTTGGAGCAGCCTAGCGGAGTTTTGCATTGCCTGCATTACAGTGTGCATTGCCRTTAGAATAAGGTTCCATCCTTTATCCTGTATTTCTTCTCATAACATTTAAAATTGTTTTGAGGATCTTGTTTAAGTAAAGTGAAGACTTTTCTTCTGTCCCTGAAAGGCTTCATGCACCCCTTTCATTTTTCTGGTCCCCTTGGAACTATTGTATGGTTAGAAATCTTCATCTACTAAATCTATAGAATATTCTTTTTGTACTTTACTCTTGATGAATACGTGAATTCATTTTGTGTAAAGAGAAGAGGCTCTAAAAGACCTATCTGCAAAACTGGGGAAAGGGACTGTGTGCATATGCAATGAAGATGCATCTTCAACCTATTAATATATGTTTTRTTTAAAAGAAAGTTCTTAATATGGAGGACGGTGTTAGTTACTTATGCCAGAAGTAAGACATTTCATTAAGATATTCTTAGGTTAAGAAAAAGAAGTTTATATGGTGATGTCATTTGTTCTTGTGTTTCATAATTTCATTCCAAAGAAAATATTTTACAGTATAGCCATTGTTGCTGCTTAGTAAGCTTTTTGGGGRTGGTTATTTAGTTTTCTTTGTTTGTTTTGGTTTTGGTGGGATGGGCAGGGGGGTGTTAATTAAACAGACAATTGAGGACTCTAGCATGCTCCTCTGATGATGTGTTTGTATTTTGTTTCTACTCATTCAGCCTGAATTAACTATGCAATTGTAATTTTCCTTGCATGGAAGAGACTGTCTGAGCTTGTAGGAGAACTAAAATCAAACTAAACAAATACTAGGCAAAAATCAAACTGAACAAATGGATTGATATTGATTTACTAACTCTGGAATGTATCTGTGAATGAGAACAATCTTGATCATGAAGAATAAAATAAAACCAGCTGTGAATAAGTGGGTGAATTTTTAACAAGCTGAACTAAGCAACTTGAATATTAATTCCAGGTCAGGTTCTTGATCACATGGGGGATACCTAAAATAATATGAAGATCAGTGTTAAGTGGGCAGATAAGCAACTTAAATTCTGGGTTTATTGCTTTTTAAAAACAACTAATCAGTAACCTGTATATACATATCTAAACTTGCACTGCTGGAACTCATGAAAAATGGTGGKTTTTTTTCTCCCTTCCCTAAGCTTGTCAGTGCCTTTCTGACCCACAAGTGGAAAACATATTCATCTCAACTCACTCTCGCCTTCAGAACCCATTTCTGTCCTTGTTTTCATCTGTTACTATATATGTAGTTACTAYATATACCAATATATTGGTATATTATTTACATGGTAAGCTTAGGGACAGGAGAAGTTGCAAGAAATTTCCAGCTCTTATTTTTAGACATCATCATTTTTAAAACAGAATAGCATCAGTCATGATATGTACAGGTTGTAGTTTTGCTCAGCTGTGTGCTAGGGTACAACATGATGTATAGAATTTGTGTTGCTGATTGGAGCAGGGCTGCTTCCCCCTTAGACATTTATTCTGATAAATATCCTTTTGCTTTTAAAAACTGGAACTTGCTGACCAGACTTTCCTTCTAATTCAGTACAGGAACTCCATTAATTAATTTGTTACATTTTAACTTTTAATGAAAATACTGGAATTCCAACACAGTCATCAGTATAGTAGGTTTTAGGATTGAATCTACTGAGGATTGAGTTCATCCTTCATGTGCTGAAACAGCACTAAGTCTTGCATGCAACAGTGCTGTTGTTAAACATGTCTCTGTAGGGCAGGGCCATGACTTTACAACTACTGAAATGCAAAGGAGAAATCTGCTGTGGCAGAGTAGAGAACACTAATGTGRCAAAAACCCATTTACAGAACTGCTAAACTAACTGCCTTTTCATGCAGCACCTGATGACTGAGTATGAAGAACAATACTGCATTTCATGATATCATCTCATAATTTCATCAAAATCAGGTCAATTACTTGTACCTTATTTTATGATCTTCATTATTCTTCTCTCCTGGGGGAGAAAGGGCCAATATTTTGTTTTATTTCACTATTAAAACAAGTTGTGTACAGCGACTGGAGTCCTTATGCTAAGATTCTGTTAAGTTTTTCACACTAGTTTTGGAAGCGGACATCTGAGAGATTTCAACATATTCTGTAGTTGTACTTTTTTGGGGGATGGGAGTTAACTGAAAGTAGTATTATATTTTATTACACTCAAATTCAAAGAAATGCCTTTGCATGCTTAAATTGGCACCTCTCAAGTGAGGTATAAGTGGGGATCAGCTATATACGGGATCTTAAGTGACATCTGGGATATAAAGTTCTTTGACTTTATTCTCACCGAATAAGGTGTCAGTGCTGATAGTAATACTATATTCTTCCTGCTTAAATACCCTTTGGGTTTCTTTTTAAGATTCTGTTTTTCCTTTTTAGTTTCTTGTGTTGTGATAGTTACTGCTAAATTGCATACTAATTTACATTTAGGGATCACTATGCAGTTCTGCAAGTTAGTTGCAATAATATTTCCCAAATTCTGAAAGCTGAGCTCAGCTTTCAGAAAAAAATAAGCTTAAAGTACCTTCCTTCAGTTCTTCTACTTGTTAAAAATTTACCCATCTTAGTTGTGTGGTCTCTTCTCTCCTAATGTATGCACATCCCACACATTTAAGTGCTGGCTTATCTGGTGTCACAAGGTAAATCTAATTTATAATTACATTAATTGAAAACAAAAGATGGTTATACTGAATTCCTCTTACAGCTCAGGTGTGTTATAGACTGTTATTAATGTTTTAGAGTAAATTCTATGTTACTAATGCACGTTCTCTCTTCTTTAAGGTACTGGTAAATGAGACTACTTAGTGGACTCTCTGGATGCAGCTGATTTTTTTGTTTGTTTGTTTGTTTGTTTCATTTTGTTTTGTTGTCTGAAGAGATTCCACCACCAATGTGATTATACTACTTGTGTGACTAAATCCATTCATTAATCCATCTGTTGCAGTCTCTGAGTAACCTCCCAATGGTACACTGAAACTTAAGTCTTCAGCCCTTCATTACTCTGCTCCCTTCCCCATCAACTCCAACTGCACTGGAGGCCTTCGCGTGGACTATCTCACATCATCCTCTAAAATTTCACAAGCCCTAGCTTTGTTTGAGAAAGTTGGTGTAACAAAACCCTGCAACTTCTGAGGTAATATGTCAGATGTTTAGCTATCCTTGTCAGGGTTTTGGTACTTTATACAACACACTRCAGAAAGTTAATGGTGCACTATAGAACTTTCTAAACATCTTACAGTTCTTCCAGCTGCTGTGAACTACCTTTCATATGTCTATGGTTGCCAAAGATGTTTTATTGTAGTGGCCACTGGTCTGAAACACCTTCAATGGTACAAACCTTTTAAACACTAGCTCAAAACGTGTTATCAGTAGCACACGTCGCCACCGGTTTGGCAATGAAGAGGTTGCTGATACGGTCCACAGAGTACTGTTGAAATGATCAATTACAAAGTTAAAAAGTTTGGTTTGGYTTCTGTATGTAGTCAGTTTGCCCACTGTAAGTATTTAAGACACTAAGTCCTGTAGCTGTACCTTTAAAGAGATAGGAGTAAATAGGTATTTTGGTTAACGCCATGTTTCATGTTCTTGTGCTGTTGTGTTAGGTTGGAAAGACATGCTATTGAGAGGACAGCTTCTTGGTCCTCAGCAACTGACAACTCTAAAAACTACTCTGTACAATGCACTTTTCTTGACCAATACTGCATATATTCTGTCATCCTGCTTAAGGATATTTTAGTGACTATTTGTTATACTTTTGAAAGTTGAAGCTAACTTAGTTTTCCTTAAAGAGGGTCCACCCCAAATTAAATATTAGTGCTGTAGTTCTTGATCTTATTTAGTATATCTCAGGGACCAAAATCTCCCTTTCAGTTTCTATGTCCATAATTTTAACAGCAAGTTGTCGCAAAATATGCTGGGACAACCCAAAACCCTGGCTTGGCAGAGTAAGCACTTGCACCTGAAACGGGCCACTGGAATTCATAGGCAACGTGCGTGACAACTGAGTTGCGTCCACTTTGAAACTTTTTGTCCTCCACAGGTAAAGAGTGAGGCAATAATCTTACCTTCAGCTTTCCTGTTTGTACCAACAGCATGACAAATGCGAGCCTTATCGGTTAGGTCAGAGAAAATGTGTCTTGTATAGTGTCATTAGATCAGTATAGAATGATAGCGAGGTTAAATGTGGGAGCAACATGGAGAATTTCAAAGATGTGTTTAAATGGACTAGGAGTTAAAGGGAGTGTTTATTTTTGTGTGCGTTCTTAAAGATTTTATCTTTAAAAGAATAGTCTTTAACAAAGTTTGKTTTTCTTTGTTAAACTATGGTTAGAGGCTTAGTTTTTAAAAAGATGTTTAATATGTGTGTCTGAAGCAATGGATTGCACAGAAGTTCAGGTCTGTACAATATAATATCAAATGCATATTAATTGCCTTTATTATCAAGTGCAATGACCGTTGAAAATGTGACTTTTAATTAAGAAGTTAGAGAAGGAACATTTTTCGTCCTGTGGTTGCATGTATAAATTCAACAGGGGGGATTCTTGTGCACAGGTGAAAATACATCATTCAAATCCCGTATCTCCTATAAATATTCAAATGTGAGGTGTGCCAACTTAAATTTCTGGGTTTTCCAGCTTGTATTGGAGAGGTGAAGAAAGAGTGAAAACTGAACATGAACCCATAGAAGAATCTTTATACTCCTTACCTTTGCTCAGAGCTGTTGCTGATCCCACCGTACCCCAGGGAACAGCAGTAAGAGCAGCCTTTGGAGCACAGAGGGCCAGGGCAGCACACACCTCAAACACAGGGCTTCTGAGTACGACTTCTTGCCAAAAACACTGAAGTACTGAACCTGGGAACGATTAATGTTGAAGTGCTGCCTTTGCCAACGATGTGTGTGGTGGGGGGGAAAGGTACCACATAATAAGTAGGAGGGGGATTTTGTGCTGCTTTTCTGACTTACGTTTTACTGGGAAACACAATTCCTGTTAATTTTTCACTGAGTAAAAATCTTATTTTATTTTCAATTGCTGTTGCAAATATTTTTTAAGAATTTCACACCACTGTTAACTTTCTACCAACATAGTTGAAATATATTGTAAACTGCGTGTTGGGGGGAGGGGACAAACTGTTGAAAGTTAGCTTTTTGTGAAGCTGTGATTTATTTTTTCTATAAATTACCAGATTTATAAATTCTTACTTGAGAAATGCATTAACTTGGTATTAAAATACCATAAATAAATTGATGTCAGTTTATTCTTGCCTGTTATCTTTCAGACACATTTTCATTAATGTTTTTTATGTGAGGCATTAGCATACGTTGATGCATATTAAACAATAGACCACCCTCTTTAAGTATCACAGACACACGTTTTAACTTGCTCAGATACATGGCTCAAATACATGCAGTACTGCATTCTGCTCTTCAGTGATATATTCAGTTTCACGGACTGGATTAGAAAATACGTTTCCTCAAGTCCCTCCATATTCAGGAAAAAGCAGGAAAACACAAGTAGAATGACRAAAAGGAACACAGTCATAACACAGGTTTGATCCCAACTTCTCAAACAATGTTGCTTGGTGGGGCCAACAGGCAAATGGTTTTTGRTCTTATACCATGGTTTGGTAACTGCTAGAGATTAAAAAGCCGTTATGAGTTGGGGGAAGAAACGTTCATGGAACAGAAAACATTGCTGAGGGCACTAGCCAGGAGCGTAAGGTGTTTCTGTTATATTAAGAAAGAAGCATGGAGGTATGTGTACGTGTGGAGGGTACGTGTATGGAGTGTGCCTGCCAGATTCTTGTTTGTTCTGTGTCTACATAGCTGCCAGTTGTGTTCTACACATGTAGTGCTGCATAATTATACCAAGGATATAGCCTTCATTCATAGTCTTTACAAAGTCTTTAGTCCCCTATRTTGAAATCAGTTGTGTGAGTCAGAAACACACACACACACCCCCAAAAAAAAGGCATTTAAGTATCCTATCAGCAGAGAAACCYTAGTTAACATGGTATTACTCAATATCAGACTTCTCCCTCTGCTTGCGAGACTAGAGTCTTCCTTTCGCACGGCAAAATTACAGCCTTGCCCTTAGCTGCACTGCACAAGAGCATGCTCAAATTTCATGACTCATCAAGCTGRAATATTACGAGATGAGAACGTCACTAATGTAATTAGTACCAGAAATTTATACATATAAATAATTTTTGTTCAACGAAAGCTAATACAATGTCTCATCTATTTTTGGAACTCTATACAAACAAGATTCTTAATATCCGTATCAGAATCCAAGCCATAATCTTTCCATCTAAAGAATCCTAGATCTGTAACTATTGGAATGCCGTCCCATTGAGAGTTGTAACACAAGCCCAGTATGGTTTTTTTTTAATTATTATAATAGACTGGCATTTAGTACTCATCGGTCCTGGAGATAAGGGCAGGCAAATGAGTAGCAGCCCTTTAAAGCTCAGAAATGACAGAACATTGCTGGAATGATTTTCCTATGCTGTCCAGAGGGATCTCAACAGGCTGGAGAAATGGGCTGACAGGAACCTCATGCAGTTCAACAAGGGGAAGTGCCAAGTCCTGCCCCTGGGAGGAACAACCCCRGGCACCAGGACATGCTGGGGCCAACCCGCTRGGAAGTGGCTTTGCAGAAGAGGCCCTGGGGGTCCTGATGGACACCGAGTTGAACATGAGGCAGCAATTGCGAGAAAGAAGGCCAACAGCACCCTGGGCTGCATCAAGCAGAGCATCACCAGCAGGTCAAGGGAGGTGATCCTTCCCCTCTAATCAGCGCTGGCGGGACACATCTGGAGTGCTGGGTCCAGCTCTGGGATCACCAGTGTGCAAGAGACACGGACACACCAGAGTGAGTCCTGTGATGGGCCACAAAGGTGGTTAAAGGATTGGAGCACCTGTCATACGGGAGAAGCTGAGAGACCTGGGACTGCTCAGCTTACATAGAGCTCGGGTATAAATATCTGATGGGGGGAGTAAAGGCAACGGAGCCAGACCCTCCTCTGTGSTGCCCAGTGACAGGACGAGAGGCAATGGGCACAAACTGAAACACAGGAAATTCCACTCAAACAAAATAAAACAATTTTTTACTCTGAGGGTGTCACACACGCAGAGGGTTGCTCAGAGAGGTTGTGGCGTCTCCATCCTTCAAGATACTCAAAACCCGACGGGACATAGCCCTGATCTTGCTGACCCTGCTCTGAGCAGGGKTTTGGACCAGGCGATCAGAGGTGCCCTCCTGCCTCAGCCGGTCTGTGAGTCATTGATGTGGTCAGTCACAGCTTGTCTCCAGCACAGGCTGAAGGCTTGAGCCAGCTAATAATAAAGGCCAGGGAAAAGGAAATGCTAGTTTTTTTGGCCAAAACCAGTTCACTTCGTATGCATCAGTCTTCACCCACTGTTGTATTTCAACATTATTCAGCTGGAGTTATTACTGTCTTACCCTATGTACGTATTTGTTTTGGAAGAGTCAGCCCTATTCTGTGGGCTTATTATCTTACTTGTTTTAGTTTTGAGAGATAATCTTTTAAGCAGTTGCTAGTGGGAGTTTAAGCAGAATGACTCTTTTTCAATTCCTGATTGCTTTAGWCTAATATCCCATTTTTCATAGGGAATTATACCACCAGGTGCTTCAAAGCAGCCCAAAAGGCAAGCATGTGATAATGTGCTTCCAAAGAGACCACAGTTAAATTGTAGTTAGCAAAACCTGAAAATATGGGTTTGTTAAATTTTTGTAATGGGAAGACATCAGTTTTGGAGTTGCTTCTTTTTGTCCATAGTGTTTTTTCTTTAAATCCATGGGCTGCTGATCTGAGGGTTGCTTCTCTGACTATCCTTGAAAGTACATTCACTTCAGTTGGCAGGATCTCCTGCATCGTTACTTTTCAGGGCTGCAAGGATGGAGTGCTCCGAGACCTGAAGAGCCAGCAGCTCTACCTTCCTGACTGCCTGATACGTTTGTCGGGTCTTGTGCAACTAGAAAAGAGCTTGTAGACAGAACAGCTTTGGTGATCAGTTGTTGCTGTCTAGAACAAGTGTTTTTCCTCCCAGCTCTAAAGACACTGGAGTTGTCTCCTATTTGTTTTGGCAACAGGATGGGTTAGTCAGCGTGCTCAACAGGACGCACATTTCCTATGCTCCTTCAGCAACAACTTCAGGAGTTTTGAGTATATCACTTCAGCTACTTATTTTTTGCTAAGTTTTCTGACTACATCAGTCCTATCCRTCTTCCTTGCAAGTGAACAGATTACTGAAAACCTGCCATAGAGCATACAGAGGAACTCAAGATTCACCAGCATTTATGAGCACAGAAATCCCCTCTGTATTACTACTCCATGTCCAACAACAGGAGTCAGCTTACAGTTGAGAGGATGCATAACACAAATATTAATGCCCTCCCCTGCATGATGTTTCAGTATCAACTTCACTTTCTTCCACAAATACTAAAGCCGAGTGCTGCCCCATTATGAAGGAAGGTTACTTGAAAAACTGTRTAAATGGCTTCAATCTCTATTTGCTGATAACTAGAATCTAACTCCAAGTCTTTTGTGGACAGTGTTTTCTGGAAATGAATGTGCCAGTGCTGCTTGTCAACCTTGATATTTCAGGGAGAATTGACTCTTCAGTTGTACGGTTCTGAAGAATTGACTCTTCAGCAGAAGAAACRGCTTTAACAAGAAGAAAAGCTTCTAGAGCTTTCACACTACAAATACTGGAGGCATCAGATATTCTCCAAGTTTTTTGGTTTTGTTTTAAGGAGGAAGGGGAAAAGGGAGGAGTGACCTATGTCTGGAACGTGCAAGAACCCTGTCTTCATTGTGAAGCAAAACATGAGATTATAACTTTAATATTGTTCTCTACATAGCGATTGTTGTGTCTCAGTTAAACTTCAAGACACATATTATTAAATCTCTTTAAGACGCTCCCCCCCCCCCGAAATAGGGTTGTATTACCAACGGAAGCTATTCTTATTTGGGCTCTAGTTAGTCTTCAATAAGATGCAAACCACTTCATGTGCAACACGATGCCTCTGTTCTGTGACCYTCTAATACATGAGCCTTAAAGTAAACAAATTGTGCCTTACCTTGGTTTGAGTTTCAGCTCACTGATGAACTTACGACTCAAGAGTTACTGAGGGCTGTCATACCCAGCAACAGATTTTAGATCGTGTGAACATTTCTTTGATTGTTACCAGTCTTTCTGTTTGACTGCTGATATTACACCAACAAACAAGCATATACAATGCAAGGTTTGTCAAACTTCTAAACGTTAAGTAATGGTAAATAAAATTCATATTAATTAAATTAATTAATTAAAGATATTATAATAGTGCTGAAAGATTTTATTTGCTAATCTTGAAATAGGTTATTTGTTTATTCATGAGTATGTGAAATGGATGTGCAGATGAGGCATGTTGTATATTGGAATGTGCAGGTACGGCTTTATTATTTGGTGTGTGAGGTAAGCACTTAGGAAAGGTAGAAAAAAACATACCAGAATTTTAGCGGTTCAGAACCCAGTGTAACGCAATAGTAGATCAATATTAACAAGCAACTGRATGGTTGAAGGTCATAAGAGTAGGATGATACTGGTTTACAGAATATCTTTGAATATCTGAAATTGTTGGAAGATTTTGTTATAGCTTCATTTAAAAAAAAATCAGTTATTCCCACTTGCTTTTCAAAGTAGCATCTGTTGAAGTTATCACAGCAGCATTTGGCACTGTATTCTCAAAATGAAAACATTGAAATCGTAATTTAAATATTTATGCAAAAACATGAGTCACAGCTGTACTACCTTACAATAGAAACAAAGATAACATCAGCATATGAGCAGTTCGTTTACACGCTGTAAATCAGTACTGCCAAACTAGTTTGCAGTAAATGTGTAGTACTAAACACATATGAGGAAAGATAGTGAGCTCTTTCATAATAAAATAAAAAACAATAGGGTGTGGTAATTCTTGTTTACAGAAATTTCCCTAAGATTGTTAATGTTACGAATTTTCACCCAAAAGTCATAAAGTTCCAGTACCAAGGCTACACATGGATCTAATAGTCCATATCCACAAAGTAGCCATTAAAGTACAATTAGGCAATTTCTTTCTCTGTACGGATATTTAACCTTGGATGCAGCCCAGACTTTGAAACGAACCAATGTTCCATAGTGCAGAAAACCAATGTAAGTAGGTTCTATGACTCTTTTTTTTTTTCTTTTATTTTGAAGTTAGAGGGTTTGCAGTGCATAAAGCATGGGTTCTCCTTATTGTGGTGCTTGAAATTACACTGAACTACAACCTTTGCACCAGCATCTCCAAGATACYTCTCCCTCTCTCCTCTGGCCCTGAAAAAAACTCAAACATTTTATATCCATTCAGAAGGCTGCTAACAGCTGTTGGTTTATTATTTTGGGTTTGCCTATCTGCTCCATCACTTTGAGTCCGGACTCCGTGTCACTAAAAGCATTCCCGTTTCAGAACAGGACCAATAAGATGGGTTTCTCCATCTGTCCCTTCACCCTGCTTCTGTAGTGCGATAATGTCTGACAGTCTTAGGGCACATGTAATCATGCATCTAGATGCCAGACAACATCGTACTTTAAAGATCTGTTCTTCAGAGCATATGCTCCTTATCCACCTTTATAGACCTAATCCTTCCTCTTGCATCTTGACAGGCGGCCATGTAGCTACAGTCCAAAAGAAACACTATACAGAGGGATGAGCTAAATAAAAGTTATGCTGAAGTCCACACATGGGGTGTTTGTTGGGATTCAGGGTAGTGTCTTACAAGGATTTTTATGGATCTGGCTTACAGCATGACAAGAACAGAGTACTGCTTCTCGAAAACAGCATTCAGGAGAGAAAAAAAAAAGTATTATTTGATGCACAGTATACTTGCATTTGGATAAACTCAAATCCTCCCTCTCCATCCCAACTGCAGCACTGAAGGCAGGCCCACACTGTAACCCTTTGCCCGCACAGCCATGCTGCCCGTGGGTGTAAGGGTACTTTGCTTGGTTGGTACCTTAGCACCCACATACATTAGACATAGTGGCAATGCTGTGCTTTTACTGGCTTCACTGGCATTTTAGATGGGGATTGATCTAAAATCTCTATATTACCACAGCAAAATTGCTTCACTGCTGTCTTATTTCTCTGCGTTAAGAAATGCTTTTGCGGACATAGCCTTGGCATCTTGGGCTTCAATCAAACCAGACTGTTTTCAGAGCAATTTTGTTAGCCCGTTTTTCAKGCCGAGTCACCTAATTTAAACAAAGTAGAATAAATAAAGTCTATTCAAAAGTAATCTTTCTTCGGTGAAGACAAACTTTTAAAGAATATGAGGAAGGAATTAACAGTAAGAGTTTTAAAAAAAGCCCTCAAGTGATGGTATCACTTCATTTGGGTATGTGCACAGGTAAGATCCATTGATTCCTCCAGTCCTCTTTGTTCCTTAGATTGATCTTTGCTAGCATCCCATATGGTGGAAATTTTCCAAAGAACAAAAAAACAGATTTGTCACCACTGTCATTTGCCTACCAGAGCAGACGTTAAGGAAATGTAGTCCTAACTGTAAAAATAAAACTCCTATTTCATCAGCCGAGTAACTAGACATTGCCGGCCCTATGCATGGGACTCGTATTATTTAAGCAAGGCATGTTTTGTACTCAAAAGCCATTTGCACAGATATTTATTATGTTATTTATTATGTTCATTTTCAACAAACATACATCTGTTTTGCTTCTTTGATGTTTTCATCATTTCCCAGTGCCACCTAGGTTAGCATTAAGTTAATGTCACAAGTGTCTTGAGAGAAAATTGTAAATGATTATGTAGTTTATAAACAACTGCAATATAAAAAAAAATTATATGGTTATGCTAAGTTCTGCTTTAAATCTGAAGCTTCTGACTGGTTAAAAGTTTAAAGCATAAATTTTCTTAACAAAGGACCAGAGAATTGTTCTAGCTTTCTTAATCACATTTTGCCTTTGCTAAAAAGCGCCAGCTGTTTATAATTTTAAAAAAGACACTTGTTGACTGCGTTAATTTCTCAGGAAAGCTAATTTCATTTATAATTAAATGTGCTCACTTGGCAGTATGACAAATAGAAGCCCTTTGTTTATTCACAAAACAAGCCATGCACAGGCAACAGACCAGGTCTTACTCTCTTACCCTCGTGCACCGCATACGCAAGTGGATTCTTGTTGCCAGTTAAACCTGGACCATCTCTTTGGGCATTAGGATGTCTGCTGAGATTACACTTTGTCCTTGTGTAGATACTTGTCTACCAGATACTGAAAGAGTTTCTAACCCCRTTGTCGGTAGGCGGGCAAACAACTACCAAGGACACCGGTCTTCTGTCAGTAACCTGTGGCTGAATCAGTCAGGTAACAACGTGGCATTCTGGACCACATTCAATAATGTTCTTTCCTTTATTTTTTTTCTCTTTATTCACTGGCTGTTTTATTGTGGGCACCCCCTTTGTGTTTAAATGACTCACACCCAACTAGCCATTCCTTAAAGCTTGTGCTAGACCATTGCAGTGTGGTAAACATCACTCAGTTATTCATTCATTATTCTGCTGTATTTCCTTTTTAAAAATACCATGTTGGCTATCCTTGTAGAGATGAAAAAGGGCAGRGTCTCTTAACCCTGGTTAATTACAGATGTAATCATCCTGTTTGTGATGTCTACAGTTGTACATAAATTTAAGCCTAGTTCTTAACCCATCAAGACCAGTAAGCCTCCTGGTCTTCATCTCGTCACCCCTGTGAGTGCGCCTGGAAGTCCCCTGGGAGCACAGAGCCAGCCCTGGGAGGCAAAATCATGCTTTCATGCCGTGTAGTAGCACAGCAAGCCACACACGCCAGCTTCACTAACTCCTGCCAGCCATGAGGCAGTAAAAAGGTTCTCACCTCAGTTATTCATTACATCTAATGGTGTGGTGTTCTCCTTGCTTCCCCTAAAAACCAAGCACACGAGCTGAAGCCACGCGGTTTCAGTGCCCTGGCAGAGGTGGCAGCTAGGCTATSAGGGGTGCCTTCCCCACCCCTTCGCGTCTGGGCACCACGGCAGCTTGCCAGACCAATGCCCTAAACTCGTGCCCAACATGCAGATCAAGGTGGTACTTTTTGGGGGGTTTCAGGGACTTTGAGGATTAATTTTGGACCTTCAAAGACAGTGAGGCACCGTGCTTACAGTGGGACTAAGTAATTCACCCTGGGTCACACCAGGAGTCTGGGATGCTTTCACTCAGGGCCATCACTCTCAAGTGACAGGACCTAGACAGATACGCGTAGTTTGATCAAAGACGGAGTCCTTAACTAGGAGGGCAGCCAAGGGCAGCTCCCACTCAGCCATTCACATTGTGACATCTTTGCCCAGGTGACATTTAGAAACCTGCTAGGGTTCTTGACAAAAACAAAACCAATTTAAAAATCCAGAGCACTGTAATTGCACATGTTTATCAAATTTATCAAGTAAATTGTGTAAAGGAAGTTGACTTAAAACACTACAAAAGTTTTAATTAAAATTTATTTCAGTGTGTAAAAGGAGTTCACCAAGTTTTATAATTAAACGTTGGCAAAAGGATTTTATTGGAAAATGTCAGTGCGTGAATTGTATTAATTGTGTAACACTGTTCAACATGGCTTTCTCTGTTGCTTTACTGATGGAGTAGGAAGGAGAAGAATAAAAATACCATGCCTAAACCTCTCTACACAAGAGTGGATATTAGTCACTTCAAACCCTTTCCTGTTTAATAGAATGCACTACCTTAACTTYCAGAGGGAAGAAAGTAATATTCTCAGTAATGAAAAACAGCTGGATATCATTAACAGCTTGAAAGTGGAGGTGGTGCTTTCATCACTTCCACTTTCCCTTCCCTTCCCTCCTCCCTTCTGTGTCCTTTTCAGAGCCACAGGTTTATTTTCCCTGTTCTGACTTAACTGACCCCAAATTACAACTTTCTGGCAAAATGAAACTGGATTTTCTGAGTTTTCCTTCTATATTTTGTCAAGCACCTGGTTTCTTTACATACCGGGCAGGGAAAGGGAAGAAGCAGCTCCCCCTTTAACACGCCGAGTTTAACAATCCCTCTTCAATGCTTCCTATTTAACGCACACTTCGTACAAGATTGGCATCATTTATTTCTAGGCAAAGAGCTTAACTTAATGCAGGCAGCTCTGTGGTGGAGTAATCATCTACCACCCGTCTCTCCCCCGGCGGCAGGGGGGCAGAAGGTGGGTGCGACGGGGCGGGCGGCCGCCCCGGGTCCAGCTGCAGCGGGGAGCTTGGGGACGGCCGAGCGCCGGGCTCCGGGCCACTGAGGCACACTGCGAGCTGCCCCCCAGCCCGGACCCCGTGCCTCCCTGCAGGCAGCTTTTTTTCTGATCCAATCTCAAGAGCGGTCAAAAAAACCCCTGGCAAATCCAAGGGAATGTATTCCTCTTGTTATCCCAAATCTGTTCCTGTGTATTCTCTCCTGTGCTCTGCTGGCAGGAGGAAGGACAGATAGAAATGGTTTTCACATGGTCTAGCCTTTCTCCTTACTGTTTTTCTGTGTTTGTTTTTGCACATAATGTCTGGCGGTTTCTGAGAAACAAGGGGAAAAAAAGGGCTCTGCCTTTTGCAATAGCTGCTGTTTGTTGCTCTTCCCGGAAAAGAGATGTTGTCAGGCAAAGAGGGATTTCTTTGGGGCAGTCCGATATATGAAGATGAGATTTTGCAGGATTAGCTCCAGTAGGAGCCAAAGCGCCATTAGTGAGGATACGTCTGGAAAAGGCCACAAAACCAAAACAGAATGATTGTCAGCCTGCTGCTTTTTGTTCCTTCCTATAGTCAGGATCCAGTATTATCTGGATATTAGATCCAGTATTATACTAAAGATGAACTTCGCTGTTCTGCCGTACTCCTTCACCCAATGCACAAGCTTTTCTCCTGATTACTGCTCACCCATTTGGCACCAGGGCACTCTGCTGCTCTTTGTTCATGAGTTAGGAAGAGCCCTGGTCGCACTCCTAGGTGGTCAATAAATGAGTTACAGCCCGTGGCATTTAATTATTTACAGCTATATCCAAAACRGGTTCCAATGACACACCCGTGATTCTGGGGTGGAAGGTAAAGCTCCTCATTAGGAAATTGCTCATCCCAGCGGGGTGGGGATGGATTTTTTTCACTGCCATTTTTTTCTCTGTTGCTGTTAGCCTTTTAACTGCTGAGGAAAGTCATGACGCCTCATCACTGCCCCAGGGATGGTGTATTTACCAAATGGAGGTAGGTGTATACCTTAAGGGGCATGGGCAATATATGGGATTTATTACCTTCCTCCAGGGGACTACAGCTGGTTTTCTGGCCATTGGTTCTTTGCTTTTCCACCTTCTCCCTCCCTAGGGATCACTTTTCCACCTAATGGGGTTGCCATTGTTAACTTTAATTATTTCAACACAAGTTTCACAGTACTTAGAGTTCTGGATTAAAATTATTATTTGCAGATATGGTTATGTATATACACATTTTAAAGCTTCTAATCTTCACCTTTTCAATCTTTTCTCTCTCATTCAAGCTCGAGAAGAAGATAAAAATAATTCTATTTTTCAAATAATGTAGTGTTTGAGTTGTTGGACTTGGCAGCGTATTTCTGTCCTCTAACTGGACTTTGGAAGACAGCTTGTAGATAGAAGGTCTGTTGAGTCTACTAGAGCTTATCTTCTCTTTATTTCTATGTACCTTTTTTTTTTTTCCACTATGTAGAGTAGTGGAATATTGTATTTTAAGTTTATTATTTTTCCATTACCTCCCTTTCTTAAGAGAGGAATTTAGACTATAGTGCTTCATACAGTCATAATATGTCAAATAGCTGATTTTTATTTTCCTGACTGCCTATTTTAAATTAAATGGTATTTTCTGCTTTTTAGCATTTAGTTTGTAACATGATGACTAATTGTCTTAATTGTAGTCTGATCTTTTTTTCTGATGGGGGGGAAGTGAATAAAGGGGTTTATTATTAGAGTGCAAGAAGTTCACAGACTAAAATCAAAACGTGAGTAGGTGGATGAATATCTAAAATCCTTGTAATTATTGTGCTTTCCAGACTGCATGGTGGGACTTGCATTATTTATATTGTATCCCAGATCTATTACATATTAACTGTGATGACCCATCAGCTTCAGATTAATTTTTGAGCCAGAGCATTTGTTTTCACAAACATTTTTCGTTTCAAAATAGCCTTCATTCTGTTTCTGCTGTTCCTGGTGGGGCTAATGAGCAATGCTTATGTAAAATACCCCAAAGGCAGTTAAAAACCCAGAACTTAATTGCTGGTAAGAAACAATTTTTGATGAGAACATTGCTATTCCAAGACGTGATTAGTCATTTAAAATCAGCCAAGTGATGTTTACGTAGCTCCTCCAGGATAAATATTATGTAGTGGACTGTTGATTGGCTCTCTAAATGTCTATGGGGTCTGATCAGGTCTTGTTTGCACATTAATAACATTTTCAAACACTTAAACTTCATCAGAGTGAGCAGGAATACATGAAGAAGGTTTAGGGATGTGGGCACATGCCTACGCATTGACTGGACCGTGACTACGGCTAAGGAGATGATTTACTCCAGCAGTTACCGAGACTACGAATTGCGATCAAGAGGATTTTCTTCAGTAGAGGGAGCAGCTTGGCAGTGCCCAAGGAAGTCTTTTTTATACTTCCAATAACTAAACAATAGACAATTAAGTGCAAATAGTGGGAACAAAAATGGCTTGATGGCCCAGTGGGGTTTTTAGTAGCTCAAGGGAAGCTGTTGCCAGAAGATCCTGYGCAGTGGCCGCTGGCACAAGGCTCGCTGCGTGGCTTGCCCAGCACAGGGGTCATGCCTGGGCTGCCGAGGACCTGGGGGGCTGCTGACCACGGCTGACTCTGGCGGCACTTCCCACCACTCGGCAACATTTTCCCAGTCGCCCTAGAGACTTCATTAGGCTCGGGAGAGCAGGCTGGGGGGTGTCGCTGGTGTGTGCGTGCCCTGTTTCACCATTTGCTTTACAAGTGTTGGTGGAGCAGGCTTGAGGGCTGGTGGTGAGAGGACAGTGACTATGAAATGAAGAAGAAGTAGTCAGTCCCTTGCTCCAGTCGCCCTTTCTGCCTGACATAGGCCTCTCACCGCAGTGGTGCATGCATGATTTACCCTGTTCCGCCCCAAGCACAAGCCTCAAAAAACTGCTAAGCTGTTCTGCTTGTATTGGGCAGTACTTTTGTTCTTATATTAACTCGCACRGGGAAGACTTTCAACCCATTTTAGAGCAGCATTTGTTTCGATGCTTGGTATGTACTTAGTAAATGCAGTGAGGAAGGATTTGAATGCATAAACAATGTGTAATGCCTGACTGCACTTTGGTTTTAAGAAAAGGAAAGCTATTGCCTTTAAATTCTATAAGATATGTCAATGCTTTCCAGAAAATTTGTAAACTCCTTTCACCCCGCACTGAAACACGGCTGTGTCTTTTCTGTGGAATGAAGCTGGAGTTTAAGGCAAATGCATCAATTTGCTGGTACTGCTGCCGCACCTCCATTTGAAATTGCATGGAGCGTACAGCTCGGTACGTTGGGATATCAGTAAGTGAAGTAACTCTCATTTGAAATTGGTACAGATCTTTGATACTACTTCATATAAACCCCAAAATTAATATGTGAAGTGCAAAAGAGCCTGTGCTCTGAGTGCGTTTTTGTCTACTTAAGCTGATTTTTGTATAAGTATTTAAAAGGTGAAGTATAAAAATTAGGGCAGATAACATAATAGGGATTTATGAGTTGTGAATACATGGCACCTTGATTCTGCAACCAAATAAAACTACTGATGCGTGTTGCCATTTGATAGCTTAAGAGCCTCATAAAAAACAATGAAGGAATAATTTATCACCATTTTATTTATAATTGAAACATGATTTCAGATGAATAAATATCTGTAAACCAAAATATGTCTAGTCATTACTTTTGTTGTATTTTCTCTTGTGCTTTTCCCATCTTTCTGTTAAAGGACAGGAAGGGATTTTAGCTTCCACTGACGGTGCATTACTTCTTTGTCTTTTCAGGACAGGCAAGTGCAAAAAAATAATACCCGGGGCAAAGCACTGGATGTAATAGCTCTGATCCAGAGAAAGGTCTTCAACTGTATTTTAATGTTATCAGCTTCAATGAGAAAGAAATAGGTGTGTGTTTCCAGAATAGGAAGTCAACTCTGAACAATTTCCATGCTTAATCCTCCTCCCCGGTAGGGGCAGGAGGTCTGGGTTCCTTAATGAACGAGAATGACGAATATGCAAATCCAGCACAGTAATCCTTTAAACAATCGTCCTTTTAGGAGACTTAGTAAAATATATAGAACAAATTTAAGGAGCGAAAATCTTGGTGCGTACCTCACATCACAGGCACTTTGAAATATAGAGGGCGTGAATCAAAGTGCAATCAGTAAATGTAAGGACAGGACAGCAAAAGTGGAGTAAGAATTTTTCAGGAAAAAAGAGTTTGAAAAAGTAATAAATGTTTCATTGCCTTCAATTCTAAAAATAATTTAATCAATAATGGGAAATGTACCAAAAATTTCTGTAACTCAGTATTGATTTTTATGTTATATTTATCCTTTGAAAGGCACTAGCAGGTCAGTACTGAATTAGATAGCAGAACCCTGAAAAGTTAAGGACTTTTACTACTCTCAAATGCTACATATTTGTTACTCAAGGTCACAGAGACTGTTTATTTTTGGAAAACCATTAGTTCCATGTAGTATGTAAGGAAGAACAGTTCCAGCTGCCAGACAACAAACCTGAAGTTTCTATTACTGTCTGTGAGGGCTCATACATAATCCTTTCTGTTTGAAAAGAAAGKTTTTTTTTTTTCTACCCTAACACAAACATTTATTAAGTTCTATTATTTCAGCTTTTCAGTTAATTATTACCCAACATCACACCATTAGCAGATTTACGACCATCCTTGTTACCATTTTATGTTAAACCCATGGCATTTACAGGTTGGACTCCGGTATAAAGAAATTTTAGACTAACCAGAGATGCTGTAAAAGAAAACATGCCGATCGAATACTGACTTGGTGGCTAAAAATCCCCCCTCCCCTGAGGAAACTTCGCAACCTCTGCATTTGTGTGTGTGCTTTCAGGGCTTGGACCGTTCGCTCCTTGGTTTCCGACACAGACCCGCCAGCCGAAGGACAAGGTGCAGCCCTGTTGTAGCAGCAGTTACGTGGTTAACGCTTGTGAGGCTGATGSTTCTGCACGAGGTCTTGAATCCTGCTGGTTTCCTTCTGCAAGCGAGGACATTCGTGGCTGCAGGTGTCACGTTCTCTAACCAAACCATACTGAAAGGTCTTCAAGCTACAGTGTGGAAAGTATTTTCTTTTGCAGCTACGTCATGCCCCCAGTTTAGGTACTCCGAAGTTTCACAGCTCTCACGCTATTGCCCTGGGCCCCATTTGTATTCAGCACAGCAAGTCACGGCTGGAGCGGGTGACCTGGGTTAGCGCCTGGGCCTGCCCCGCGTTCCCCTGCAGGGGGGCAACCTGGTTAGCGGGGGGAGACGGACCACGAGGCTGCTCACTGAGCTGGACACCAAAGTGTCTAAAGTGAGGGGGAGTTAATGTGCATATGCTTGGACTTCTTTTTTTCTTTTTTTTTTTCTTTTTTTTTTTTTGGTAGCTTTTTTGATGCACTTACTAGAGTTCCTTTATTGCTCCAAGGCACGGAAATATTTAAAAGCATTAATTTGGGAGTTCTGGACAACACAGGCAGTAGTGCAATATAATATCAAACCTTTAGCTAGGAAATAACTGGTAGATGGTTAGGCTAGCCTCTACAAGGACAAGAGTCTAAGTAGTAACTTTATTCCTAGTGGTATTGGTAATTCAGATATATCTTCATTTCTGGTGATATTAATAGTTGGGACATACCGTCTTTATTTCATCCGTCATGATGAAATGGCTAAACCAAAACACTTCACTATTGTGCAATGTTTATTTGACATCTTATCTATATTAGATTGCCAGCCAGCCTTCTGTTTAATTACACTTTAAATTTAAATGTTTTCTTTTTTTTTTTCAGGAAAAAAACCCTCTTTGTCCCTTTTTTCTTTCAATAGCACATGTTCACTTCAGTGCCACTTTTTCATTTCCCTCTCTGCTTCATGACTAGAATTTTTCTTTAATTATGTTCTTTTTTTCTTCCTTATATTTTCTATTGCTTCTTGGGGAAGAAGGTATCTTCTTTGAATATTAAATATACAGCAGGAACAAGGAAATCCCTAAATTAATCCTTCTACCTAGTTCTGCTTTACAACTTTCCTTTCAGTTTTTCCTTTAATAGCTTATCGACATCATGATAAATTGCTCCAGATAACCCTTTTTCCTCAACACAGATCAAATGCTTGTGCTGGGGGAAAAAAATAATTGTTTAGGGAATTTTAAATGTAAGCCTTGACATTTCATATTGTATTTACTAGAAATGCTGGCTGCGTGAATGAGATTAAGAGGAATGTGCTGGGAAAGGCTGTGCAGCGTTGCAGGGGGCCAAACCCCTAACACTGCTTGGGTGTGCCTGATAAGGTACCAGCAAATAGCTCCCGCTGGATCCTGTCAATAAAGGAAGCCTAAATTGGCTAAATTAATTCCATGTTATTTTGGGGACTTGCGAAGAATAGACCAAAAAAATAACCCTGCCACCAGTGGTTTACTCTTTATTTGTTCTTCTTTTTACCAGGTAGAAGATGATCTGAATGTTAAAAATAGGATGGTATCTATAATTTATTCAGTTGTTTTTATTTCAGTTTTTGGTGTCCTAGTTAATAGAAATGAAATATGGTATAGAGGCTTTATCTGAGGAAAAAATAAATAAATTTCATTTGAACTTTCCCTGTAGATAGGGAATTATGAAAAGGACTTTGTGCTGAGTGTCTGCTTTAATAATTCCATAAACTGCAGTAAAAGAAACAGAGTTACAGTGAACCTGAAGCTCAACCACAGCATCTTTATGTTCTTCCAGTGTCTAATTGCTGTATTTTACATAGAATCTGCTGTGGAATTTTTTCTACTTTCTCTTTGGGGAAAAAAAAAATGCTGCTTCTGCTCTTTTAATCAGAGAATTGTTTGCTGTATCTTATATGACTGACAGTTTTTGCCAGACAAAATGGAGACAATTTAATCTGTACGGTTTGATTTCTTATTAGTTTTGAAGGATGTGATTCTTTCTGTTGATCTTTCTAGAGATGACAGGTCTTCAGTTAGGGATCGTTAAACAGTAATTATTTCTGATAGGAAGAAAGGGAAAATAAACGGACTGTTAGGTATTTGCTATTTACTTTGATGATATTTAGCCTTTTTCTAACAACTGCCTTGTCATTATGTTTACTAGATAAAGTAACCTCCATGTTTTGGCACCAGATTTTGCTTTTCATTCTCTATTGTGCCTGGTCTACAGTACCTCCCTCCACGTATACAGTCTGAACTGTCAAAACAAGTAGCAAACAGATTGAAAAGGAGGCACTGAAATCTTTGGAAGATGTGGACACAAAAATGCTTTTTCTTACTGAAAGGACAACTGAGTACATGAACACTGAGGAGACTTTTTCTGTTAATACTCCTCACTGAATTTCCATTATTGCAAAGGTGGTTTAGTGCTGGACATAAGAAATTGCACTAGTGCTAGAGCTGATTTGTTCCATTTGTTACTGTAAAATAGAATTGGCTTCTATAAATTAAATTGTATGTTCCAGTCTAATACCTTTTTACTCCACAATGAAATCTCTTTAAGTACTATAATTCAGATATTTCAGGAATGCACACTTAACCTCTGCTGGACACCACGGTTATTGCGTTCTCATAAATATTCCTGTAAAGTATGTTAAGAATTGCCATACATCCAAATCAGCAATAGGTAAATGTTTTAATTGCATTATGTGGATCTACATTGTTTTATGCAGAGTTACATGAATATGATAAATTCAGATATCATCAGATGACTTAAAAAAACAGTGAGAAAAGAGCAGTGAAAAAGGAGGATGTCCAAAACTGACTGAGTCGCCCTGTTAGGGCTGCTGCCCAGCACTGCTTTTTTTAGCGGATCATCCTGTACCAGCCAGCCCAGCTCTGCAAGGTGCCGAGTTTCCCAGCTGCCCCTACACTCACTGGGAAGATGAAAGATGCCTGCACCTTACAGGATCAAACCCACAGATAAAAAGCAACAGCAGCATTTTCTCTGAGGCCTGTGATTGAATTATTACGTTCTGTGAACTATAAAAGTTTCATTTAAAATATAGCCAGGTGCTGGGTTTCCCCCATACCAATTCAGGGGCAGCTTCTCAAACATACCAGACAACTGAAGTTCAATCCCTTGCTGCTGTGCCTCTCTCCATCAGCACCCAAGTGCAGTTGCCGGTCCCCCGGCCAGCTGCAGGGGTATGTCTACACGAGCTGTGGGGGTACCTTCTCTTGCAGGGGCCGTACCCTTACAGGCAGACGCTCAGGTACCTTACTGAATCGAGGCTGGATGGAGGCTGATAACCCCTCACTCCAGGCCCTGGCACTAGGAATGGTCCGAGGACAGGGAGGTGCTCTGGAGCTGTCTTCTCTGGTGGCACCTTGTGCACTGGTCCTAGTTTTAGGTCTGGGTTTGGTATTTTTTTCAATGCATATCGTATTGCAGATGTTGTTTTCTCTTTAAACGGGTGTAGGGAAAGTGTAGCCCATAACATTTGAGGCCCATTTTCATTATGAAGTCATGACCTAGACTTCATAGTTTCATAAGCAGATGAAATGAGATTGCTGTTTATTTTCCCAGATTTTCTAATTCGGGGCAGTAACTCAGAGGGCATGCCTGTGACAACCTGGATTTCGGTAGAAGTTTTGGAGGAAGGGAGCTCTTTTTTCCTTTGTAGCTGGGTTTTGGAACATTCTCCTTGTAGTTTGCCCTGAGAATTTTTACTGAAATCAATTTTGTGCAAGAGGCTTTTTTCCAGTCCAAAAGATGCCATTGCAGGCTTGATATTTAAGCTATGATCTTTTGTGAGCATAAACTCATGTACTAAACAGTAATAAAATAATAGTTTAGTTGAGGCTGCTTTACACAGGCTCAGTCCAAGTAATCTCACAGTTATTTCTGGCTGAGCCCATGTATATCCAGTGTGGGGTTAACTTGGTTTGAATGGACTGAAGGCAAACATCTTTTACATTGTTGTTCTGTATTTTTTAAGACTTTCCATTTGTCTGTTTAAATGTCATTAAAACTGGTGAGGACCAGCTAATGCATTGTATCTGTCCACAGGGAGAGTTTTATTTTCTTTTACCTTGGTACAACATTAAAAATGCTATGTTTTGTTTGTTTCTAATTTTGATGTAACAAAGGATATTTTCCTTAATTTCCAAGGCTTTTATTACCTATACTGAACCTTTTTTTTTTTGTAAGCTAACAAATGTAAATCATAAAGTAGTTAATTTGTATTATATTAGCTTTCAGTAAAGTGGATTTTCCTAACAGTACCTAGAAAGTTGATACAGGCTTTTTTTTACCAATACTATGACTTGTTCACAATTATTTCCTCCAGCAGTTGTCTAATAACTTGTACTAAGCATGAAGACTGTCCAAGTATTGTCAGTTTAGTTTTGCTTTATTTGACTGATTAAGAAAACAGTGATGACGTTTTCTTCCATGGTGCCTCTGATGTCAGGGCTGGGGTTACACCATGTGCATAAGAGGTGGGGATCCTCGAGTTTTGGACTTGATGATCTTAAAGGTCTTTTCCAACCTTAATGATTCCATGATTCTATGATTCTATGATCCAGCTCCCAGCTGCGCTCCGTGCACGCCCTGCCACTGCGGGCCGCCCACGCGATGCTTGTTGCTGTGGTTCCCCCCTTGAAGCGGGGAGAGCAGCAACGCTTCGCTGCTGGCGGAGAACGCTGTGGGAGTGTGCTGGCTTCAACGCTGTCCTCTTGGAGGCCAGCTGCTTAACTTCTCAAACATATTTTTCTTCACTTGTTTTGTTAGAAAAGTAACTATTTCATTATCCCAGCTCAGGCTTAATGGAGCTGTTTGCTGAGTCTGGTAGGCTTGGTTGTGAGAGAGGGGAAGACAAGCTTTCCTGGTGTTCCTTTGGCTTAGGGCTTCTCTCAGTTTTACCGAGAGACTCGGCAGCACAGCACTGACCTCAAGAGAGGGCTACCAAGCATGTTTGTAACTGGTAATTTTGCTACACCTAGCAAAGGACTGGTGATATCAGCACGTCCGCTCAGCGTAGGAGCTGTGGCAYGTGGGTCTCGATGAAACTTATATAAAACTAACCACTGCACCACTAGAAAGATGAGGATGTCAGCCCGAGATTCCTCATTTGCTGTACCTGCTAGATCCATTGCCTGTCTGTGAATCTAAATTTCTTTTATGCAATGACATGTTGGAGATGCATTATGTCATATTCCAGAAATTTAACCCCTTTATATTTGTTTTTTTTTAGGATTTGGAATAGAAAGCTTTTGCTGCGCGACAACTTCAGTGTTGCAAGCATGTATCTGCAACTGCCTTAGCATTAGCTGGGTACAGCTGATATAGATTTATTAATACCCACTGTGGTCTCAGATGCTGAGAATACAAACACTATAGACATTATAAGCACAAGAAGTCAATTTCCAGAAGACAAAATGTTGGTTTCTCTGCAATTAGACAGAGCTGCACAAGAAGATAAGAAGTGTAGTTTCTGTACCCTCTTTTACCTACTCTTTAGGCCGTTATGCAAACATCACAATGATCAACTCATCAGGTTTCTCTAGGCACTTGCACCATCTTCTATCTATCTTTCCAGAGCAGTCTGGTTTTTTAGGATGTAGGAGCATGTATTTGGGCACTTGTTGAAATGCTGATCAGCTTTACACACCTTCAGAAGCCGGGTGATGCTGCCGAGCGGACCGTATGAATTACTCTACTCTCTAGGGCTTCAATACCTAAAGGCTTCGATACCTTCAATTCCTTTAAATGACTTTGACCAAGTAAGTCTCTGGACCTCTTGCAAGCCCTTTCCTATTCAAGAAATCTTTTACCAATACGTACTTAGGTCCTGCAGCTCATTGTGGACAGTGAAATGAAAAAGGCAGCGGCACCGGCTGTTGGGCACGCTCAGGCGTGGGAGCCAAGGGTTGCACTTCTGCACTCAGAGTCAGGGCTCAGCYCAAAGCCAGGCGGCCCCTTCGCTCAAAGGGGCCTTTCCCCGGGGACCTTGTTCACTCATGAGGCTCTAAAACTGATATTTACCCAAATATTAAAACATATAAGAAGTCAAGCTGCGGGTTCTGCCTGGTAGCTTGGTGTGTTACTGGTGTCATCTCCCTGCCTTGYCCCCCCGGCAATACATGAATAAACCTAAATGCCTTCTGTCTGATCAGAAGGAAAGGAGAGGGGAAAAAAAAGAACGTTGAAGCGAGCAGCAGGAGGGCTGAAAGGAGAGAGAAGCCCGAGGGAGACCCCGCTGCCGGCCAGGCAGGGCGAGCAGGCGAGGGAAGGTGCCTGGGCGAGCCGGGACGGGGTGAGAGCGGCACGTCCCCGCAGGGAGCCGGCAGCAGCTCGGGAAGAAAATGAAGCTTTCTGGGGTTTGACCAACTTCTGAGTCACAAACTAGTGATAACTATGGCTTTAGAAATGCTGTTGTCAAGTCTAGGCTGACAGCTTCGTGGGTGGCATTAGGGTATGAATGTGGGAGAGGACAAAGGACGTCACCTCCAGACCCATAGCGTCAGGAAAGACAGTTTTTTACTGAGTAGCAAAAGAGACAATTACAGAGGAGATGTAGGACTTGTTTCTAATTTTATGTTGGAATCCCTTCCACTGCTCAGGCAGTGGGGTAGAGCCTTAATATTGATTTTTTTTTTTTAATTTATCCAGCCATTTGGAACGGCACTGTGTGATTTTTCAAACCTAGCCAAGTATAAAAGGCACTGTGGCATCTAACAGCATAATTCCTAACTTTTCACAGGGGAATATATCTGCTATTTTCACAAACCTCTCATGTCAGATTTCACCTTTGTTTCAGGATCAGAGCGTTGCCTCCAAAAAGCCCCTTTCGTACGAGCTGGCTGGTGCAGCCGGTGAGGCGGCCGGAGCTGCGCACTGTCTGCGGCRGCTCTCGCCGGTGCAACGCCCGTCTTCTGCCTTCTCCTTCAGCGCCATGAAGAGACGAGGTGCGCAGGTTTTGCTAGGCAGCCAGGGCTCGGAGCCTCTGGCGCTTTGGAGAAGGGGCCACAGCTGCGGACGCTGCTGCCCGCGGCCCCGCTCCTGCCCTTTCGCGTTGCACAAAAGGCAACGCGGCTCTACACGGAGGCTGATGCTATTGCTGGGGGTGCTGGGTTTGGGCGCCTGGGCACAGGCTGAATGACTAGAACAGTGACAGGAAAATGAAGGCAACAGCTGTTAAGGTGGGATAGGGATTTTTTGCTTTTAAACCAGAATACAGCCATTGTACGCAAACAGTAAAAGAAGGGAGCCTTCTTAAAGTCAGCTTGTCTAAAACAAGCCTTCCGACTACAAGCTGTGCTAGTATGTTTGTATGATTATGCGGTGACGTCTGGATATTTTGCAGCTAACATCTAAGCATCGCACACACTAATTATCTTCCAGAAATATACATTTTTTTAGTTTGATTTGTTTAGCAGGCATCACCTTCAGGACATTTTGGTTCAAAAAAATTAAGTGTCTGCAGAAATATCATTTGACGTGTTTCCTTTCTCTTTATGCCTGCCTCGTGTTGGTTAAACAACTGTCTTCTAACTGTTGTCTCTCTTATTTAGATTTCATTTGGAGGGTTTAAAGAGATTAATCACAATGCAGCAAATTATGTAGCTTTAAAATTTACAGTACCGGCAACTTTAAAAGAAAAAGCAAATACAAATAATTATTAAACATACTTATCATTTGTTTCATTCAAAAATAGAGAAACCCATACGGCTTAGAATATTTAGTCAGACGTACTACACTAGACTAAGAATTATCTGTACCATTTTTGACTACCTCAGTTTGTACGTTTCTTATAGTTTCAAACACCATAATGTATTTCTTATGGTTTTAACACATGAATTCAATGCATGTGAGTGTATGGCTCCACTGGGACCAGCTACAAGCTATCAGTAAACTGGATTGTCCATTATATTTGTATACACATACACACACACACACACACACACACACAGCTATCATAGCAAACAGCCTGCTTCCAAGGTAGGTAAACACTAGGTAAAACTATCAGTATTTTCCCATCAGATGAAAATAAAACCAAAACAAATATGAGTACCCATCTTGCGGTTCATATCATAAATACTCCCTTTGTAGGTAGTTTTTCTTTGCTAAATTCAGTGACTCAACTGCAGTTGAACAACAACAACACAGCAATTGCACAACTCCATAAATCGGAAGGTGAGGAACAATAGCAAAACCTTATGTGTGAGAAGGCCGTGCATCACACCAATATAATTTAAGATTAATTCGTATTGTTGTTGTTTTCAAAATCTGTCATGGTGATAAACCCGACGGATGCGTATCGGGTTGTAACTGCTCCCCTGTCCACAGAACTCGTGCTCTTKGCTCCTTCTCCTCCCCTTCCTCCTCCTCCTCCTCCTCCTGGAAGACACGGGCCACCGTTCCAGCGCTCAATTAATGCAACTACTCTTTGTAGGGGATAGTTGAAATCTTTGAAAAGGGTTTTGGGATTAACCTGTTAGAAATTCTGTACTACTGCAACGTGGGAATAAATGTAGCCTGACGACTAAGAGGTACATTTTAAAGGAATATCTGGGGTTTCACCAGCATCTTATCCTGTCAAAGCTGACAGGTGAAACTGAGTCATATAGATTTAGTGCTATTAGTGCATCTTTCTGCAGTGTTCAGAATTAGTGCAGCACATCAGGCCGTCTTACCTTTTTTTAAAAAAATGAATCAAAAAAGAAGGAAAAAAAATAAGCAATGGGGTTTTCAGTGATGGTGTGACATTTAGGGCCTTAATCTAGATTGTATCTCTTCCTACAGCGTATGAAGGGTCTTAATCTGCTGCAGACTTTTCATTTCTGATTTTTCAAATGGTGGCAAACCAAAGATAACATGCTACAATATATTAGACCAAGAAAGCAGAGCCACTTTCTTCCACTTTGAGCTGAGCTGGTGTCCCATGTCCAGTCTTAGCCATAAAATGCATAAAATGCTTACAGCTCGAAAATATTTTTCCTGCTTGCAGGTGATAGCGGAGAATGTGTTTATTCTGTTGAGTGGCAGTTCACTGGGCGTTGTGTGGCTGGGATGTTTCAGCACATTATCTACTGACACTCTGTAATATTAGTCAATCTCAATTTTTTTTAATGTTTGTGTTTACAAAGCCTGAGTTTACTAAGTAAAATAATTAGTTTGCTCTACGTGGCCTTTACAAAATTCTAGTGAAATCAGGTGGGGTTTTTTGTTTTGTTTCYGTAAACACTGGACAAAAATAATATTGAAAGCAGATGCAAACACTCTGTTGTTACATGCAGAGACAGTCAATGTATTCATTCTTTCATGTCTCCTGCCTTGCATTTTTGTTTAGTAAATAACCAGTCAAATTTGGTAAGAAGTGGGGTTGTTAGTGGTGAAGTAATGAACAGCCATGCAGCTAACTGCCCAACAGCAAACTGGCAGAGTTCACTACTCTCTGACCAGGCTCTTTTAGATATTCCACAGGGGGAGTGTTTGATGTTTTAATACCTGATTTACTTACTTGAAGATACTTGACATTACATGGGATTTTGATACAGCAGAATGATACAGCAATGTACTGAAATCGCAACACAAGCATAATATAGCAATTGCAATATATGGCTGAATCACAACACAAAGGGGATTCTCATTAATGGTCTCTATATGTTCACCATCGTGATGCTAGGTATCCCCAATCGCTGGGAAAGAATACGTGGCTTCAAGCCAGCTCAAGCCTGTTGCTCTCTTCAAAGTTTGTTTTGTTGGTTGCTCAGTTTTTATACTCCGCGTTGGGCTGAGCCATGGAGACACTTATCTCATGCTGGTCTGACTGGCTCAGGGAGACCTTCATGCTTTTCTGATTAACACAGGCAAGGCCATTTACACAACCCATTGATCCACTCAACTGATACAGCCATTTATCTACAATGAAGGCCACCCTCTGGTCCCCTTGGCATAGGGATGAGTTCACCTTCCTTTACAACAGCTGTGGTCACTCCCTATATTCTTCCCTGAACTTCAAGAGCACATTGTCCTTGCCCATGCCCATAAGCATTCTTCCACTGCAGGGGTGCCGTTGGCCAGTCACACAAACCTGGGACAGTGGAGAGAAATGTTTTAGGAGCAGATAGTCTGAGCTCTTCATTCAACAGATGACACCATTAGGAAATCATGAGATAAAAATACTCTATCTGTCAAGCTGAAGTTAGCACTGAACTTGGTCTATGGTACAAACACTTGGAACAGCCACACAACTGTACCAGGCAGACAACGTGAGAAAATAAGGAGTAAACAAGCAAGTTGGGGGGGAGGTGGGGGGTGGGGAAGTGGAAAGGAGAATTAAACTTCAACAGAAGTGTAATACCAAGAACAAAAGGCAAGCTTAATATTTCTAGAAACTAATAACGTTTCCTTGGTAGTAAATGCTATAATTGTCAATTGAATGTTTTCATTTTTAGGAAACAACAAGTGTCAATAAGGACGGCTTCCAGGTATGTCCCTATTGACCACAGTTCATCTCAAATACTGTAGCAGCAAATTAGTATGAAGTCATGTTTTTTATAGGCACTTGTTTGTTCTTTTCTACAATGGGATACATTTACAACTTCTTTTCTTTTTATCAGGACGTATTTAATTGACAAACAGAAGGGAGGGGGAAAAAAGAAAAGAAAGAAAGAAATCTGARAGACTTTGCTGAATAGCACAAAATATGATTGCTATTCCTATCTTTGATGTTCATTCACATTCTGCCCCCTCCACCCTCCCCCCCTGACTCTTGCTGTGAGGTTTTGTGGGAGAACRTCAAACGAAAGGAAACGCAACTTTGCAGCAGTCCTTGTGCTCTTGCATTCAGGGACCCCCTTGGACAGCTGGGCCCCGGGACACACGCRGGGGAAGAGGCCAAAGCATGCCGGCTTTTGCACACCTTTGACACAGCCAGCCAGCGATGGCAGCCTTGGGACATGCTGAATATCTTGCTTCTCTGTCCATCTCTCCTTGGTCTCCCAGAAGCAATGCACTTACCTCTTCTGAGGCAGGTCTTTCTTGGCTGTTAGAACTGGAGGATCAGCTTATCTATATTCTATCTGACCCTTTTTCATTTACTTTGGGAAGAGTTAGAGTTAGAATAAAGGCACTGTTGCCACTGTGACAATAACCACTAGTCACAAAACTTGCCACGGCAATAAGGAAAAGCCCAGCTTTAGCTAGATTTCTGTATACTTTCTAAGGTGCAGGTTTTTCAATATAACTACTGAGAGAAAGATATGCTAGCATTCAGTAATTTTGAAGTTTGTCAATACAAGAAGAAAACAAATTAGTATAATTAGAGAAACTAGAAAGCTAAAAACTGAATGGGGTTTAATGTGATAAATCTTCTTGTTTAGGCCTTCTAAATAAGCAGGTAAGAAAATCTATTTGTAACTGTGGTTTCATATAACTGTTGTGCATGATCAATATTGCATATCTGTAATGTTTTCAGGTTGAGAGGAAGATGCTCTTCTCTCAAATTTCCCCACTCTCTTCTTTTTGAGAGGTGTGTTTTTAACCGTGAAGGATAAACTTTATCAATAAAAAGTTAATCACAATGCCTTGAATACAGTATTTCATTTAAATAACTACACAAAGGAAACAACATATTTTACTCTTGATCTTCCTCACCATCATCTAACTCTTCTCACACCTGAATACTGAATATCGTGAATAAAAATAGCAACCGGCTGTAATCTGCCAAAACACGCGTACTAAAATGGATCCTCTCTTCTTCAGCAGGACCCACGCATGCAGTTGTAGAACTGAGCTCCAAAATACTCTCTTCTGGCCAGGCACGGAAAAAAGGCAAGAGTCAGCTATACAGCATTACATGGGCACTATCAGATGTTCAGATGTCTTTAATGATAATACACTGCACTTGGGTCAGCATGATTTCAAAACGGGTRGTTCAGATTGGTTGCCCCAAAATCAGAGACAGAGCAGCAGAGGCTCTGAGAGGTGACCAAGATCACGAGAGGAACCGGTGTCAGAGGTGGTGCTGGGATTTCTGAATCTGAACAGCCCGAGTGGTGACCTCTTCCCGTAAGAGACTGGCATGACATGTTTAATAAACCTATCTAGGTTACACTCGTGTGTATCTCTGTCACAGCAGGTCTTCAGCATCAGACCAGTGACCTGCAGGAGGTCAGCGAGCCCTTTACTTGCAACTGGCAAAGGCAGGAGAAAAAATGTGGCAGCTAAAGAACAGCGTGACTTGATAAAGATCTGCATATCTGCAGAAGTTAGAAAAATCCAGGCAAGACAAAATTCTTCTCTGGGAGAGAGTAAGTTATTCCTCTGGATAAGGAACAGGTCCCTCATTTGCCACGGCAGAGAATTTTTTTTCAAAGCAGTTTCTCTCGTAGAACAAATTTGATGTCAGGAGAATTTGTGAGCTGGAAAAAGAGCAAAGTGGTTATCTTTCACTTCCAGTTTTAAGGAACAGCTTTGAAAACTACTGGGAAACATTTACACACTCTGCATTTATTGCTAATAAACTTGCTTTCATTTTTAAAGCCAGGCA
This sequence comes from Oceanodroma leucorhoa, assembly GCA_030449065.1. Taxonomy (NCBI): domain Eukaryota; kingdom Metazoa; phylum Chordata; class Aves; order Procellariiformes; genus Oceanodroma; species Oceanodroma leucorhoa. The sequence continues at coordinate 7,038,140 of JASVER010000046.1, read as the reverse complement.
ACACCATGTGGGAATTTCACATATTTGGTGACTGTTACAGCTCATGAAAACATCTGTATTTCCCTCCCTGGTGGATAGATGATTCGCGTCACAACCAGACTACGCTTAAATAGCTTAGCCATATTTAGCATAACAGCCTGCTATTCTTCTGTTGTCATTGGTGTGATTATGCCTCTTTCCTGGGGTTTACATGCTACGTTCTCCTGAAYGACTGCACCTTCCAACGTGCATTTGTACAGCTACATACAGCCAGCAGCGTGGGGTTGCCAAATCCTGCAGCCTGATGGAGACGAGGCTGCAGCTGCTCCGTGCCCCCGGGGCAGACCAGCAGCAGGGCTGAACCTGTGCTCCCCGTAGGCACACGTACACACAGGGGTGCGATACACAAGTATGGATACGTGTGGCTGGGCACACAGGTCCGCACGGACAGACACACACACTCAGCATTTACATCAACACAAACAGCACCAGCGCTCTCACCCTGACCCCCTCTCCAGCGGCTCAGGAGGGAGGTCTGTTGGGGGCAGTACCCGCATACGCGTGTCCAACGTGGATCCCCCGGCAGCTGGGCTCAGACACGGGGTCTCTCCAGGGGCTGCCCCGGCCCCTCGCCCTCCCCAGCTGCTGGCACCTGGCACACAGGAGCATTTTCCTCCAAAGACTTCTCAGTCTCCTTGCCGGAGGTAGGGTATCCGCCCACCCTAATCTACAAGGACCGAAGGTGTATGGCTGGGGTCCTAATAATCTGATTTTCCATAACCCCAGTAGTGAGAATTAGCCTCTGGCAGTCTTGTCAAAGTATTAAGGAATCTCTCAACCCTTTTCTCTGATCCACATCTCTTCTGCAGTAGTTTTCCTATACTGCAAGTTAACGCCATACAACGCTGACAGGTTTTTGCTAAGCATGTAAAAAAAATCCTAGGGCAGCAGGTTCCTGAGGGGAGAGCGCTGATGCACTAATTCAAAAAATCACGAATCTCCCTGTGTAGGCATCCAAGATCTGACCATCCACCAAGATGCGCTTGCCTCTGACACTCTGGCATACAGGGTCTTTCAAAATCTCCTACCAACAGATRAGACAGTCAACATCAGTTTGCGATGGGAGTGATTGGGCTACTGTGAAGTTGCATCAGAAAAATGAGAAAGCACAAGACACCCACCTCACCACCCCCCGAAGGCCCTATTCTGGAAGGCCCATTTTCTCTACCCCTTTTCTCAACTAGATCCTATCCTGTGTAATGGTGGGCACCCTGCCAATACAGTAAGCCAATTCCATTTGATTCCCAGTGAGGAAGAGTGTATTTGAAGAGGGCAGCAGGACACGGCAGTGCTCCGAGATTAGCAGCCTGGGTGACTGCAGGGAGCCTCASCATTGCCATTGATCCAGGTAGATGAGGAAGACAAGGAGAAGTAAAAATAACTATTGCTTCTCAGTTCTAGGCATCAAACACATCTAGCTGGGATTTGAAATAGTCAACCTCTCACAAGAACAGAATTCCTACTAAGGATTTATTAGAAAAAATAGACACTGTAAAGAATAACAAATGGTAGGGCTTTGCACCTCAGTCCCACTGGAGGGGAAAAAACAAAAAATCCAAATTTGGGGATTAACTAGCAACCTAGGAAAAAGCCAGTCAAAAAAGCACATCGATACACCTAACCCATTCTCTGCTTTTCTAAGAGATTAAATTGCGAGGGAGGGGATCACTTGAAGTTCTACCTGAACAGCAGCACTTGCACTGGGATACAAATTGCACCAGATGCTATTCCGGGTGGAATAACATCTCAGAATAACGTTTCAATAATGAAGATGATTTTTCATGACAGATCCTGCATACACACAGCTGTTCAACATTCAGAGAATTGTCTTTAAAAGTTCATAAATCTCTTTGGATTTTTTTGCTTCTAAGAGCCTGCTTCATTCCAGAAGCGTTGCTGGAGAGAAGGCGATGCTCACAAGGTGAGCATTTGCACCAAGAACTGTGACAGACCTGAAAGTTAGTAATTTGGAAAGATTTTGCTATCCATCAGATTAACCGAGGTTATGGAACCATCAAATACTTGGGAAAATTCCTTGGCCAAAGCAGGATATATTTCATCTTGRACTAGAACTGGAAGGCAATCAACCAGGAAAACATGACAGAACATTTAAAGGGCACATGGTCTCATGTTCAGTAAGTTTAATATTGCTGCAGTTGAAAATAAAAAGGAACTTGTTATCACTCCCTTGAAAAATCTGATTGATGGTTTTCTGGTTTAATACTGTAATACTTGGACTACTAGATGAGAATGTTTTGCATGCAAATCACTTAGTTTTTCATTTAATCAATTGTGTGATAAGTAAGGCCAACAGACATATTTAAAAAATAAACTGATTTCAAACATTTCACTTTAGTCGTAGAAAACAAGGTATGCAAATTTTGTCTGGCAGTTGCTGTTTTATGGGAGATGACAGTTCTTACTAGCAACATGGGCCTGAGTTTCTTAAAAGGGTTACAGGATCAWGTCAGCCAGTCTGCTTCTCGGTTTCATTAAAAAGCAATAGTAAAGCCTGAAGTAAGTTTCAAAATGACACGTATTCTTTTAAGATTTGCTTTATAGATTTATGAAGTATTTATCTAGTTCTTTCTGTGTGGTACAACACTGACCTGAGGTATCAGTGTTGTGAAGAAGAGTGTGAACATACACAAAGCTCGTTACCTACTCACTGTAGCTTTGAAATTTTCAGTTTGAAAAGATAATGATCAGCAACAGATTCACRGTCATACATCATTCTCAGTCAAAAAAAAGAAAAAAGAGAAAAGAACATCTGTTTGGCTTATGAACAATCGTTTGAGACAAATGTGAGGGGAAAAAAAAAGAAAAAAAAAAAGTTAAAATCAGGTACTTGGAACAGCAGCCAAGCCAATCCATTAGGCTACAGTATCTGCGGTGAYGAAAGACGACCACGGCTTTTCACTCCCACAGCTGTTCATCATGAAGAAAGCAAAGCGTATACAGAAATCTAATTAGAGGAAGGGATTCACAAATCATCATAAAGAAACAAGTCATTCTCTGCAAAGTTTTATCGGACCCTGCTTACTCTAAACCCATGTATCTGTCTGGAAATGTGTCTGTTATTCTCCCCCTCCTTGTGCGATGGGTCACAGGGGCCTTACACGTGGATCTGGACGCTGGGCAGAGCCACACTAGGCACTCTCCAGAGGACAGGGTGCTCTGCAGAGAGATCCATTTACATTGTCAAAAGCAACTTCAGCTTTGCCAAGTCATTAGAATTAATTTAATAGGCTCAAAATTAGAGAAGAAAAAATTCAGGCGAAATGTAATCCCCAGTGCCAGGAATTTGCAAGGCTGTTCAGGATACTTGAGAACAAACCACCAGAGAGCCCTTAAGAGCTTGTAATGAATATTCATTGGGCTGTGACTTACCTCTTTGATTTAGGGCAGGGAAGCCCCAGCTTCAGCTGACCCAAATCCACAACTCCCAAGCGGCTCCCGATCCACCTTCTTCCGCAAGTGTGGCGAGTGTTTGGTCCTGTTGTTTTTTTTTTCCACTTTCCCAAAAGGCCAACAATCTTTCCTGCCSAGGTAACATCTACAAGTCAGGTGATGAAACTGAAGGCAGGCCCTGTGAAGCGACAGTCCGTGGGCCAGCGTACCACCAGCCGTGCCAGMCGGCCAGCTGCCGCGGCCTCCTCCCGTGACATGAGGGGACCACGACCAACTTCTTGCAACCCACGACGCTTCACTGTCACGTACGGGGTGCACGTCCCAGCACACGACACAGGGCCATAACATACGGCCGCTAAACGCTTCCGAGCGATGCCACGCGCCCTGTTTCAGCCGAGGGGTTGGCCACCCGCAGTTCCAGGCACGCTGCTACTGCTCCCCGTCTTTGTACCTAACGCCAGAATTCGGTACCAGTTGTTATACAACATACTGATAAGCTGTATCAGTTTGGAATCAGAGTATTACTTTCAAACCTATGATAACCTCCCTCACCTAGCAAAATCTTTCCTGAAATAGTCCTTATTTTTCCTAAAATGAAAAAATAAAAAACACGTGCCTAAACTTTTTTCCTAAAACACTTCCCAAAAAATGAAGCTTTTAGACAAAAATCAAGTAGCRCCTGTGTTGCATGGCTTTCATTCAGAGGCTTTTTGATTTTGTTTCTAAAGCAGTAACAAAACTGTATTTACTCCTTTTTTTTTAAAGCAAAACTAGCAATAGAGACTTCGTTAACTTCAACAAGGTCACTATGGTTTGGGAACAAAGGACAATTCATTTGTCAAAAACTTCAAAACAGAAGTTGTAAAATCAACAAATACATGCAAGGTTTTAAGTCTTGCCAACTGGAAAGAAATTATCTGCGGAGTAGAGTTTTTATGAATGTATTTTATTTTTTTTTAATCAAAACATTACTGTTTTCTAGAGAGAGAGAGAATATTTTGTAAAAGAAAGTGTCACTCCTGCAAGAGGCTTTTAGGGGTCTGGCCTGGTTTTTACTGTCAAACTAGAACATGTCACAATCACTATCTAAAAATTAACATAGCCCCTTCTCCAACAACCCTACAAGGTTTCTACAAAACATCAAGTAACCCATTTAATATATAACGATTTGAGTCCAGCCATTAGGTGAAATTAGTTGTCTAAGTCACCTCCTTCCAAAAAGTGTATTTAAGTCAGAGAGGATGCAATTAAAGAATATACCGTGCGTACCCGGCACTATGGATCACCTTGACTGATTAGAAGCAGCAGCACTTAATTCCTRGAATACTTACCGGATCACAAGACCAATCATCTCTCTAAGCACCACAGGTTTAAGACATGGTGCAGTATTGTCAAAACCAAGCAATTCTTATGAATAAATCAACTAGTTTTATGCAATTACTTCAGGCAGATCCTCCTCCTCATGACTTCAGGGAAACAACAACAAAGATAGCGGCCACTGTCAGTTGTTAGATCTACTGTCTTTTGGCTTTGTGTGTTCTCCATTAGCATAATATGTTTTACAGGTACTTTAGCATTTTTAAATTTTTKTAAAGCTTTGAAACTTTTTTAAAAAAATTAGAAGTTTCAATTGCAATGATTTCTAAAGTGAAAGAATCGAATGCTTGATTAAAATACAAAGCTATCCTGAAATTTTTATCAATTCAATTTAGCAAAAGGAATGCAGAACTAAATTCTTACACATTTGCTGACAAGAGCTCAAAACCAAAGTTGCAGTACGCTTGTTAGACCAGAATGTGTTTAATGACTGAAACCATATGTGCACAAAATACAGCTGTAGCACAGCTACAGAACTTTCAAGTTTTGGATTATGGTGAGCTGGTACAACCAAGATTATTGAGAAGACAACCTAATAGAAAGAAATTGCCTGCATACTGATTTATGCCTTTCAAATTCTCCACCCTCTCCCAGAGCAGTGCCTTTCTGTACGAGGTTATAGCAGAAGATGGACCTCTGTAATACAGATACTCAATACTATCGAGGATAAGCAGGAATGCCTGCAATCGAGACTACAAACAAAAGGTGATCACCTGCTATAGTCAGTAAAGCTACTCCTTTAGTAACAACTTTCCATTTAAAAATAAGAGAAAAGCAATGAGCTTAACTCCACTCTCTGAACATCCAATGTCCTGTTTCTACAGCAGAAGCTGCACAGAATATCCATCCTCCAAATGGGACTCCTGCTTACACAAGCTGTCCACATTCACAGGAACAGGATTTGGACCCCAGTTCAAATTTCAGCAATTGCCTAATGAGAATCATATCGGTCACCAAAAAGAAAACCCCAAAAGCCCTGAAACAAATTTGCTATAGCTATGGGTTCAAATGGAAGACYGGAAACAATCGGACTATGAAAGCAAAAAGGCTGTATTTTTTAAATGTTTCCTACCACATACAAGAACAAATGCAGGATGTGATGTTTGCTTAGTTTTATTAATTTATTTTTGCAGGAATCTGCAACTCGGAGTATGCACTTTCTGGAGGTACCATGCATGCATAGCCTCTGAATGCTTTTATACAATTTCATCTCTTAGTAATAAGTTCATTCACAGCATACACAAATCTAGAATGCAGACACCATATATACAGGATTAAACAAGATCGTGTCTTCTTTTTTTAATGAAAAAATTTAACAGGGTTTCACACAGCAGGAAATATGGATTAGATACACTGGTGCCACCATAAATAAATAAGTTTCAAGAACACAGGTTTTTTTTAAATCGGTTTCAAAGGTACTGAAAATCCAGGATTATAATATTGCATTAACTCCACTGATTTCTGATTATTCAAAACCAAGAAAAATATTTGCATTAATATTTATGGACATAAACAGCAATGAAAGTCGCAAACTGAAGAAATCTGTCAAAATTCAGTCACAGCTAGCTTCATATAATATTGACATTTTGAAACGAAACAAATGCAGCAGCACATAGAGACAGTACTGACTATGAGATGTGATATCTGTGCATGTCTTCTTTCTTTACGGGATTTAGAGTCACTGTAGTACAGACCACGTAAATTCTGTGGTACCAAACAAGCTGATTAATTGTTTATGTCCAACTGTCCACGTCTCATCAGGATAGTCATTTTCACATTCTAGGGTATATCACTGAACTTTAAAACAGAAATTATCATGCTGATGACAAGCTTGTTTTTAACATATTTAATATTCTCACATTCTTTTTTAAAACATTCTTTATTGGTTTTATTTTGTTTTGTCCCCATTTCAACTCAAGTATTTTTCAAGGGGTTTTACAATCAATATTAAATGTAAAAGTATTTAGAAATTGAAATGAGAGATGTGTAACTGGGACAGATAAAATGAAAAAGTTTTTTTTTTTTTTTAAAAAAAGTGATTTAGTAGCATATCATAACCAGAAAGTACTGAGACCAGCTCTTTTAAGAATTATTACACCTTTTCACCACACCTCCCATTTTTCAAGGGAAACACACACATACCACAGACACACAGATACACAATTCAATCTGATCTAAGACTACATTTTACAAAGTACTTCCTTTTGCTTGACTTCCCACCCCTTTCCTCTTCACCCAAACAAGACTAATAATTACATCAAATTAAAAGTAGATCCAGAGTTCAGGATTTCTTTTGGTTTACTATGTTCTGAATCATTTTCCACAAGCCCCACTCTAAATAAACTTTTAAAGAACTACAGTAGTATTCTATAATTAAAGGGAATTCATCTTAACAGCACAGTAAATATAAAATAAGCTTTATAAAATTTCAATGAACAGTGAAGTAATTTTGAATATCTGAATGTCCACGTCAGTTACAAACTCTACCATTCTAGTAGCACGGTTGAGGGAAAGCTCAGCCATTAAGGAAAAAAAGAAAACACAAGTAGTGCATTAACTCAACACAATGGCATTAGCATCCCACCATTCACACACACACACACGTTTTATACAATACAGTGCATTTTGTATGCCAGCTGACATTAGGGTTTTATGTGCATTCAATAAATATTACATAAACCAATCTTTTTGGCCTAATCTACAATTCAGTTGGGGTGTGAACAGTGTCACCTGCTTTCAGAAGGAAAACGGATCTTCCAATATTCAAAATACAATTTACATTCTAACAAACTAAAAATATTCAAGCACCATGTAAAGTCTTTACTATTATTGTTTGAGTATGGGCATTTACAAGTAAAAGAATACAAGTAAAAGAATCAAAAGGGTTTTTTTTTTGTACAAGCAACAAATGAGAGTAATTGAAAAACTGGAGTAAAATTATTGGTACGAAGGAATTCATTTGCTATTTAATGGCACTCAGTCTTCCAAAAAGTATCCTGCTGTCACAGCAGCCTTCCTTCTCTTCCTCTGGTAAAGCTACAACTAAGATTAGCAAGTCTCCATTTATGGTTATTAAAGTTCAGGGAATTATTGGACTGCATGCATTCCCCCCCTCCCCGCCTTCAAAAGTAGCATCTATTCTGTCTGAAAATGGCACAACTGTATTGATGCATGACATGCCTACTCTCATTTGCTGACTGTCATTTCAGTTGCTATCATTTTGTAATTCCAGCAAAAACAAATGCTTCTAGAACTTCAACAGAAGCACAAATGAACTGAAAATTGCAATAATACAAAGGCAAAGGCATCACAATAGAAAAGTCATGAAGTTACTGATATTGTTTTGAGTAATTCATTAYACAGTTGATAACAGCAACGGTACTGCTTATTCTAGGTATAATGCTTCTGCTCATCTGTTTTCTAGTTACCTTCGTTTTGTCAGACTGTCCATTTACATGAAGAAAATTGATATTTGCCTTCTAACTTCATTTGACAGTAATTTTTTTTACCCCTTTCGACATGTGATGAGCTCCCYACATAGTAATATAAATAGGAGGGAGGGAAGGCGGGAAGGAAGGAGGGAAAACTAGCTCTGATGCCTTTGACTTTGTTTTGCTCATCAGTGGTGCACACTGATTGCCGGAGATCTCTTAGCTTATTTAAAATTATGCTGAAGATTTAATTAGTGCAAGAACATATTGAAAAATGTCAGATAAAATACTGGTTCCTCATCTAAGATCAGTTTGTTTTTCACTGTTATCTTTATAAACTGCAGGGAGAGAAGACACCAGATTCAGCAATGCAGTCAAGRTGAGTTTTCCTCCACCCACCCCTTACAAACACTACTTGATTTTAAATAAGGATTCAGACACATGATTTTTCTACCACAGCTTCACAAGTTATCACACATCAAATGAATTGTGGTAATTGACCATATGGATGTGGCTGCCATGAGCTAAGAACAATTTAAAATGAAGTAGTTTAAAACTCTTCTGGTAGGGTTTAGCTAGCACATTTTGCCTCACAGTTGCGAAGTCAATTACCGTAACTCAGCTGATGTGCTTGGTTCCGTCTCTGAATCTTGACAAAGTTATACCATTAAAACCCAAACGCACTGTACCAGCTTCTGACCACTACACAAGAACATCCTACTCAGTCTCACAGTTGTGTAACACAGTCATTCAGCTGCCCAAACCCAATTTCGATTTCACAAGTATTGAGTGCTTTATTACAGCAACCTGAAGCATTCAAACAAATTAAACATCACCTTTATAATACAGTATATCATATGCATAAAAGTACCAGTATGATTTTCAGTTGCAAGTCTTGTGTTCTTCAACCTACAGCAAATATTTCCTGACCAAAATAAAAAGAATGCAGTGTGTAATTTTTCCAGGATCTGGCATCTGCTATTTCATACAGGCTGGTTTATTAACAATGTGCAAATAAACCTTGACTGAAGAGCTAATTGATTAATTATTTTTCAGCTAACTTTGAACTGGGGCACAAAGCACCTTCTGTGCTGTAAACATCATGAATTCTTCACAAATTGGAAACTGAAAAGGCCTAAGGAACTGGGTACAAACTCTCCTCATACACAACCATGGCTGAGCTCAAGTTTTCTAAACCGAATTTGGAGTAGTCTGTGTTTGGCATGTGGCACTGCGCTGCTACAGACCACAGGCTTAGAAGATTGTTTTATATAAAAGCATACTCTTAGCTTTGAAACATGACAGCCTAATGAAAGCATGCAGCAGTATTTTCATCCGTAATATGGTAGAATTCATTCTTAGTTTATTACCAGTGTTGACACAGCCAGGTGAGCACTGTACAAGCAAAAGGGATTGTAAAAAATTACCTCTGATTAAACTCTCTGTAACACTCATACAGTATCTCATTTAGTCACCTTAGGTTACTATTTCAGACAGCAATTTTTTGTAGACATAAGTTACCCTGAAAAAAAGCAGCAATTACAAATACCGTTCTCCTTGGTTTTTATACATTGCAAAATTTATCGTTGCATTTACCTGTCATCTTTTTCAGTAGCTTACAATCTAGAAGCACAGGGAGCCTTTGTTTTCCAGCTAGCTGTGGCCAGGTTAAGTCAGCTCTGGCTCTTCAGTTTTTCTGGTTAAGTGTAACATTTCACACCATTACTAAAAGTCCTATAATTTAAAAAAAAAAAACAGTATTTTTTTTTTTTAGAGCCTCTAAGCAGTAACTATAACCACAGGACTAAACACCAGTAGTTATTTGCTTTCCTGTATACATTCTTCCCAAAATTAATCCTTTTACATTGTCAGGTTTCATTTTCTGCTTTGCTCACTGCAATGGGATAAGAAAGAATTTCACCCTTAATTTATTTATTTTTAGTGTAGCACAAGCAGAAACATCTTAACATATTACTCCCACCCCTTGCAATATGAAAATTGTTGACTGGCAAAGGCCGGGCAGATGGACTGAAAGGTTCCCCATGTTTCCTTCTCCTATAGCTGTCGGCTTGAGAGCCTGTTTTCAAACCAGTGCAGCCCCTTCCTGATTTTCAGGTGTATCGTGGCATTTCACACTGCTCACAGCGATTTAGTGCTGGGTGATTTAGAAAGGTGCAACTGTCACAATTCCATGGAGCCCCTTCAAAGTCTTCATCTCTTGGCTGAGTCCGGGGAGTCTGTTTGGAGCTGTTTTGATGCTCTAAAGAAAGCCRAAGGAAAACATTTTTTCTTATTTCAGAAGAAAAGGATGATAGGCAAGCTCATACTACTGGTTTGTCACCTCATTAAACATTCTATCTTAAAATGAACATGGAAACCTTTCCACTTAGGTAACATTAAAGGTCTTTTGCTAAAGCACTTCTGATTCAGTTTACGAAATCTGAATATTTAAAGTATTTCACTTCTGTAAAGAGTCACTTAACCATACTACATTAAAAACAAAAAGAGCAGTCACCACTGTTAGGTCACTCACACTGCTAAAGGTTCATAGGTTTACATACAGGAGTCTATTACCAAATTCTAAATTCCAATAACCCTACTTTACCTGAAGTGAAAGACTACTTCTAACTTAGTTCCTTCAAACAGTCTGACAGATGACATATTTTCAAACAGTCTGACAGATGACATATTTTCTGCATCTTTTTCTAGCATTTATCCAGGCTGAAGAAAATATAATATAAAAATAAAACAGTAGGCCTGTTTCAAAACAAGATGATTGTTTTTCTTCCTCACGGCTTTGCAGCAGGGATGTGTGTACGAGAAGCAGCACTTAAGTCTGTTTTAATTAATAAAATCAGTACRTATGCAAATCATACATTAGGTATTAATCCACAGAAAGACTCGGTTTTCTGATGTCTCCTATCACCACTTCAAGACCTCAGGTTATCTACCAAAAGTGACAAATACTCCTAGGATGTGGAAACACAACATTTTACAAAGTGTTAATATTTGAAACAACATTAGCACACATACCTAGAAGGTAAGGTTAAGATACCCATCTGCTAAACAAACATCTGTAGAACAGCTTAATTAAAAGAGAACTTACATTGTAAAAAAAGGACTGCAATKTGTAATTCAAAGTGCACACATTGCTGTCATCTGCTAAGAAACTAGCAGATGGCTAATGACAAAGTTAGTGCAAATAGCACTTAAGTTTGTCTTCAGAGACATACTTAAAGAAAATAAAAGTAACCTCCTTGCTTAGATGTAAATCCCTTCCAGTCCAGAAGTTGGGTAGTCACATTAACAGTGCTTGGCCTCAACAAATTCCTTCTAAGCAGGCAAGCAGTGTGGGCACTAGACTGCATTCATGTTGACTAGCCAGATGGCAGCACAGAGCAGACCCTTGTCTGCCCATACCTGTCTGTCTGCCCATGCCTTCAACAGCTGAATATTAAGGAAATGGAATTTTTTAAGAAAAAAAAAAATGTATTTTGATGATTCCACGTTAAAAGCCAAGCTCAGAATACAGTACACCAGCCCTAAAACTGATCTCTAATAAATTGACAGACAAAACCGGGAAGCTAGTCATAAAATTTGTACAAAACCTTACAAGACACTATCCTTCCAATTGCCAGATAAAATCACTTATTTCATGCAAGTTTTTCATGTTATTTTGTTTTGAAATAATAAATCAAATAGGTTAGTGTAATTAAGAGAATCTCTTCAAGCATCACGAAGGAGCAGTGCCTTATATCAACCACATGACCACTGCAATTTAACATGAATCCAGGCAGCTGCCTTCATGCCACTGCTCACCTGCTGCTACTGTCTTTCCTGGACACTACCATCTGTGCAGGGAACACATCCCAGTATTGTTTTGGTTTTTTTTTGAACCACGAGCAGTAGTCCTGGGCCTTCTCTTTCTTTTAAATTTCCATATACTAAGCATTTTATGATATAGAAAGGTAAAATACTTGCTTCAAAAGAGGGGGAAAAATTTCYTTATATGAATTCAAAATTCAACTGCAAAAACCTTTGTGAAGTGCTTATCAGCAACTAGAACTTACTTAGAAAATTTGGATTTTCAAGCAGACTATATGATTACTGATTCAGAAGAGTGACTTCTTTTCCACTAACAATTTTAGTACATGCTAGTTTAAAGTAAGAGAAGACACAATATTATAAATCTTATTACACATAACATTTTCAGAGAAAAGACCACTGTTTTCTCTGTATCAGAGCACAGGATCCTAGACTAGCTTTTTCAGCAGAAAGATACAAAGTGTTTAAAAACTTCCACATTTGCAACCATTCTTTTAACAGATTTCAGGAAGCAAAAGAAAAAAAAAGGTCCAAAAATACCTGCTTCAAAATCACCACTAAACATAGTGGAGTTCAGAGAGCTGCTGAGCTACGTGGTCACTAGATGTCTACTAGGGGTGAGCTGAGTCACTCTGGGATGTACTCATCTCCACTGGGCAAAAAGTGAGACTAAATACACAGCTCCTGTGCTTACATAAAACTTAAGTGTCCTCAGCTGGATACGAACCCTAGATACTATACAATTAGCACAGAAAATTCCAGAAAACAGTAATGAACTTGTACAAGTGGGACACTGTTATCCTTTAGACTGATGTAAAGAAACATGTTCTGTCTTGGTCCTTAAAATGTCTGAAGCTCTTGCTGTGTTAAAACTTCAGGGCTACTGTGAAACTCATACTCTGCACAAAAAATAGGTAAAGTATGACCAGTCAAGTTAAAATATAATTAAAAATATAAATGCAAAGTTTAAAAAACTGCTGTGACCAATTAAACTTGCATAAAGATCCCAACTAAACTATAAAATCCTTACAAGATGTATTAGAAGACAGCTAAACAAACCTGGCATAGAGCTTTTAACCTAGAAGTATTTAAAAAAAAAAAAAACAAAAAACAAAAAAACAAACCATAATTAGGAAGCTCAAGTTAGCACATAAAAGTTTGTATACTTTCAAGTCTTTTTCTACTAGTGAATAAAAGTATTTAAAAACAACATATTAACAGAACATTAATTTGCAACAACCTGCCTGAGGAAAACAAGTTGTAGCCAGGATTACTGCACTTATATAAAAATGTTCTGTTTCGGTTTATGTACAGAGAAAAGTTTTATTAATTAGAATTGCTTCCTGTCATGACAGGGGTTTTCAAAAAAAGGAGGAAAAAGAAAAAGCTTTCTCAATGCAGATTAGGTAACTTGATGCTTGTTTGTTGACCTACCCTTTTTATATGGCTTTGGTGGCACAACAGGACCAGGCTCTATGTTATCATAGAAGTTACACGTGGCTTTCGGATCAAAGTTTCCTGTCAGAAAAGAAAAGTAAGAAAGCACAACTCCAAGGTTATTTACATGCCTATGCCAGTGATATGAACATCTAGAGGCTTCAGATTTTATAGATCTTTTTATTATGACATTATGTATTAGCTTTTTCCCGAGTAGTCTTTTGTCACCTATTTTCAGGTTTGTGTTGATTCTAGTAATTTTTAGCAGGCTAATCCCATATTGAAGAATGGGCTCCAGCTCAATGTTCTATATTGCTTTAAAAATATGTGAAAACATAAATCTTTCTGTAGGACACATTCTTGGTAAAAAATGAGGACTATGCATATTCTAATCTATTTGATTGTATTTATGTCAAGTTTCTGTTGCAGAAAGAGGATTTTTAAAGACCTAAGTAGATTTCTGTTTGCCAACTTCTTGGTTGCAACCTGTAGTTCTGTTTTGTTTTACATGGTCAGAGCCTTTGTCAGTAAAAAGTTAAAAACTTAAGCAAACAACCTTCACTAAGGAGGTTTTTTTTTTTAAAATTTGTTCTTGACAAAGTCACTTTTAAGTCACCACTTTCTTGGTAATGTAATTTAACTTGGCCAACAGAAATATTAGCAAGTCAAGTTTATCAGGTTGCAACTGAAAAAGACACCTTTCAGAGATAAGTTGATATTGATAATCAAAATTGAACTTTAAAGAGTGCAAGTACCCACATTTAAGCACAAACGATATTAGAATCATAGAATCATTTAGGTTGGAAAAGACCTCTAAGATCATCAAGTACAACCATAAACCTAACACTGCCAAGTCTGCTACTAAACCATGTCCCTAAGCACCACATCTACATGTCTTTTAAATACTTCCAGTGATGGTGACTCAACCACTTCCCTGGACAGCCTGTTACAATGCCTGACTACCCTTTCGGTGAAGAAATTTTTCCTAATATCCAATCTAAACCTCCCCTGGCGCAACTTGAGGCCATTTCCTCTCCTCCTATCACTTGTTACTTGGAAGAAGAGACCAACACCCACCTCACTACAGCCTCCTTTCAGGGAGTTGTAGAGAGCGATAAGGTCTCCCCTCAGCCTCCTCTTCTCCAGGCTAAACAACCCCAGCTCCTTCAGCCGCTCCTCATAAGACCTGTTCTCTAGACCCTCCACCAGCTTCGTTGCCCTCCTCTGAACATGTCAATGTCCTTCTTGTAGGGAGGGGCCCAAAACTGAACACAGCATTCAAGGTGCGGCCTCACCAGTGCCGAGTACAGGGGCACGATAACCTCCGTACTCCTGCTGGCCACACTATTCCTGACACAGGCCAGGATGCTTTTGGCCTTCTTGGCCACCTGGGCACACTGCCGGCTCATGTTCAGCCGGCTGTCRACCAGCACYCCCAGKTCCTTTTCYGCCGGGCAGCTTTCCAGCCACTCTTCCCCAAGCCTGTAGCGTTGCCTGGGGTTGYTGTGACCCAAGTGCAGGACCCGGCACTTGGCCTTGTTGAACCTCATGCARTTGGCCTCGGCCCATCGATCCAGCCTGTCCAGATCCCTCTGCAGAGCCTTCCTGCCCTCAGGCAGATCAACACTGCCGCCCAACTCGGTGTCATCTACAACACTCCTGCCCATATTTAAATTATGTTTTTAAAAACCTATCAGTTCTATACCTCTAGATTGAAGGAGATCAACTTCTTTCAGTGTACAGTCAACATTTATCTGGAGCTGTCTGTTGAGGCTTCTCAATCTGGTCATTTCCTCAGGCTAGAAAGAACACAAAATATTAATTGTGGGAAAGTCAGTATCTTATCTGATATAGAAATAACACTGCTATATCTTTGTTAACAGCTTTATTAGAAACTGAATATAGATAAGGCACTGAAAAAAAATAGGCAAGATTCCACTGCCTGTCCCATCCCTCCTACCCAATTTAATCTCAAAAAAAAATTCTTCCATTGGCATTTGAGGAGGAAAACAAACCAAACCAACAAAAATGAACAAAAAGTTACTTAATATTAAAATTCACTAGCAAGAAGATGTAGCTAAGCTCAAGTTTATAAGACCATACACCTTATAAAATTCTGTATAAATTGATGACTTGCTACATGAGTTTACAGCAAGATGATCAGGAAACAGTATATGAGCTGCAGTTCACATTGATTATTACTTGATTATAACCGAATAAGGTCAGAAGTTTATTTATTTGCATCACCCCAAGGATCTCCAACATGCCAAACCTTCTAGCCCAGTATATTTAAATCATTTAATGCTGCAAGACAGTAATTAGTCTGAACAGAATAATCAGTTATTTAAGTCCATATATTTGCATATCATTAAGAAACCCCAAGTTACTGGAATACAAAGTGTTCTTAATGTTAGCAGCAGCTAAYATTAACATGTATGCAGGAATAACTATCCTGTCCTAGGATACATTCCAGCTTCACAGACAGAGTCACAAAATCACAGAATGTTTGAGGTTGGAAGGGACCTCTGGAGGTCATCTGGTCCAAGCCCTCTGCCCAGATGGCAGATGGCTTCTGAATGAAGGATGAAGACTCCACAACCGCTCTGGCCAACCTGTGCCAGTGCTCTGTCAACCACACAATAAAAAAGTGTTTCCTGATGTTCAGAGGGACCCTCCCGTGTTTAAGTTTGTGCCCATTGCCTCTGGTCCTGTCACTGGGCACCAATGGGAAGACCCTGGCTCCGTCCTCTTTGCACCCTCCCTTCAGGTATTTATATACATTGATAAGATCCCCACTGAGCCTTCTCTTCTTCAGGCTGAACAGTCCTAGCTCTCTCAGTCTGTCCTCACAGGAGAGATGCTTCAGTCCCGTAATCATTTTTGTGGCCATTCACTGGACTCTCCAGTATGACCATGTCTCTCTCTTGTACTGGGGAGCCCACTCCTGGACCTCATACTCCAAGTGTGGTCTCACCAGTGCTGAATAAAAGGGAAGGGTAACCTCTCTCCCCTTGCTAGCAACGCTCCTAATACAGCCCAGGATATCATTAGCCTTCTTTGCCACATTGCTGGCTCATATTCAGCTTGGTCTCCACCAGGACCTCTTCTGCAAAATTGCTTTCCAGCTGGTCGGCGCCTGGTTTATACTGGTGCATGAGGTTGTTCCTCCCCAAGTGCAGGACTTAGTACTTCCCCTTGCTGAATGGCATGAGGTTCCTGCCAGCCGCCTTTTCTCCAGCTTGTTGGGGTCCCTCTGAATGGCAGCACAACTCTCCCAGTTTTGTGTCATCAGCAAACTTGCTGAGGGTACACTCTGCCCCATCATCCAGATTATTAAGGAAGATGTTAAATGGGATCAGACCCAATACTGACCCCTGCGGTACACCGCTAGTTACTGGCCTCAACCAGACTTTGTGCCACTGATTACCACACTCTTGGCCTAGCTGTTCAGCCAGTTTTCAATCCACCTCACTGTCTGCTCATCCAGCCCATAATTCATCAGCTTCTCTATGAAGATCGCACAGGAGACAATGTTGAAAGCCCTACTGAAGTCTAGGCAGACAATAATCACTGCTCTCCCCTCATCTACCAGGCCAGACTTTTTATCCTAGAAGTTTACCAAATTGATCAAGCTTGACTTCCCCTTGGTCAATCTGTGCTGACTACTGCTGATCACTTTCTTGTCCTTCATGTGCCTGGAAACGGTCTCCAGGATTAGCTGCTCCACGACATTCCCAGGGATCAAGGTGAGGTTGACCATCCTGTAGTTCCCTGGGTCCTCCTCCTTGAAGACAGGAGTGACATTTGCACTCCTCTAATCTTCAGGCACTTCTCCCAAACACCATAACCAATCAAAGATTATCTAGAGTGGCCTTGCAATGACATCTGCCAGCTCCCTCAGCACTTGTGGGTGCTTCCCACCCAGGACCATGAACTCATGTACGTCCGCTTTGCTTAAGTATTCCCTGACCTGATCCTCTTCCACCAAGGGTGTACCTTCCTTGCTCCAGACTTTTCCCGGGGTCTCTGGGACTTGGGATTCCTGAAGGCCTGTAAAGACTGAGGCAAAGAAGGCATTCAGTATCTCACCCTCTTCCATGTCCAGGTCTCGTTGAGCAATGGGCCCACATTTTCGTTAGCCTTCCTTTTGTCACCTATGTACTAATAGAAGCTCTTCTTTTTGTTTTTGACATCCTGTGCCAGATTCAACTCCAGTTGGGCTCTGGCTTTCCTAACCTCATCCTTGCACACTCAGACAGTGCCTCTGTATTCCTCCCAGGAACATACCTGCCAAATACTGCCTGAGACAGGTGAGACATACAGCAGCCACACCAGCTAAGCAGCTAACAGCCCCTACTATGCCTTCCAGCCTACATCTGTGTGCATTGTTTATGTCAACACAGTGAGTAAGTCTGAACTGATTTGGCTAACAACTGCACAAAGTGGAAGTTATTTTTCAGTCAGATGAATTCTCTTATCAGAGCCATACAGATGTTTGGGCTAGAGTCACTTGCAGATGGAAGTCACATAGATAGGAAGAATCAACAAGGAAAAGAGGAGAGAAAGGTGCCAACTATTTGAGCCAACACTGCCACTGAAAAGTTACTGGGCACATCCTGTACATACCAAATGGAAAATAGATTGTCTAGGAGATGCAACTACTCAAACAACAAAATATCTCAATATAACAAAATACCTTTTAAAAAAAAAAAGTGAAACCTTGCTGCATGAACACCAAGCTGTATATGGCTCAGGCTCTTTAAATAGACTTGGACATACACTTTTATAGGTTGTTAGGAAAATAAGTATCTATACAGTTCTGTGGTCCAGAAAAGCACATGTATACAAGTTTCAGAAATTATATTGTGAACACTAAGAAAGCTGGACACATATCTATTCTTAAATGATAAGAACTGGCTTATGACAAGCCAAGAATTTAGGAAAAATCACCTCCAGACTGAGGTTTTTATACCCCAAAATATTTTTTTGTATAATACTTTCATTCATGAAAATATAAAAAATAGATTTGTATCTTGAATTAAAATACTAACAAATTGCTTACTGTTGGAATTGCAGTTGTACAGCTAACTCTTCGAAGCCGCCTCTGCATTAGATCATGTTCCATACCATTGACTTCGGCTTTCAGGCGTTCGAGCTCTTCTTTCTCAAGCTTCAGTTCCTTTGCTAATCTCTCCATCCTTGCTCGTTGATGTAACAGCAAGGCTAGTATTTTACATGGAAGAAATAGTTACTAACACACAAAAACCTGGAAAACTGAATTCTTAACTTATGCGTAAGATTCATGAGTGACCTTTCTGGAAAAAAAAAGTGATCATAAACATGCAGCCAAATATCGGTGTGAAGATGCTTTCATGCCAAATGAACTACAATTTAGAACAAATTTCTTCCAGAATAAAAACACATTTTAGACAGTAACTTGAAGTTGATATTACCATTTTGGTCAAAGCTTCTTTTTTTGCATTTGGTCTTTCTCGTCTCAAAAATACAAAGGCACCTGTACAAGGAGACAGCTGCTCAGGATGAAACAGCAACCTAGTTATATTAACACTGTACTGACGAAGAAAATAAATACCAGAGGTAAGATCAGAAGGTAACACACACTTCATATCTGCTGCTCAGTAGCAGCTGACACACTAGCCGTAAGACATTAACCAAATGTCAGTCCTGAATTGTTTTTTTCACTGCTATTACAGATCATGCTATAATAACTTTAAGTAGTCTTAGCTTTTCGGAGAGAACTGTAATTCTCAATACCGAAATTCCCCAGTGCTCAAAGGCAAAACTATAGAACACCAATAAAACAGACTAGAGAATCCAGAAAATAAAAAGTGGGGGCAGCTCAAGTGCTTCAGTGTCTTTAATTCTACAATAGAGCTGATTCGCTGTCCTTTAACCTCTCTCTGCTGTTAATCATTCTCTCATATTTTTGTCATGGTACTGAAATCTACAAGACTCAGTCCCAAGCTGATGTTGGGCTCCCAGAGCAGCCAAAGAAAGAATTCTGACTAGCTAGAAAATAATATTCAGTTTCTGCAGGAAGAGCGTTTCTCAGTATTTCATCATGATGCAAAACAGGCCAAGTTAATTAGTGTGATGCTTAGCACTTTCGGATCTGGCTGTTTTTACCTGATTAAAGTCTACTAGGACAGAGAAAACTAAGAGAAATTTGCTGTGGGTATTCAGACAAGCATACTGCTCATATAACAATGTTCCAGCAAAATGTTCAAATGTATGAAGACGTCGTAGAATCCGCAAAACGCTATTTCACACAAAGCACCAGCCAGCACCTGCCCTTTTCTTCACCCTATCCAACACAGGCAAAGAAAAACCACATAATATTTCAAGAATATTTGCATACTAGCTAAAAATGAAACTTAGAAAAATAAGCAACAATATGACACAGCTTACTGGGGGAAGATTAAGAAAATACCAAACAAACAGTCAGGAGCATAAAAATGACTGGTTTTCATCAGACATCAGTATTCTGTGCAAAAAAGTAGCACTATACTTTGGATTTTATATGGATCCACCAATTCATGGCCAAAGAATAAACACTGCAAATCCTATCCAAGAATAATATCATATGTTTTTATAATACAGACACCATTATTACTGAACAAAACTATTCTCTACTTTTTGAAGTAGCATAAGTCATCCAACTAGAGTTTAATAGATCACAAAATTAACAAAAAAAAAAAAAGCACAGATACGAGGCTGTATGATTTTCCACTATTACTATCAAACCTTGGCTTTGTGTGACTCCTCCAATTTAACATTGGATATGACTACATTACATAGTTTTGCATTATACTCTAGTACAATTCATCAAACATGACTCACACTACAAACAAACAGTGTACAGACACCAGAATGGATTTTTGGTAACACTTTACACAATGGTTCATATTCAAAAGAAAATTAACTAAACTCGTTCCCTATATTAAGCTGTTAAATATACTCTTCTCTAGGACTCCTTTGTGATAGTAAAGAATATAACGCTTAATTCTTCTACAATTTATTTCTATCAAGAGTTCAGAGTGCAGTAATACCAAAGGCTATAATAAAGTCCCAGCTGTGGTAGGTATTGCCACAAAAGCAGATGCCTCAAAAAGCGTATACTAACTAGTTTCGTTGGTTTTGTTTTCCAAATACACAAATCTAGTCAAAGATACAAAGGCAAAACCAGATTTCTACATTTCAGAATATGTTTTTCTCAGGTATGTGAAGCTACTTATAGTTTTCTCACATAACTGACAATCTTTAATGAAGCTGTAATAGGAACACTACCAAACAAAGCACATGGCCTAGGAGCTACAGACCTACTAGTGTTCGTTCTCTCTAAATAACATTTCTAATTGGGTCTACCAGGTACAGAACAGCTCTTTGTTGATGATTTAGAATAGCTCAAAAGACACAAAGCAAAGTAAGAAATCAAGAGCTACAGGGCAGCATTATAACCATTATTTCAGCTCTCTAAAGTGAAAGGAAGGCTAGAAGGAGCAATGAAGGAATAGACTCTCTTTTCCAAACACAAATCCAGAAACAAAGCACATTCTTTAAATAATTGCTGCTGATTATCATTCTGTCATTACCCCAAATGATTGGCTTGAATGCTTGCAGACTGATTCATTTGTTTAATTTTAAATGTTTCAAATGTATAAAGCAGATTACTCTGAGAAAAGCAGTTTTCAGTTAAAGGTTAGATTTCACCCTTTTTCTTTTTTTTTTTTTTTTACTAAATTACTCTTCCTCCTCTTTGAAAACTCTAAGTGGAAGAAATGAACTTTTGATTAAGTTCTTCAAAATAATTATTTTAATACCTTTCAAAACACAAATACGATTTGTATTGACACTTGAAGTAATTTTAGATGGAATCCTACCTCTCTCTCCTCTTTCACTTAATACTCTTCAATCTAAACTAAATAAAYTGGATTCAAATCCCCTGCAGAAGCTAGTGCTTCAGGTTTTATAAAGCACACGAGTATGGAACAAATACAAAAAATAATAAAATCCACATGTAAATTTATGTCACAGTTCTTCAATACAGAATTTATAAACCAGATACACAGTATATGAACAAACCACTTGCTCTTGTTAACTGCAGTGTTTTCTTTTAAGAAATTCCCCTAACGTCAAAAGCATAGCAACTTTAAGAACCTCAGAAACCTCTTTATGTATTAGACCAAAATTTGGCATAATTTTTAAAAAATCAGAACAAACTCTCTCATTAGATGATTTTTGGTGCAATTTCTATTATTCTCGGTACAGGCTCAAAAATTCTTACTTAGTAAGTAGCAAAATCAAGCTGAAAATGCATTTTACAATAACACAATTTGCAGGGTGAAACTTTTACCTTGAGTGTAAGCATAGTCGTCTGATCCAGAACTAGAACTTCTCTGATACTTATGGCTTCCTTTTTCTCCTCCAGATCCTGGGATTACAGAAATAGGCTGAATAGGTTCTGGTGCTGCAGAACGCTCTTCTTGGTCCACTAAATTTAAAAGATTCTCAGTCGGTGCTCGACCTACTGTGATTTTAAAAATGGTTGGGTTTGGCTGAGATACCATTACCCGAGGAGACTGTGTTGGTGCACCTGTAGGTCCAGTTGGTTGAGTGTAGGTAATATATACTGGATTAACACTAAATGGAGGTTTGGGTTGACCCGACATACCTCTTGATGGAGAGCTTGAAGGAGGAGTAGTGGCTGCATACAGCGGCTGCTGGTTTCGTTGGGATGGTTGATTACTTATTGGTGAAGGACTTCTGTTCATTGCAGTCCCAGGTCTTTGTGATGGCTCAACTGTAATTTCTATTTTATTCATGGAACCTTTGGATAAACTAGGTCCAGCAAAAGGGGGAAGATACGATACAGAGTGACCACCTTGTTTTTGAAAAGTCTGGGATGCTTGCTGATATGGATGGGGTGGGACAGTTGAAGGACTAGGAGGCATGAAAACATGTGAACTCTGATGACCCAACTGAGGCGGTTGAACTTGGTGTTGAGGAGAGCCAAAGGGAGAGGGACACTGGGATGCCGGTGGTGATCGAAAAGCTGACTGAGGGATCTGGGGTTGTTTAGGAGAATACTGAGAAGGTTGGTAGTTCTGTTGATGTGGATACACAGGTAGAGGACGGGGAGTATAATGTGGAACTGGGCCCTGTGGCGATGAATGCCACTGTGTATTCTGAGGAGTCTGTCGTCCTGAAGAACTTTGAGATGTTTGTCTTATATAAATAGAGCCAGGAGTCCCATAAAGATTGCCTGGAATCTGTGGAAGAATTTGTAGAGCTCTGGGTACACTCTGTCCAGAGGGGAGGTTTTGTGATACTGTAACAGTAATGGGATTTGTACTGTACCGAGGTATGTGCATATACGTGGGAGGAGGGCCTTGCATAGCAGACGTGTTCATTCCTGGTTGTATGGAAGATGGCTGTGGAGGTGGCTGTGGAGGAGGAGTAGCTGCATTTCTATTCTGGTCATTCATGAAAAATGGATTGTAACTAGGAGAAGCTGCCACAACAGCAGGAGCAGAATGTGGTTCTTGAACTAAGCATATCAGCTGTTTACCTGCTGTGCGTTGTGGATCAATATGTCCATCACTTGAACTGTGTACCAGTGTACGACCACCATTAAGTTGAGCTCCATCCCCTGCATGATAGCTGGTATGAGGATGAATACCCAGATTAATGTGCAAAAGGCTATTTCTATTCATTCTGGTGTCATCAGGGCTGTGGTACTCCATATATAAGTATTTGTTGCTCTCCTGTGCGAGGGCTCGACAACAGGCATCTAGGTTGTTGTTGTTCTAGGAGTAAGAATGGACACCTATTATTGTCAAATAGCAAAAGAAAAAGCTGCTGCTCAGTGTTCAACAAGCATYCAACTGAAGCTGCAATCAAGCCTAGCTTGAACACAGCTAGGGATAACATTTCACAGACATGAATTTTGAAATAAAGGTAATACCTACTAAGTCATAGTATGCAAGTAATACATAGCTCACATTGCAACTAGCAAAATGCTATGGTGACACTAGCTACAGTATGACATATTAAAAAATCAAGTCCAGTTTTGGGGAAAGCAATGGTTAGAACTCTTGGTATCTTCTGCAAGGAACAGGTATGTACAATTAACTACTTCTAATAACAACACAAATCAAATTAAACTAGATCAAAATTGCAAACTCTGGAAAGTCAAAATAAAAATGCAGATGACATTTTAACATTTACCTGAGTGTTTACTATTTTCATCTTTACCTGAGTATTTCTCTTTACCTGAAAGTTTAAAAGCCCAACATTTTAAACCAGCTTCTTTTGGTAGAACAGAATTTAGTGCCTTAAAAATGAAGTCAGAATAAGTATTGCTTGAAAAAGTACTGGCAATTCCATAAAGCACCTTACAATTTTAACATAATTTCAACTGCATTTAAGAATTTCAGGCTCAAGGCTAAAAAAAAGGTTTATTCATACATCAGTGAGGAAACAAAATAACCCCCTGTAAATGTTTGATTTGTTCTGTGGTGCCAGCAGCTGAAACTATACAGACAATAAATTCTGAATCAAATCAAATAACGGGGAATTCCCTTTCCCTTCTTCCCCTCTCCACTCATTTTAGCTTAATCTAGTCTTGTTAAAAGAACGACATGAATGATAGCTTTTCCAAAARAGTAAAATCACCAGAAAGCATTCCAGACTGTGGATTTTTTTTTTCCTCACCAGTTTCTCATACAACAGCCTGTATCAGCTGTGGTTCAGTTTTTAATTTAAACAATAGTTAAAGAAAAAAAATTAACTTTAAGTCAAGTTCAACTACATCTGGCCCTCAGCACCCTAACTTTGTTACATGTGATCCAAGACTGGTACCTTCTGTGACATACAGCATCTCCTACCAGAACAAGTGTGTACATATTTATATATACACGGATACACCCCTGCCTTCCTTAATGTGCTAGGATTACCATTCTAAGGAATATACATTAGTAATGGTTTCACTTCTATTTTAAACACTATGACTATATAAAGTTTGTATACATATTAATACTTATCTGGCCTTGCAATACAATTTTCAACAGCCTACCCAGCTGGTTGAAAAGTCAGTTACATTTCTTTTCTAAAGGACTGATACCTAGTCAGTCATAATACTAAAGTTCAGATGACTTTCCCAAAATTTCTTATGATTTCACTATCAGACGAACACACATATTCAGCATCTTCTCAGATGAAGACTTACTACTGAACATGACAGAAGACAGAAGAGTCCAGCACTTAATTATGTATGGCTCTCACTCTATGGATACTTCTCCCTGACTACTTCGCCTTCGCGCCAAGCTTCCCTTCTAGACCCCGATGGTCAATGGGAATGTCCAGACGTACCACAGAAAAATTGAAAACCAGAACATGTGGGAACCAGACCTTATAACAATAACCAGCACCACAGTGCTAAGACAGCAGTCTCAAAAGTTAACCACTACCATCAGCCACTTGCCATCTAAACAGGAGTTCATAAAGAGAGTCCTCAGCTTCCTTAGGTCACTTCATCAGGGTGGAGGTAGAGAGAATGTAGATAGGACAAGCCCTAATCTGATTTTCTCAGGGTATAAAATATATTTGTCATTTCAAAGGACCCTCAATTTTTAATAGGTCCAAAACTCACACTGGTTTAAATCTAGAGCATGTATTGCAATAGGTTAATGGAAACCAGCTCATGTATCTTAAAACAAATATAAAGTTGGTTTGGAAACAAATTCTACACTTAACTAGCTATCCAGAACACCATATTATAGATATAGAACACCACATGCTTCTGCAGCATTAGGGGTTCTTTAATTTTATCAGTTTAAAGATGTCTATGACTTAAACATAGCTCATCAAAAGGATCATGTACTTAACAGTATAGAAGAGATGACTGTCAGGATAAGTAAAGCTTTATATTGCAGGGCTTCCCCTGCTTTACATTTGTATTTGTATGGTTTAGAAGACACACAATGCAAAAATTACAGCCACACTTATAAGTAAACCTACTCTTCTGCCAGGGACAGGTAGGATGCAAATACAGCTTCGCTACTTTCATATGCAGCAGTTTATCACATTAGGTTCCACCTTAGCCACGGCCACACAAGGCCAACCCAGATCTTTTATGTTTCTATTCCACTCCTGAATCTTCCCATTAACAGAAGGTATTCCCAGACGACCATGACTTTGAAAAATGATTATGTGTGGTCACTTACTATTACTTCCAATTTGTGATTTTAGATGAAGGTGGAAGGAAGAAATGGAAAGGAAAAAAAAAAACCCAACCAAAACTGCCACCTGGCTTTGAAACAGAGAGGCAAAAATAAACCATTGGACAGCTGTGGCAAAAAGATGCCATGAAAACAGAAAACTAATTTAGATTCCTAGCTAAAGCCAGTTCCTTATCTTGGAAGAATGAGTCATTGTTTGCTAAAATCTCCTCCAGTATATGTACGGTATTTATGTACCCATCATCAATAATCATCCCATTAGCCACTTTCCTTATTCCCTGTATGCATACAGTCACAGGTCACATAGACAAAGAAGAATAGTCAGTGGAAAAAAMCCCACAAATATAAGTGAAGAATGATAAAATCTTTGCACGTAAAAGACAGGACAAAAATGCAAGTAGTGGAGTCTTCCACCCTTTCAAAATAAAAGCAGAAGAATAAAAATCTATGCTCCATGTGTACTACTAAAAAGAATTTTCATACTACAAAAATAAAATACATGGACTCTTAAAAACTCTTTACCATACCTGAAGCATGCACTGAGATACCACCCCTTCAGGTATCTCAGGGAAACGTTGTCGGAGATCATGGAGTACCTGCACGTCGAGTTGTTGACTGCCCTGCGCCATGCCAGATTGATGATGTTCCAGATTACCAATAAATGGAAGTCAACAGGCCTTCCAATGATTATGGTCTTCTGAGGCTTCTGGCATTTTCTGTAAGAAAGAAAACATACTCAATTATCTTTTAAGCTATGACAACAACTTTTCCTCCTTCCCCAGCTGCATGTGTAAAAGAATTACTGTATTACATTTTTAGATCTAGATATCAAGAGAGACAATGGCTCAAACACAAGAGTGGGAATCATCTTGTCTCAAATTCTAATATTAAAACACTTAACATACCACAGGTATGTCTACATGACATTTCACTGGAATGTGCTAGTTCAGGTCTTTACACAGTCCCATTGTGGTACCATGTAGGCATAACTCAAAGTAATCTGACCTGCATAAAATGGAACTGTTACATATTTACTCCCAGTGAAATTCTGAACAGTTTGTAGAAAAGTCTGAAGTTATCACAAAGCATGCATGTCTYTGTTATTTACAACATGCTAGAAATAACAGGCTGGAAAACTAAGTAGCACAATTATCCAAAAATACTTCTCTAGTAATAGGGCTTAAACTCTTTCCTCTTTACATCACTACAAATCCAAGAAGTTGGAAGCAATTTTTGTGAAACACAACAAGAGTTAAACAGAATTTAAAGAGTGCTTTTTAGGATTATGATAAGCATCTATTTAAGATTTTTGTAAAGCACCTATTATATTCATACTAACATGATTAGAGACAAAAAAAACCCTCTATCTATTTCAGGAGTCTTGTATTCAACAGCAAAAAGATTCTATCTGAACTTCAATACCCAAGGACTACTAGAAGGCAAATACAGTCTGAGTCAACAAACACTTTTTTCCCTTGTGGCTCATGATGACAGCAGTAATCAAAAGGTAGCTGAAGTCTAAGTAAAGATTCATAAAGACTTTGCATGAAGGTGGTACATGACATAGCTCCTGTMACAAATTTATTATTGCTAAGCTTCAAAAGCCTTTCCAACATTACTACTCAGTTGAATTCTGAACTGCAGAGAATGTAGTGCTGTGTTCAAAAATGGAAGTGAAAGTCAGGTACCAGCAGAGTTGGTGTTCAAGTAATATATTAGCTACTCAAAGTCCCAAGGTTTAAATCATGCTTATCTCAACCTCAGTGCAATTGTGGGTGGCACATAGTATAGGTATCCCAGTCAGCTTTCGCTTGCTTGCTCAACTTCTAATAGCAGTCTAGAGCAGTACAACAGATGAGCACAAATATACGCATACCTTTATGCACTAATAAACTCCAACAGTTTCCTAAGAAAGTATCTTAGTTTTCATAGGCAAGGAAATAGAACACATATCTTCAAAGAAATATAAAATGTCAGCTTTAGGGTAAAAAAGCTTAGATTTTTTTTTTCAGTATTATTTTGAATATTTAATAACCCTGCCTTTCTTTTTTCACCTCTAAATAGTACTTCCTTTCTCTGAAAAGGGGCAAAACAACAACCACCACTACAACAAAAACAGAAGTCAAGTACTCCACTATCTGGCTACTTTGTACGTGGACAGCTCTTAACTGACATTAGCATTCATTAAATAACACATATGCTTACAGGAAGGGTTGCTCTCCGTCATCTTATATATTCTAGTATCCAGTATCTGTCACATGATACTCTTTCTCAAGATAAATGAGACAAGTTTAAWGAACAGTGAGATATATGAATTATCCTGCTGTGATTTAAGAAATACTACAATAAACTTGCATTGTATAATCACAATGCAGTTCTGTCCACTGCAGTAATGCTGCAGACCCCTTTTACTTTAAAAGGAAATGAGTTTCCATTGACTACAAGAGCCAGCTGAAACTTCCTATCTACACTCACAGTAGGGGATCCTTTATAAAACTTGTATTTCATAAATGACAAACAAACATCATACTCTGAAAGGCAGACCATCACAAGAATTCTCAAGGAAAACCTGTCAGCAATCAAGCTCCATGTGTTTCTAGACAACCCTCCTTTTCCCAGGAGGCAGGGGATGAAGTGCAGTAATGGAGGAGTACCCTACCAAAATAAACTGCAGTTAAAAGCCCTGTGGAATAACAATGACAGTATCTGAAAATCTGAAATAGAAGATAATAATTTTAAGAATTTCATTTGCATGAGTAAAAGCCTTTTCATCACTTCTCTCTTCAAATGCAAATTCAAATGTAACATGGGTGAGCAGACTGGAGATCCATCATCAATACATACAATGTTTTTCTACAACACTTTTATAATAATCTGAATTAATAATTTCTTTGATATTTTTCTAACACTTCCTGAATATGTGTGATGAGTAGAGGTGTAACACTCAAAGTAATTGGCAGTTATTGGCCAAACTATGAATTTTATCACAGAGTTGTCTTCTAAACACAAATAATGGATAACAGAAATTTCCATTCTCATTTTGAAGAGTTGAAGCTTCTAGCCTTTACAGTTACACAGATAGCCCTGAAAAGTCTACAAGAAACCTGAAATAATTGTCTTGAGAAGCATGAACAGGCAATCACTCAGAACTCCTTGGATTCCATGGCTACACTACTATGGAAATTTGTTATTTTCCAGCCAATACCACAAAATTCACTACTGCCATATCTAGGAGCCCAGAATTTTGTCCTACCCGTTGTCCGGCATTTTGTCCTGCCTATTCTGCTTGACCTGCCTACACCTGACTGCACATTTTCCACTCTAAGCAGGCACAAACTTGCTGGAATACAATACTTGCTTCCCATGGTGCTCCACAGCACCAGGCAGGTGGAAAAGGAAGCTGTCCAGAGAACCAGGAGTTTACAGCAGACTACACAGCTCAGATGCTTAGACAACAAGAGCTCCTACTGAGCCAGAAGAGACTAGGAAAGCAATCCTTCAAAGCTTCTTTCTTTCACAGCATGCACAGGCTAAGGGGCATGCTGAGGTGCACTACACTACCAGCCTTATAATTACTGAAAGTTCACAGAGCAGAACACATCAAAAAACAACCCAAAGTCACAATGAAAGCAAGCCATTTCATCTGTAACTTTCAAAAATGAGTTGAAGATACCCAAACTCTAGTTGAAAAGTACTTCACGAGGATGGAATAAATTAACATTGCTTCATACATGGCAGTTCTAATGGCGAAAACAAAGGATATTGTTGCAGAATTGATCCCGCTGTGTTAACACAGAGAGACGACCTCGGGAGCCACTAGTGAATCTTGGGGATTATGTAAAGAATGACTCAAGTCCTAAACAAGTATACTAATCAGTTTTTCACACCTTTTACATGCCCAAATTATATGTACAGGAAAACAGTATCTTAAATTTAATCTTCTTTCCTTAAGCCATTTGTGTACCTTGCAAGTTAAGAAAATAGTCAACAGTTCCATCAATCAACTGATGCCTCTTTTCTGAAAGAATGAATAAAAAAGTAGAATTACTAGTCTTGATACTTCCCACAGATGTGTTCAAATATATACAGAAGGAAATCCATTTCACTACTGTTATTTTTGAAGCACTAAATCACCTAAAATGAAGATACATGAATCATCAATAATGAGATTCAACTGAAAAATAAATTAGGTCAATACATACTATCTGGAAGTTTATAAATTATGTACTGGTGTGCACTTATGCAAGTACAATGTATGCAGCAACTAAAATACTTCCTGAGTGAATTTCCAGAAAACAGGTTACCTGGATGAGTTTCTCAGGCCTCATCAATTTAAAGTTAATTGTTAAAGAGTTTTATAATAACACCAGCTGGGCCTTGAAGGATAAGAGCAAAAAAACAAGATGACAAAACACAATAATAAACAAATCAGTTTATAAAAGCAACACCTCAAAGGCATCCTGCTTCTATACGTTTTACGTAAATTCTTTCATCTTAAAAGATTATTTAAATCTTTAGATTACAAGGATGAGAAAACACATGGATTTAAGTACAGTCAGGTAAAGAACCTCAATTTTTCCTCTGAATATTACACAAATGTAATTCTTAAATTTCATTGTCCTGACTTCTAATCAAATGCATGCTGACACCTACAGATAAGAAGTGGATTTACTGAATGGCATTCACATGAACTCAACCCAATATTTGTAAATGAATCTATTTTTTTCGTCCCTGTTCATCTCTCTTTGATCGAAGTGTTGAAGATAAACTTTGGCCTTCAGATTCATAAATGCAGTAGGAATTTTTTTTTACTTAAGCACTCATAGGGCAATTCCTTCAAACACTTGCACTGGACTGACAGGCTTCTAACCAAGAGGCAGAAAGGGATTCAGGGAAAGCTAGCAAAGCTGGATGCTCTATTCTGTCTAAACATTGCAGGAACTGGAGTATGAAGATACCATGAAATTTAGAKGGACAAAACAGTAAAATAATATCAACTTCTTAATTATGGAATCTTCATRACAGAAAGAACAAAATTAATATTAACACAAATCAGCAACCTGAAAGAAAAATGAACATATATAACATCTCCACCAAGCAAAAGTGACTTTGGCTTTAGAGACATTTAAAGTCATTTGCAGTAAATATGAAGTAGCAAATCCAATCAACAGTTATACAATCCAAACACAGGACAGTAATTCCTAATCGTTGTATGTTTAAATATCATTTGCCAATACCAACAACTCATTCCTGTTTATATTTGCTACTGGCATTTAGGCATAAAACTTCCGAGTAACACAGGTATCAGTGCTACTCAGAACTTTATTCCTGTTCTGAACCAAACAGAAGAGCAGCAACAGTCTGAATACCCTCCCTGACCAGGAACTTTCGTTATTTCTCTGGTAGTGAATAGAGGGAGAACTGTGAAGAGTGAGGACAGGAATTAAGGAAGCAGAAAAAGATACGAAATTCTAAAATTCAGTTTCATCAATCTAGATCAGTACAGAATTTTACTTTCACCAAAGATTACAGGGTAAATAAAAATGAGATTATGTCCAAGAGAAAAATATGATGTTCTTTAAATGGAAGAACAATAATAAAAGCTTAACACTCATTTCTAATCGCTTTACTAACACATGCCATTTTGTTTTCAAAGCCATGCTAGACTAACTGGCTGCACAGCATGAGTTCTGAATTTGAGTGAGATTTTAAATCTCTTGTTCTAAATTTATTTATTAAATGGAAAGAAGTTGTGAGTGCATCTTATAAATCATATTTCTTCTTGAGGTAGATTCAATCCATGAGACGTTTCTCTCAGTTTGGTCATGTTAGCTACAGTTCTTGAAATAACTTTTTCAGTTTTGTCATTGCTTTTTTCCTACTTACTTGTTTTGCTGAAGTTGGTCTCAAAATAAATTATTCTTTTGGAAAAAAAAAAATCTGCTCTAGTCTGAAAAGCCTTTTAGAAGAACACAGACCATTCATGTTCAAAGCACAAAAAACCTAGCATTACTAGACTTGCTCTACACTGTTGGAAGAAGAGGCAGGCAACTCAAGAAGAGTACAGGGATCTCGTTAGGTCACGCAGAGGGAAAATCAGAATGGCAAAAGCCCAGCTAGAACTCAATCTGGCCACTGTCGTCAGGGACAACAAAAAATGTTTTTACAAATATATTAACGACAGAAACAGAGCCAAGGAGAATCTCCATCCTTTATTGGATGCAGGGGGGAACATTGTCACCAAGGATGAGGAAAAGGCTGAAGTACTTAATGCCTCAGTCTTTAGTAGTCAGACCAGTGATCCACAGGGTATTCAGCCCCCTGAGCTGGAAGATGGGAACAGAGAGCAGAACACACCCCCCATAATCCAAGAGGAAGAGGTTAACGACCTGCTACACCACCTGGACACTCACAAGTCTATTAGGCTGGATGGGATCCACCCAAGAGTACTGAGGGAGCTGGCAGAGGAGCTTGCCAAGCCGCTCTCCATCATTTATCACTGGTCCTGGTTAACRGRGGAGGTCCCGGAYGACTGGAGGCTTGCCAATGTGATGCCCATCTATAAAAAGGGCCAGAGGGAGGATCCGGGGAACCACAGGCCTGTCAGCCTGACCTTGGTACTGGGGAAGATTATGGAGCAGTTCATCTTGAGGACGCTCACAAGGCAGGTGCAGGACAACCAGGGGATCGGGCCCAGCCAGCACGGGTTCRTGAAAGGCAGGTCCTGCTTGACCAACCTGATCTCCTTCTACGACCGGGTGACCCGCCTGGTAGATGAGGGGAAGGCTGTGGATGTGGTCTACCTGGACTTTAGTAAAGCCTTTGACACTGTCTCTCACAGCATCCTCCTAGAGAAGCCCATGGCTTGGACGGGTGTACTCTTCGATGGGTAAAAAACTGGCTGGACGGCCGAGCCCAGAGAGTTGTGGTGAATGGAGTCAAATCCGGTTGGCGGTCGGTCACGAGCGGTGTTCCCCAGGGCTCAGTTTTGGGGTCGGTCTTGTTTAATATCTTTATCAATGATCTGGACGAGGGGATCAAGTGCACCCTCAGTAAGTTTGCAGATGACACCAAGTTGGGCGGGAGTGTTGATCTGCCTGAGGGCAGGAGGGCTCTGCAGAGGGATCTGGACAGGCTGGATCGATGGGCCGAGGCCAATCGTATGAGGTTCAACAAGAACAAGTGCCAGGTCCTGCACTTGGGTCACAGCAACCCCAGGCAACGCTACAGGCTTGGGGAAGAGTAGCTGAAAAGCTGCCGGCGGAAAAGGACATGGGGCTGCTGGTCGACAGCCGGCTGAACATGAGCCGGCAGTGTGCCCAGGTGGCCAAGAAGGCCAACACCATCCTGGCCTGTATCAGAAACAGTATGGCCAGCAGGAGTAGGGAGGTGATCGTGCCCCTGTACTCGGCACTGGTGAGGCCGCACCTCGAATACTGTGTTCAGTTTTGGGCCCCTCACTACAAGAAGGACATTGAGGTGCTGGAGCGTGTCCAGAGAAGGGCAATGAAGCTGGTGAAGGGTCTAGAGAACAGGTCTTATRAGGAGTGGCTGAGGGAGCTGGGGTTGTTTAGTCTGCAGAAGAGGAGATTGAGGGGAGACCTTATCGCTCTGTACAACTCCCTGAAAGGAGGCTGTAGTGAGGTGGGTGTCGGTCTCTTCTTCCAAATAACTAGCAATAGGATGAGAGCACATGGCTTCACGTTGCACCAGGGTAGGTTTAGATTGAACATTGGGAAAAATTTCTTCACCCAAGGGGTTGTCAAGCATTGGAACAGGGTGCCCAGGGAAGTGGTGGAGTCACCATCACTGGAAGTGTTCAAAACACATGTAGATGTGGCACTTAGGGACGTGGTTTAGTGGGCATGGTGGTGTTGTGTTGGCAGTTGTACTTGATGATCTTAGAGGTCTTTTCCAACCTTAATGATTCTATTATTCTATGATTCTATATTAGGCAGCATGAAAAAGCAGTGAGATCAGTTGTAGTGAGTTACAACTCATACACAACTGAACAGCTTTCTCCACCTTTCTTCCCACTCCAGTCAACTCAGCCGAACTAACTCAACCTGCTCAACCAAAAAAAAAAAAAAAAAAAAAAAAATCACACCGCTGTGGAAAGGAAGAAGAAAGGGTGGAAAGGGGAAAGGGATACAGGCCCAGGAGCAACACAGGTAAGCCAACTGATCAGTTAAAGCCATAACAAAAATTCACCTTCACCTGAAGCAGACTTAGAACAAAAGAACCGAAGCTGTTGTTATATGAACAGCACTAAATCACAACTGAGATTTTTCCAAGTGCTGTGAGAACATGGTTGTGGCACTGCAAGAAAGCTGACTGTCAGCTGAGCTCAGAAGGTACACCACCAGCAAGAGGTCAGAACTGAAACTGTACTTCAAACTCCATGTCACTTCCCCAGAGTCCATRCAATACTGTTCTCTACAAAAGTTATTTCTGAAAACTATGATGGACCAACTGATTATAGGCAGCCAGCTCTTTATCACTGATACRATTATACCTTCTACATCTCCGTTGACACATTGGTTACATGCTTCCAAAGGCTAGAATAYCCTCCATACACTGCATGCCAATAGTAAAACATGAGAAGACAAGAAGGGAATTAGCTCAGCCGACAGATTTAGAAAGCACTTTATTAGACAAGGTATTAGTATCTTTTGGTTTTTACCTAACACTGTGGTTTTAACAAATAAATACGATTTCGGCAAAAGTCTACATTACTACATGATCACATCCCAATTCCACTTCTGTATTTCAATACTCAAGCAGATGTTAAGCTGTATCATTACAGTGGTGCTTCCTACGACGACTGCAAACATACAGCAGAAAAGCTGTTACATAGCAACATTTTTGTAAATAAGCTTGTATAAAACCATGAAATTTGAAGATGATGATTCAAACTGAGTCGCTTCACATAGAGGATTAACTAAGCAAAAACATGTTTTTTAACATCCCATCCCACACATACCTACTATTTAATAAGCATCTGCACGCAATTATAGCCTTGTAACATGCCTGGCATGTGACCTGGCTGGAGATGCAATCATGTAATCTCACCTCTAATCCTTGAGCAGCCTCTGGAACCACTGTTGGCTTAAACTCAAAGGTGCCTGCAGTAGAATATTAAACTGACTGTAAATGGTTTAAAGTCATCACACTATACTGATACTGGGAATAATAAAGAGAATAATTTTGTACACTAAGTTTCCATTTATTTAACAATCCAAATAAACAAAACCAATTAACCAACTCATCCCACAAATGTCAGAACACTCACATCAATCCAGCTAAGACTTTGGATTGCTCTTACAGCAAAGGAAGGCAAATACTTTTATGTCAGTGTGACACCTTTATAAAGATTTGCTAGCTGGAAGATCTTAAAAATCTCAGAAATACGAGAAACTGAACTGTGATAACAGTACCAAGAGCGCAATTTCTCCTCACAACCATCACCAGTCACACACTCACTCTGTTTAAACATGATGCATGACAAAAAACAAGGACTACTTTTCCCTGCAACAGTCCAGCTAAAATAATTTTTAGGATTACATATAACTAAGAACAACTCTCCCACCTCACAAACCACAATGACCATTTGTTAGAGAAGCTTTTTTATTTACAGGGTGATACATCCCACAGCTTTGGGACTGTATTGCTTCACAGAGTAGGAAAGACACGTATAATAGAATTCAAAGACAAAATTTAAATTTTGTCAGTTCTTGCAGACACACTAARTTCAACAAAACAGAAGAAAAGTGGTCAATATTTCAAGTTGAGCTCAGCATGCTGCTGTCACTGCTTTGAATGACTGGCTATGTCACTAAAAACACAACTTCATGGTTTGTTATGATGAACATTCGTTCACTTGTATAAAAGAAGATCAACAGATTCAAAAAGCTCCTGGATGGTAGGAAGGCAACGTGAAGCACAATAAAGAGGTATACAGCAAAATAAAACTAAAAATAAAGCTGACAAGCTATGACTGCTGAACAATTGGTCTCTCATATTATGGTAAAGTTATACAAGCTCACCTCACAATTCTTGGTTTGATATCCCTGTCCATTTAGCCATACAAGAGTTACACAGATATGTCATTTGATGGCCTAGAACAGCTTGGTGTACTGAAATGGAATGCAATTCATGAAAACCAGCATGATGAGAATACTATTATCTCATATTGATGAAATGGGAGTGTAAAGCAATGAAGACATTCCTTCTCTTGGTTGTGTTTTTTTTTCCCATTAGTTTAAACTTAAGCAATGACCAGTTTTATCCATGTTTGAAACTGCTTCCACACATTCTATAAATGAGGAATACTGTGATACAATGTGGTGTGTCTTCATCACACAAAAGCAATATGCAATTCTGAGGTAAGACAAACCTGGATGGACGAAATCCATTTTTGGCACAACAGTGACACTGCCTAGAAATAGAACTCAAGCATAACAAGGTTTCATCTGTGGTCTGTGGGCAAGCATGTTAATGACACAGGTTGTTAATAAAGTTCAAAAATCATAATCAATCACTATTCCCTCTTAGGCATGTATTTTGTGTTGCTTTGTATGCTTTGGCATTTGCTTTGCTTTTCTCCCTTTCATTACAGTCTGCCATCCTTGTGAGCCATCAACATCTGAATGGACTAGTGTTATCTATTTACTGTTATTCCTCTTGTATCTTTGATTGAAGACAAAAATAAATGTCAGGGGAACAATATAAACAGTTTAGTGTTTACACAGATTAAAAAAAAAAAAATAATCAGGCATTGAGACACCAAGTTGCCAGGTGGAAAAGCAGTTAGAAGTATTGCTCTACAAAGAGCTAACATTTTCAAAACAAGTAACACATTATTCTATGGCCTTGGTCATGTTTAAATTTCTGTCCTTTAAGGTAGGGCTAGTATTTGACAATAAGAGGTCTTATTTATTCCAGTGCTTTGGAAGCAAAAGAAAAGGAGTGAAAATCATCTCTACCCTATA
Organism: Oceanodroma leucorhoa; assembly: GCA_030449065.1. NCBI lineage: Eukaryota > Metazoa > Chordata > Aves > Procellariiformes > Oceanodroma > Oceanodroma leucorhoa. Next base: position 7,001,369 of record JASVER010000046.1, on the reverse strand, counting down.
TAAGTCAAATCTCCACAAAGCATAATTTACTTTTAATAGCTACATGGTACATTACACCATTAAAAACTGAATGATAATGAGAAGACTACTTAACTGGAACAATGATACTCATTTTAGCAAGTAGCTAAGACATTCTTGGCCAATAATTTCTCTACCAAGTAGATCACAGAATCATAGAATGGTTTGGGTTGGAAGGGACCTTTAAAGGTCATCTAGTCCAACCCCCCTGCCATGGGCAGGGACATCTTCAACTAGATCAGGTTGCTCAAAGCCCCGTCCAACCTGACCTTGAACAATTCTAATGATGGGGCATCCACTTCTCTGAGCAGCCTGTTCCAGTGTCTTACCACCCTCACCATAAGGAATTTCTTCCTTATGTCCAATCTAAACCTACTGTCTTTCAGTTTAAAAACATTGCCCCTTGTCCTGTTGCTACAGGCCTTGGTAAAAAGACTTCCTCCGTCTTTCTTATAAGCCTCTTTTATATATTGAAAGGCCTCATCAGATACTAGTAAAGGCTTCATTAGGAATTTATGGTTCTCTCATTCCAAGGAGCAACTAGAAGCAGCTCTTGCCACATAACAAAGTTAGAAGAGAAGTAAGTTTTCAAGGCAGTGAGATAGTTCAGGAATGATGCTACTATGCAACAAGTACTAATTTCCAGAGGAGTTCTGCAGAATACTAGGTCAAACTAAAAGCTGTAAACACAAGTAGAGTTTGTATGCCCCACAGATAATCCTGAGATTATCACATCTATCATGTTAGGACCAAAAGCTGTAAGGACAATGAACTGCCCTTCTTCCCAGACATATSATCTACGATTATTGACTGAATGTTTGTGAAATACAGGCTGTGGCTGGAAAAAAAAAGCCTGCAGTGAACAAGCACACTGTCAGATTTCCTAATTCATAAACTATAAGCATTGGCCCTGCTAAAAGCAGTTTTATAATGATGCAAAATTTTTTTGGCTGTTACACCCTATTTGGGGAATCAAAGTGAGCCAGAAAGGATACAAGAAAACACGAAACTAAGTATATATGATAAAGCATGGGAAAAGGTCTACTGCAAATCCATGGATCATAAACTTCAGCTTTTTTTTTTTTTTTTTTTTTTTTTTTTTTAAGTACAGGCTGCTACTCATATTTCCAGGTTTAACAACCTCTCTCTTATACTAGAGAGAAACTTAGCTAACAAACTGCAAAAATACTGGACTACTGTTTAATACACAAATTGTTCCAGAAAGTGAGCTTCCTTCTCAGAGGTTTGAAATTAACATTTCTTGGAGAAGAAATGTCTCTGAGTATTGCTACGGAGGGAGAGTTATCTGCAGGTCACCAGTTTGAACCTCAGCCAGCTCAACAGGAACTTAATGCTGTTCCAGCCTAAGAGATGTTTGATAGCTCCTACACAAGGTAAGTGATTCTCAGCATTAGCTCCTGCTCCTACATCACAAATTCCTTGCTATGCTTTGAATTCACTTGCAAGACATTCAGAACAGGCTTTGTTGCAAGATATATTTATTTACACCAGTGAAAATACGAGTCCTTCCACAAGAGACTTCCACAAAATGAAACACTGTACTTACTTTTGCAGGAGTCCAGAGCAGTAAGTATTCACTAAAGCCAGAAGTTTCAAAAAGACTTAAGACAACAATCATGATTAAAAAAAATATGAACCAAATTGTCATTTGGTTTACCACATAGAACTTGTAAAATTTCAGAGCTAACTACACTCATAAAGCAACTGTTACACATGTAAGTGGCTATTCACATAATTAGCCTAAATGTCTCCCTCACTTTTCTTCACCTTATCACTTTGATTTGGGCTTCCCCCTATTAAAAATGTTTGCTTTAAAAAACTGAATTGCTATCAATAAATCTGAAAGAAACTACTGTCCATTTGCAGAGTAAAAGCAACATAATCACATTAGTCATCTGAGCCTGTTGATATTTCCATAAAAGGCACACTGCTGCATTTCATGCACTCAGGGCTATACCACTTGAATTTTTAAGCAGTTATTTGATTTATTTGGGTGGCTCAGCAAACAATTTCACAGTGAAGTAAAAGCTTGGCCATCCTCTCAGTTAGCTGAAGCTGTGCAAGAACTACAAAATTTAAATTCACTCCTTTTAGTCAACCATGCTATGAATTAGCCATAGAATGAGTGATTTATGACAACAGAAACTTTAAAAAAAAAAAATCTAATTGTTTATGCTACCAAAGAATTAAGCCATTCTTAAGGTAGAAAGAGGAGAAAAAAGTTCTAAATCAAGTGTTTAAACATCAGTTTTCCTGCTTCTGAAATATCCCTGACAGACTTTTGTGATGGCTAACAGTAACAGTGTTGTAAACAACAGCTAAAAATAACCAGAATCGTACGATTTCTCTATTAAGTCTCTGATGAGTTTTTATATGACAAACCTTGAAAACACTCTATATTGAATACACTGACTGAATCAAAGATTTCTGTTTTGTTGGTAACTGCATATATGGAAGAGCGTTACAGGATAGGATTTCAATTTCTCTAACACACTGTCTTAAACTTTCACATTTTTCTGCATCAATAAGAAAATGATTGCAAAGCATATTTATACCTGTAAAGAAGTACTTCTTTTCCTGCAGAGATAAAAAGGAGATACTAACTAGCATTAGTTTCAATTTAAATTACCAGTTTATCAGCGGCCCGTATAACTGACGACAGTGCAAAAAGCAACATCTATTGCAAAGACTGCCTGCATGCTATATTCACTACAACCCAAGATGATCAGTTGAGAAAGAAAAGAAAATGGTACTGGGAAGCACAAATACCTATGCAACACTGTTTCTGGCCTGACCACTACCAGCCTCTCCTCACTTTGGCCACCTTAAACTAGAAGAAAAACCCTGGATTTGAAAAAAATGGAGTTGAGTGACACATACTAATGGAGGATATGACTCTACACAGAGGAAAGAGAGGAGGGAAGTGGACAGGCGCATATAAACGGGAACAAAAAGTAAGACAGAAATAAGGAGAGTGTAGACACAGAAAAAACAAGGAACAGACAGGAGTCAATACAGAGCAATGCAAAAGATTATCAACAGTACAGAGAAATACAAACCACATACTCCCTACACACCAGAAACATCAACTTCCACTTTTGAAGTTTTGAATTAAGCTTTGGTGGCCTGACTGCATAAATTTCTTTGACGTGACTAATTGCTATAAAATATGGTGGACAAGTTATGCAGCATGCCTGTCTTTTCTATCATTCCAGAAGAATTTGTTAAGATAAGGAACTGTAACATGAACCTTGCCTATTTTGTGATATCTTGGTTGGACCTGATGATCTGAGAGGTCTTTTCCAACCTTAATGATTCTATGATTCTATGATCTTCTGCCAAGTCTTTGCATGAATACCCACCCATAAGGGTGTCACAAAAAGAGGTCATATTACAAGGTTACACATAAGATTATATTAATTGTATTTATTTTATCTATATATGTTTATTCCAATATAATTATAACATATTAATACACTGAGGTTATCTATAATCATACATGTACGTCTATAGATGCTTGAGTGTGTGTCATAGTTGAGGAATTGCTGTATCCAATTTCCTAGCAAAACAGAAAAGATACCTTAAAATAAAATCATGTGCCAAAAACATACATATATATACACACACACATATGTATATGTAGCTATATATGTATATATACAGATGTCATATAAACCCTAGATTGAGCTTTTTCTCTCTTCCTTTTTATTTGTTTTATTTTAAGGCCACATTAGTCCTCTATTAACATTATTTCAAGATGAAAAATTTTATCTCAGCTTAGCCCCAGACTGACTTTCTGGGGAGATGTGCCTTAGATACTATACAAATGCAGACATTTTAAAACATTTTCATTCTGTACTGGCTTCAGCCTTCTCTATAAAAACCACTAATAGGATACAAAAAGTCTGGTGGAAGGAAAGCTGTGAGTTTCCCTCTTTCCATAAGTAAGGTCTATGTTATAACTGTTGCAGAGAGAAACCTTAGTAGTATAAGATAATGTTTAAACAACTAAGACTCAGATAAAGCTGTAGCTGCCCTGTCTGTGGAACCACTTCAATGGCAAATCTCCATGAGGAAGTCTAGATATTTCAGATCCACTTGTTCCATAATCTTAGACCAGAAATAGGACAAGCCAAAACAGATAATGGAAAGACCAGAATATGAATACAATTGTTCATCCTAAGATGCACTGATGCATTCCTGCCAAAATTCTTGTACAGCTTCAAAGGACTTGAACAGTATCCAATAGCTTTACTTGATAAAAGCTTTAGAGTGTCCTCTTCCTTACAGAGAGCCTGGCACCAAATCAGGCATTTTAACACCAGAGAGGGCAGGCTGAGAAACTACAGRTAGCAGCAGTAAAAGGGCAGCCACCAACGCTGAACTTTTCCACAAATGATATTAATTTCTGCTTCACATTGCCAAATAACTTTCGTGCTCTTCTGTGTGTGCCGGGCAGAGGACAGGATTGGAAACTGATTTTTCTAACAATTTAACATTAAATTAGAAGCTTTATGAATTACAGTCATTCATAGGTCACTCATAGCTATATAACAGCACAAACTGATTCTAAAGACCATGCTTTACCTCTCTCTCAGAAGCTTTCAGTCATGACTTTGGTAGGTTAAGGAAAACTGCATTTGCAGTCCTGACACCTTGGTTACTCAATGACATTGTCTGCAAAGCCAGGTTGTCAGTATTCAGGTCACCAGTCATAACATTTGTCTATTTTTGTTGGTCTGGTACCAGGCCAGAAAATTTCAGATCCAAGTGATGAGATTAATGCAATTCCTGGCTGGAGCATGCATGACTTTTTACACTCAGCTCAGTATAAAAAGACCAATTTTGTGATGATGGAGCTAGAGCCCTCTTTCACAGAGCCTATGATCACAAGCTATAGCAGGAACATGTTAAACAACTCTCTGGCTTTATAAAATCAGGCTTACAGTATAAAAATTAAAGAAAAAGAGGTCCTTCGCTACTAGCCAGCCTTTCCACAGTTGACACTGCGTGGCTGTCTGATGGTGAAGTGACAAGCAAATTTCACTTTCATTAGGTACAGCTACAGAATAGAAATAGATATAAATCTGAATATGAGACAAAATGAATGATGCACACTTTCTGAAACTTTCAGGAATAAGTAGTATTTGGCTTTTCAAAGCATTTCACCCAGAAGTCTGTATTCACAATTTCAGTTTTTAAAATACCTTATGTCTATTCTAGATGACAAATATTCTTCCAAATATAAGTTAAACATGCATGTTAAACACTTAAAGCAATCAGTATCTCTCTAAAGCCAGATCATTTCCACACTGATCTGCCCTACAGATCAGTAGGAAAATCAGTTTATCCTACCTCTCCATTAAGGCTGGTAGGATAAACTGCTCTGATTTCATTTCCCTTTTAGGAAGCTATCCCCATAATCCTGCTTTAGAAGAAGAAAAAAAAAATAGGGCTCAAAGACAGCTTCAACTTAAAATAGTTACTAACTCATTCTACTCTTAAAGAGATTTGGATTATTTCACTTCTCTAAAACAAGAAGATACTGTCCAGCAGCTCAAGATAGGTGCATCCTCCAAAAGCACTGCCCCTTTTTGTTTTAACAGATCTCTCCATTCTTATGGGATATATGGGGTCTTGTGGATAACCTGGTAAAGCAGTAGCAACAGAACTGCTTGAAACATTCTTTACACTACACTAAAATTGCCCTAGTATTTTTGCTGTGCTCAGTGCTATTCACCTTCATAAGAACGGAAGAGTGCAACAGATACCCATCCAATAGCTTGAGTGGTTGCAGATGCAAGCTACAAGAACTTAAAAGTCTTTCTTTCACCTGATATGGTACAGTGGTTTCTTTGCTTAGATGCTGCAGCAAAGAAGGAGGTGTGGTATTAAGTTAGTTCTTTAACCAATCTCCCAATTTCTTTACTGTTAAGAAGTGGGAGTGTCCATATGTTTCATAGAGAGCAACAATGTGGAGCATGCCCAGCTCTTCATTTAGACACTAAGAACTTCAATCTGAAACACAGGTCTTTTGGTCTAACTCCCTGGAGTCTTAGAAAAGAGATTTGCTGAGAACACAGAGGAGATCAAGGTCATATACCTCCCCGCAAATCAAATGCAACCTTGTATACAACAGGAGGTTAGACAGAAGAAAAATCTAAAGTTTAAAATAATTTGCAGTCATCCCTCTGCCAGCCAAACTGCCACCAGAGTATTCCCCTGAAGCCAATAACTGACAGTGTCTGCTCTAGACACAAGCAGCACAAAGTGACAGATTTGTACATTTCAGAACCAAAAAAGCAGTTAAAAGCAAAAATACGTTAAAATAACATTGTAATCTGATGCCTTGATTCTGAAATCATAGCATGAATAGTCACATCCTCTGCTTAACCAAGCCCAGTGTCTTCTTCAGAATTCTCACAAGCATTAAACACAAACAAATCACAGCTCTAAGCGTTTGCATGACCTGGACTCAAGCGTATGCTTTGGGCTTTCTCTGCTTTTAGAAGAGAGGGAGGAGAGGGAAGGAGCTGAAAATCTTTGACATTTATGGCACTGCTGAAGCACAAGCCCTATTCAGAAGGGTATCTATTTTGTTCTCTGTGTCATTCTTTGCCTACAAGATGGAAAGCAATGCTACRCTTCCGGACAATAACACACTATTACTTTATTTTGAAACAGAATTCAAACCTATCTGAAAATTTGATATAAACATACTTCTAAAATGCTATGAATAAGCACATTTTAAGAATAATTCTGCTAAATAAGACAGTGTATTTAAAACTTGGTTTTGGATACCTGAATGGCCAGATGAGCTGAGCAATACTGTAACAGACCTGTTAAATTAGACTGTAGATCATATGCAGATTCTCTTGTTCCTTCTCATTGCTGGAGAAATATGCAAATTAAGTATTTAGATACCTCTGTAAGATGCCTGTTCCTTTGATTCAGCATCAGATTTAAAAATCAAAGATAATTTACCTTTTTAGAAACCCTTATAATACAAGTCACTGATTCTTACCTTAACGACTATTTCACATCACCAGTTTTCCATTATAGTAAGCCAAATTCAGTACTGTTTAAAGTCTGGGGTTTTTCTTGGCGAAAAAAAAGTGGAATCTTTTTCAAAACAATATTTACCTGAGAACCACAATCAAAAGAATCCGCAGTTACCAGATTTACATAACAGCATAGTATTATGCAATATACTCCATATATATATATGTGTGTGTATGTATATACCTCTCTACATATCTCTCAAACTTTTCTGCCAAGGATTACTAGGCTCCATTCAGCATATCCACAAGACCTTGGATACTCGAGGCCCACTAATTCTCCATTATTGTGCAAACAGTTTAACCTGTGGAGTTATTCTTAATTCAACTATCTTATTACATATTTTGTCTAATTGTCAAGTTAATTAAAAATAAATTTCACGTAAATTTGAACATGTACATTCAACTCTGTACATACTTGCTCAAATACAGGATCCCTATTGCTTTGATAATTTGTCAGGTTTCCACACCCAACCATTCGCTTTGATCAGAAGAGCAACTTTCTACATATTTGAAAAGTAAATTAACTGGACACAGACAAAATACTTTTCTAATGAGACACTGCCTTTATAATAAACAAATTTCCAAGTACGCATAAGAGTAGACATTCTTTATGTAGTTATACACGCTCAAATCAACTGAACTGATTCCAGAATAAACAGAAACTGCACATAAAGAAAACAGGCATACACTTAAGCTACAAGTTCAAACACTGTAGTATTGACTATCTACTTATTTACGTCAAAGTATTCACTATGTACACCAAACTTGACAATAATTGACCACCATCATGAAAGAATCATAACAAGCACGCTTAAATTGTATGCAGGGTGAGAATTTTTAATAATTTATTACAAAAAACAACTTTTAAAATTCCAATTATTACTTTCAAATAAGAGCCAAAGAATTAAAGGAAATCTCATTACTAGAATTCAAATACTCAATACTAGAATTACATGTTCCCACTTTACAGAATTGTTCATATAACTGCTTTTACCTAAATAAAATTGAACTTTCAAATGTTTTTTATATTTTAAGTCAGTTTTTAAATTACTAGTGCTAACAAAGGTGTCTCTTTAGAGAAGAGTATGTAATAGAATAGACGCAACCTAGGCTAGCCTGGGAGTCAGTAGAAAGACTTAAATTACTAGTAAATTCTGTAATATTAGAACTTCTGATTAAGGTGCTATTGAAYGCTATTTCCAGAAAAAAGGGAGAAGAAAATGAATTCTTAAACATCAGAAGTGCAAAATAATTAAYAGAAGGCAAAAAAAATAACCACCAAAAATTACAAACAGAACTACACCCAAACATCAAGCTTCTTACAAACATTTTTTACAGGGAGCGTAGGGCTGCAGTTTACTCCCCTTCTATGCAGAGAGACAGAAATAGGCAGTTATAAGGGAAAAGAAATACTGAACATCCAAATCCATCCATTCTTTCTCCAGCATACGGTGTCACAACTGAGAACACCAAACAAACAACAGCAATCCCAGAAAAAGAGAAGGGGTTTTGTTACTGTTGTTGAACTCTGAAAAACATTGAAACAAGTGAGCATTAGGCACAAAACCCCTTTAAATTCAGGAAATAAGTTTTGCAGGAAAAAATCTCTTTGTCCAGGGAAGTATTTATCGGCATAAAATGCTTAGCTATAGCACAAACTCTGGGTGTTTCCACAAAAGAAAACTATCAAATAGGAAGTCCCGTCTGACTGTTTCATAATCACTTTAAGCCAGCAAAAATACAATAATTCTGAAAAAAGAATTTGCTTCTCCTTTCCTTTGAATGCTTGCCCCTCYCAATGCACTAGCACAACTGTTTAGGGTCCAAATGACAAACTGAACATTATTAAAACTGAACTTTGATTTACAAACCCTAACTACTAGCTCGATCTGGATCAGCTCCCTGATTCACCTCAAAACCCCACGAAATCTTGTGCCATAATCAGATAGAAAACATTGAGACAGAAGCAGGCAGCCAGGGGTGAGAGAGAGAAGTGTTAGATCAAAATGGTCACGATGAGATCTCACCAGGAAGATCTCACAAGCAGATCCTCCCTTTAGGTAAGACAGAAAAGACTCTTACAAATTAGACTATCCCATTATGAAAGCAGTCCAAGTCATAAATCTTTGATTCCATTTAGTAGATTTCCTTCTGGGACACATCACGCACCTCATAGTTGCAACCAACTATGCAACCAATAGTTCTGGTTGCAACCAATATATCTGGTTAGCCATACCTAGTGTTTTAGGCATTGAAGAAAAACAGGCAACATCTCTAGAAGTCTTATTCTCAAGGTTAAATGATAGAACAATCAGTATCCCTGTGAAATCCAAATGATGTACATTCAAGCAAGTCAGGAACCTGAACCTTGGAGAGGGGTTGATTGTTCCCATCCTCCCTGAAAACGTGCCTTTCCGAGTCTTCATTTTCTTTTTTATTTTGAAGAATAAGGAAGAGTTCTTAGCCTTGACCACAGAAAAACCAAAGCTATCGGTCCAGATTAGATGTGAATGAATTTCAGGGATTAGCAAACAAGAAGAATCACTGAACAGAGAAAACAACCCAAACAGCACRGTAAACTATGCAAAATACTTAAATTGTACTTGAAAAATGTTAGTATTTTAATATGAGATGCATAGAAATTATATGAGTTTAATCTCATGTCATGAAAGATTTAATAGAACACTTAAAAAGAAGCCTGTAATCCCCACAGATCCCTCCTGAAAAGTTATTCAGCAGAAAGTTTTACAATTACATTAACATATTCAGAAGTTACTCATCTTTGACTATCTGTAACTTATTTCATAAAAAGAACAAAACCTATATGTACTCAAATATATGCATAATAACAACCTACTATAATTCAATCTTGAGGTTTATACCTTAGTAAACTCATTTAATGTTTAAGCATTCTTTTTTTCGTAGCTAGCAATGCAATTAACCATTAAAGGAGCCCTAGTTAAATACTGTTTAATATAATTGCAATACAACTATTTTACTGCTTTTTAAGAATGCATTCCCAAAATAACCACCACAATTCTCCCTAAATATTGAAAAAAATCCAGCAAATCTTTTGTAAAATACCTGTCTACTGGATAGTCTTCTAGTAGCATTCTGTCATGCTATACATACTATCAGGTAAACAAGCAACTAAGATGCTCATACTACATAACATGGGATCATCGCTACTCATGAACAAATAATCTGAAACATCAAGTTTTTCTGATTGTTTGACATTTCTTATAGTTTAATAAAAATTCAGTTTATTTACAATTATGTAACACATTCATATAATTCACAAATTCTACTATACACAAAAATAACATGCCCTACAAGTTTAAGCATACCATACACTTGCCGGGAAAACAAAACAAACAAACAAAACCCCCCAAGAAACCAACTGCAATTAAAAAAAAAAAAAAAAAAAGACGACTCAGGGAAAGCAGACAAAAGAAAGGTCTAAGCAAGTCTAAATCCATTCCCCCTAAGCATGTACAGTTTTCATTTTCTGAACAGACTAAATAGCCTGTGCCATAATTAGTTTCATTTAAAAATGAGTGCAGCTTACATAAGCATGTGGCAATCATCATAACTATTTTTACTGATGGCAATACAACCAACAGTGGCAAAAAAAGTATATAAACATGCTCAGTTCAGAAAGCAGCATTGAAGAACTAATTCAAAATATCAGTAGCATTTACTATAAACTACTACTGACAAAGCTTAAACTCAAGTATTCTGTGAATGGTCAAGTGGATAAAGTAGACCAATTTTGCTCAGGCAAATTTATTCAGAGTAGCCCCAAAGCAGAAGTTTGCCACTATCATGAGAGCACAACTTTTACCGTAAGTCACGTCTGTACTTTCTGGAATCTGTGTTCTATCACATAATAAAAACATAAGAACAGGAGATRCTAAAACATTAATGTAATAACTACTTTCTTCCATTCTGAATCAAAAACTATAAATCAAAGAAAAATAGTTAAGCCTTTTTCTTTTTTTTCTTCCTCTTCTTCTAGCACTCTAAGTACTTACGAAACTCTTACCTTTCAGAGCTTTCAAAAAACAAGACACATTAAGAGAATTCTTTAGAATTCCTTTATAGAAAGATGGACTAAACAATGATCTATGATGCAGATTTTAACAGGGATCAATGGGGAAGAAAAAACAGAAAAGGACTGTTTTTCTGTTGTTTGGTTTTGTGAGTTTTTTCTAAACTGAATTCACAGAATAATAAAGTTCTTTTGATCCTTTCCTGCCAATTCCCTAACACCACTTCCCCTTTATCCAGTTCTTAGAGAAATCAAGTCCGTGAACAGCAACCCCCACAGGGACCGCTTCAGTGAGTCCACAACTGGCAATAAAAAGTTTTTTCCACCTCCCCCAACCACCAGAAGGTAAGCAGAATTTTCTCTTTGAGAAGATATGGATTCCCTAAAAGGTGAGAGAAGTAGGAGCTCTTCCCTCATGTTTTCTGTTGTTTCTAAGAGGGGAATCCTCCATCAGACTGAAGACACCTGTCCACTAATGCTGTGTTTTGACCTCTCACTAAGAGATGTACATGAGAACAAACTGCACCAGGACTTCTGAAAGTGAAAAGCTCAGAACTGAACTGTATAGCTCAGAACCAAACAACACAAGCTGCTGCCTCTGTGCCCTGATCACATCTTGGGTAACATATGCTCTTAGGAGACCTGTCATGCATTTTTGTTACAACTTCTACTGAAAGTGGTCTCAGTTAGGGAAAAGCAGCTTTCAAGTGACTGGCTGTTCCTCCAGAAATAGAAATACTGTTTGTCACAGTACCAGCAATGCCTGTGTTGCTGGTACTAGTGCCTCGCTGAATAACAACAGGAAAGATCAGTGAAGATCCCTCAATGTCCACATTACTGTAGAAAGATGTCATCCAGTTAATGGTACTAAAAACATCAAGACCTGCTATACAGAGTTGCTGAGAGCAAGTTTCCTTCCTGTCTTTGGAAAACTTAAAGTTGTGCTCTACAGAAGCCACTAATTCATCTCCCTCTCACAGACCCCTTACTCCTAAATGAAGGAACTCTATTTCAACACTTTGGTGACTTTTGACCTTTTTTCTTTTTTTTTTTAAATACAGTAGAAGATCACTTCTAAAGACAGATCCAAAAGGCTGATCTTACTTAGGTCTCTCTTAGGCCTAAGGCTACCTTCAGCCTCATTGCCCCTCAACTCCCAAATCTGGAAAAGGATTGGCCAGTAGAACATTTACTTGACTTGGAACGTTCTTTAAAGCAAAAGAAGTATTTACTGTATCTAGAGAAAGGACTTCAAAAGAAAAGAAGCAGATTTCTTTTAAGAGGGTCTACATTCTGCCACTTACAGACTTAATTCCACTACAACATATACAGTAGAAACTGCTTCCCCCTTCTGTCCCCTCTTCCTTTAAATGGGATATTCCAAGAAAACAATAGTAAATGAATATGTTTGTTACAAAAAAATGCTAATAAGCTCAAACCAACACCGAAGGAAGCTGGATGTGAACARGGACTTACCTCACTGTCACTACCTGCTACTGAAAGTGGTACACATTGAAGGCTAACGTCTTCAGTATAGAAGCAAGAGAAAGTATGAAACTGCATACGTCATCCTGAACAGTTACTCGAAAAGCTCATAAGCTCACAACCCATAAAGCATTTGCAGACCAACAGTGAGATCTGTTTTGAAATACCTGCATAAAACACTGATGCTCATGAAGAAGGAAGAGCAAGCAAACTTTATAACCACATTTTCACAATGCTGTTCTAACAGCAGGAAACGAAGCAGAGACACAGACTAAAATAACTGTTACTCCATGCTGTCTGTTTGAAACTTACTAATAAATTGCAAACCCCATGCTAATCTACRAAAGCACTGACAGAAATGTCTCTTTTTAAATATAATTTCATATAAGTGTTCTGAGTTCAGTTACAACACTTACTTGGCAATTCCAGGATTACTGAAGTCACATCTGTACACTACCAGATCACCTAGCAGCAAAAACTTGATTTGTACCAGGAAAGGCCAAATAGTGGCATTTCAGTAGAATTACCCAGAAAATAATAAAAAGATTTTACCACCTTAAAGTCAGCAGTGGGAAGAAAGATGATATTTGATGTAGAAATGTTTGCTAGTATAAATTTATCCTATTAAAGTTTTTTGAGAAAACATGCAGCAACAGAGTGAAATTGTACCAAATTAACACTTTGTCTTATCTGGACATGTCATTTTTGATCTGACATTAGCAGCATTACAATGAGAATTACTATTCTATCATGATAATCTTAAGAATTTCAGGAAAGAAAGGCAAGATACATTTCAACAGCAATGCTCCATAAAAGGCCTGGCTTACTACTACTGCAAGCTGATCTTCAAGAACATCAGCCAAATTTTACATTCATTTCAGAACTTTCACAACATGCAGGTGAAAAACAAAACAACAAAAAAACCAACAACCCCCTCTACTTGCTCTGAAATATTATTGATCTCATGCCCAATGCCAAAAAACAAAGAAGAAAACAAATGCCTAACTCCTTCAAGTGCTAGGAATAAATGTCCACAGCTTGAGTTAAGCCAAAGTACACAAACTCCCCACAGAACAAAAAGAACTATACTTGAGGATTTATACCAATGTGACAAATGCTGTGACATACATAGAATAAAATAAGCCTTTCGCCAGTTATTTTTGGTAAGTTGTGACATTGTAAACCCGTACGAATTGTTCAAACAGATGAGACTTCAGGACAAATTACATTAGAACATAACCAAGGAAGGGAAAAATGAAAGCTTAAAGCTGCAAGGAGATTAAAATACTAGCAGTGCTGTGGATCTTATTACCAAATCTGATAATATGAAACAGTCAACACTGAATACATTTTAGAAAAGTATCCAATTTTCTTCTGCCACAACATCCAAGACAAATACTGATAGTATTAGAATTCTTTTCTAAAAGTACCCCTAGATCAACCATGATTTCACAGAAATTGATCCACCTTTCAAATTAATATACACTTTAGTGGATATACAATTTCATTTGAAAGCAAGTATTTCATTAAAGCGTATTGAGTGTGGAAAATGACTGATTGAACATAATCTGCTGAAAGGTGTTTTTAAGAAAACATTCTTAATTATCCACCAGCAAGCCCACATGCAGGTAGGAAAACATCTATACTTAAGCTGTGACAGTAAGGTTACTGAACACTACTATAGCAGAATGACATTTATGTCTATTCTGTAGCTTTACTGCTTGCTTACGAAGCCATCCTGCTTTATACAGCCCTCTGAAAAGAGCAAAAGGATAAGTAATTTTCCTTGCAATAGAGCTAGGTTAGGTCAAAACCTAGTAATAGATTGAAGATGCTTTTAAAATACCACTACTTTAAATTGAGGCCCTGAATAAAATAAAGCCCACCTGGAATTCAAGAACAAATGCTTCTCAAGAAGACAAAGCTGTATATAACCTTAACAGAGGTGACATTTTTCACTTTTATACTATAGTGCTATGCTGGCTATTATGAAACAGTACTTGAAGAGGGAGAAACATTCAACGTAGTAATCAATGGGGTGTATGAATATTGAAATGTTAGTTCCGCTCTGACATTAAACTGASACACACACACAGTGTGATCTAGCTAGTATAACTAATCTTCAAAAAGAGAAAAAGAACAAGAAAAAACCCAAATATTAAGAACTCGCTGCCCATCTTGATCTGTATGGTTTATTAGCAACACTGTAACTTTGTCTCACCTTCTTATTACATACTGAATTTTGCCAGATGCATTTCAGCTTCTCATATCAATAAAAAGGCTTCAGTGATATTTTTTCTGGTAGTTGTGCACGAGTCTCCTGGAGACTAATACCACAGTGCCATCTTTTAAGCACTGACTGACACAGCACAGAAGTCGCTGACCAACTATCCACCTCATACAGAATAAGAGATACTCAGAATAGATACTCAGTACCACAGAACCATCTACACTACCAGGTCGGACTAACATCGTTTGTCTGAAGCTGGAGAGACAAATTTGCATAGTATTACTAGCATATTCACAATTTGAAAGCCTTTCAAAGGACAACTTTGATAGTTTAAGGTTTGGCAGAGTACAAGAAGCTATTCTGGAAACGTTTTCAACCAACACCTTCAACATTTGCATACGTGAGTCTAAACAAGTATTTCAAAACTCTCATCCTTCCATTTAGAAAGAATGCTTCGCACATGCGAATTGGCACCATGACATCACCACACATTCAATCTCAACAAAACGATTCCTGGTCTTTCACAAGAACAAGAGAGCTAATATTGCCCTTCAGACAATATTTTAGTCTATTATGCCCATACAGAAACAACAGTCTACAGAAAATTTACATTCTATAGATAACTGAAGGATAGCTCCAACTTGCAAAAAAAGACAAATAATACCAGAAACGTTTGGCAGGGATTTGAAAATAATACCCTAATATCAGTCTACTGCACTAGGCAGCACCACCAACTTCCAGTTTAGCTTTATTTTTCTGTTTGAGTAAGATAGTAACAGGGACAGGAAAAAATACTGCAAAACCACAAGTTACAGATATTTTTCTGCCTCGTAACTTGAAACATTTGCATTCAAAAGTAGTCCCAAAAGGTGCTTATGAAAAAGTTTGAGGCTTTGTATAAAYTCTCTTTTAGTTTCACTCTCCATTTGTCACATGCCTTTTAAACTTACCATATAACAAAAATAACTCTTTCACTGCAAATACCTTTACTTACATTTGTATCTGCACACATAGGTACATACAMACCAGGCACTGCACCTACTTCAGCTCACAGGAGCGGAAAGAAGAGCATCATACAGACACTCCTAGAGCAAACTGTGTCATACCGTAGTTGAGTGGGATGACTAAGCATACATGATAGACTTGACATTATCCAAAATTTACTAGATTTGATCATTTACTCAGTGTTTGGATCATCACTAAAATATCTTCAGTGTCAAAGAAGTAAATCAAAGGCTTTTGCTTGTATTGTTAGTGATTTTGCTAAAACATCGCAGCTGTAGAAGTAAAGATTTGAACTATCATCCCACTTGAAGATACAGCTCTTAGAAAAAAGTTCAATAATAAATATGAAACTTAAGAAGATGTTTTATGTACTGCAGTACATAAAGAAACATGTAACTCTGACCCTAACCAAGAATACTTTTGCAGGTCATACTTTGAGGCTACTTATCCTATTTAACAAAACACACAAAATTAATCACCACAGGATTAAAGACAGCAGAAAGCATCTACACACCAGTGCAACCAAAACCTTAACTTCATTTAAGCATTACATAATTTTTGAGAGGGGAGAGAAAGAGACAAGCTATTACCAGATAACCTTAAGAATCATATTAATGTATTCTTTTGGACTACTTCAATGGAATCCTTTACCGTTAGGATTACCATTTACCATTACTTGTCTGCAGCTCAATGAACAGATATCAGCACAGATGRGTATCACCAAAGTTGGGTGGAAAAGACACGTTTTCACAACAGCTATCCCACTTATCTTGCCTTCCTCAAGATGACGACTAATGGAAGGAAAAAGAAGCCTCAATGAGATCCAGGAAACAACAAGAAAGAATGGACACAGATCTCACAGTATCCTCTTTACATTTATCTGCAATCACTTATAGTAAAGGTTATGACCCAAGCCAGATAAAAATACATCACTGAAGTATAGTTTCATAATATGCATCCATCACATTTATCCAACTCACTGTACCTAAACCAAAAGATTTTTAAAGGCAGACTTAAATGATGATTTTATTATCCTTTACTAATGTGTGTAAAATCTGATACGTTAGTAATTTTATGGATTAACTGAGACAGTCTATATATACATTAATACAGGCTGTTACGGCATTCTTCAGATTGCTGCTATCAACTGACATCATTCACAAGACAGGACAAAGGGCAGGCTTTAACAAATGTTATGAAATACTTTATTTTTAAGAATCCTGTTCCTCTCTCACTACTGACAGGAAATGAATTGAACATTTCTTCTTTTTACATGAAATATGTAGAAAATATACTTGACAAGGGGCAGAAGAAAGTAGTGCTCTTCTCACAGATCTGGAAAACAAAATTAAAGCTATCAGAACAGACACTGACCTTTGACCATGCAGGCTTTACCTGTAAACTTTAAGAGTTTTTTAATACTAAGCACCCTGAAAAGAGAACTGGTCAAGTAGACCTGTTACAGAACATAAGCCTATAAACAAACAATTACTACTCAATTGTGTAACAGTGAAGACCAGCACTAAAAATAACAGACACCTATCAATACATCAGTGGGATGGGTTGGCCTACCCACTCTCAATATTTATTTAGAACAGAAGAAGAGGGGAAAAGGAAAGCTACTGTACAACATCAAGCTGAAAAATCTTGAAATGTAGTTATTATAAAAGCAATTATAAAAGCATCACAAATAGCTATCTTTTTAGCTAATTTCTTTATTTAGTTAATGTTTAGTGTATTTGTTAGCTGTAAAGATATTAACAGACTACTAATAGCATCTTCAAATTAGTTACCACCGAAACCTTCAAAGACAGTTTTACGCACATTTACATAAACATAGTGKCTTACTTTAGGTTTCTCCATTACCTTCCCCTGTGGCATACCTGGGCCATTCCATTTTTCTGGTGACAGGGGTTCTCTACCAAAGTATAGTTATTCTCAAGCCACCTAAGCAGCTGCCTTTCCTCTCCTTGTTTTCTCCTTGGTAAAGCAAGGGAAAGAACAGCCAATATTACATTACAAGTCATATTTGAACGAGAGGAAAACACACCAACTGCATAGTCAAACACTAACACTGGAACAGTATCAAGCCATAAATAAGAGCAGCATCCTTCCACCATATCCACCTATATTAAAAAAATAAACCCAAAGCAAACCCAAGCTGTTCTGCCCAACAGCCAATATAAACAACCGATAAGATCTCAGATCTGACCTGAAGACAAGACTTTGGACAGAGCGTAACTAAGGCCTTGCTACCTCTGGGGGCCTTCTATCTCCAGAGCCAAACCACAACAGCAGCATCATCATACTGCAGTCAACATGTCGAAAAGGCAGTAGCAGCTCTTTTACCTGTGAATTTATATGGGGTTTTTTTATTTTTTTACACAGCAAGAACAGCATCTGTGGCCCAGCAGACACCACAGCCCCTGCTAAGTGGACACCCGCACGGGATCTCAGGGCAGTCAACCAGCCACCCTCTCCAAAGGGCTCCAAAAACAAAGACCAAAGTTTTCTCTCCTCGGTGCGTGGGAGGGCGGCAGCAAAACAAGAGTCAGGATCAACACCAGCACCCTCCCATCACCACACCCCTGCCCCCGCACACCCCGCGCCCCAGCGGACCGCTCCCCGCTGAGGTCCTCTCCCCCGGGGCAGTCTGCCTCCCCCCGGACCGCCCGACGGGGACCCGCCGGCTCCGGCCCGCTCCCACCCCGCCTCTCCCTTGGCCGGGGGTTAGGGGTCACCCCACCGCCCGGCGGAACGGGGCTCAACACGGAGGTACCACGCCGTCCTCAGCCTCCCTCCCTGACGGGGCACCCCGGCAGCGGGCAGCCCTGCCCGCCCCCAAATTCAGCCCCCACACACTTCCCCCTCGCCTCCCCCCACACATCCCCGGTCCCGGGGCCTGCCCCCCCCTCACCGTGCTGCGCTGGGGGCTCGGCTCCGGCGGCTGCATGCCCGCCCGCCCGCCCGCCCGGCCGGCCCCGCGGCTCTGCCCTGGGCCTCCGGGACGGCGACCGTTGGAGGGGGGCGGCTCGCGAGGCGCCCCGCGCGGGCCCCCCCGCTCCTCCTGGGCGCGTGCCGGCCGGGGGCAGGGGGGGGCAAGGGGAAGGGAGAGAGGGAGAGGCGCGTGCCCCCCCCGGTGAGGGCGCGCGGAGCGGGACGGGGGGGGGGCGTTCTCCGGGCGGCACCGGGTCTCCGCGRGAAGGGGGGGGGGGGGAAGAGGGGGAGGAGGACCCTGGAGCGCGGCGCGCGGCCGGGAAGCGCTTCCGGGATCGGCGGGCTGCGCCGCACGCTCAGTGCGGGGTGCTGAGGCCGCCGGGCGCGCGGCGGGGGGAGGGGCCCGGCCTGCGCCGACCAGGCTCCGACATGGCGCGGCCCGCGCGCCGGCGGCCCCCGCCCTCGCGAGACTTGGCGGCGGGGGGCGGGGGTTTGAACGCGCGCGGTAGCAAACGGCGGCGGCGGCGGGGTGGTCGGTGTGGGGGGGGCGGTTGGCCGTGGGATCTCCTTATAGTCCCCCTCCCCCCGGCGTTCACACTGCGAGTTTTTCCTCAGCTCATTTGAATAAAGGTTTCCCGGAGCCGGTTTCGGGTCGCTGGAGGTTGCCTGGCCCGGCTCCCGGGCGCTGGGGTTTGGTGAGGGCGCAGGCAGCCGCGTAGCGGGCAGGCACGGCGCGGGGGAGGAGGAGGAGGAGGAGGAGGAGAGGTGTGCGTGGCAGCGTCCACGCGGGTAGCGACTGCGGCTGGGCCGCCGTGGTGCGGTGCGGTGCGGTGCGGCGCGGCCCAGCAGGGCGTGCGGCGGGCTGCAGTGTTGGCGGGCGGAGGGAGAACGTTGGGCTGCCGAGGGCGCACCCGGGGTCTGGGCGGGTGGGAGCTGGCATCCTCGTGTAAGGGCTTCCGCCTTGACAGAAACTTCTTTCTGAGCASGGTTAGGCGGTTATCGAAACTTTCGGGCATTGTTTTCCGAATATTGACAGCGACTGTAAGGTGCGTGGACACAAAAGTTTAGRGCACAGTTCTTACTCGTGTTGCAGGGGATAGTTATCGGCATAAAAATGGCTATGTGCTGTGCTCCTACCCTAAGCTCTTGTCATCCCGTGCCATTCAGAGTAATGCTTTTGTGTCCCTCTGCTTGCAGGACAAACTTCAGGCAGTTGTGATGATACAGATTGATGCAATGTGGACTTTTCATTGACCTCAACGGAGGCTGAAATCTTCCTGTTGAGGCAGAGCCTTGCAGGTGGTTTAGTATGCATACATTGATTTTTTCATCTGCAGACTGGGCCTTAGTTTGAGATTACGTTCTTCTGCTTGTGAGCCTGTGCAAGCTGGTCTAAAGTGTCTCCTCCTAAATGATAAAGACCGTGATTCGTGTTTCTCATTTCTTTTTGTGTTCAGATATTTTTCTTTGTTTAGCTAGCATCTGTCTCACATAGATTTTCTTTTCTTCTTCTTAGCGCTGTTTATCAGAGCCACAGAAACACCATTGCAAAGAAATTAATCAGAGCAGATGCAGAGTTCCTGTAACCACCTTCTGTCTCTCTCTGGTAGAGATCTGGGAAGTGCAAGATGAAGGGGTGAAAGGAGGGGGCATGTGTCTTGTATTGGCATTACTGACTCTCCACATCTCCCATATGCRGAGGCCTTGGCTCCTGTGTCAGAGATTGTGTGAAGTTAATTAAGGAATTCCCGTATTCTAATCCCCACATCAGAAACAAGCCAAGCCTGACCAGCATTTCTGGAGAGGCAAGATGCAAAACCAGAAGTAAACAGGATTTCAGTGCAACAATACTGTTATCTAACAGAGACTGATCCTTATCCTATGATTGGAATTAATATCAAAATGCTGAAGTGCACATTCCTCAGCAAAAATCCATAATTTCTAAACATAAATGCATGCTTTTGGACCAAATGAGTAGTTCCAGTAGCTCTGTCTAGTCTCTTACTTTCTTAAAATGTGAGGAACAGCCCTTTGCATAGCTGTTGATCCTTATGGACATGAGAGTCTCTGTGCCCTGGATTACACACACTGGCCCTGGCTTGTTCAGCATTTTTTATGTTGTCCAGCTACCGTGTTAATTCATCCTGTCATTTGTTGCTTCCCGATCTTTCAAATCAACATCCGAGTCAAACCTTTCCTCTACTGTTTCTCACTGTCTGTCTGTAAACTCCCTGTACTACAGCTCCAGGGTGTCTTGGCTAGCCAGTGTAGCATCCTATAAGTAAGCTCCATGGCTCCTTTTCAGTTCAACAGCAACCAGTCCTTTATTTTTGTTCAGAAATGATGCTTTTCCTCTGCAATGGACTGTAATGGAAGACTATCATCTAGTAATTGCTTGATTTATCTGCACCCGTCCCACTTTCAAAGCAGGAACGTTCCAACAGAAATTGCAGAGACTTTGTATTTTTCATCTGCCCTTAGTTAGTCATAGACTTGAGAGCCAGATTGTGTTACTGGCAAATTAGTCAGTCTTGAAACTTCACAATTAATCGTATCTGAGCCAGTGCTCTTGCTCAAGAATTTAGCAAAAAAATCCTTATGGGTATTAGGTGCCTCATTGCCCCAGAAATCAAAAATTGTATATGTTTTAACTCTGTTGAATAAATCTCTGAAAGGAGTTCATTTTATTGCTGATCCAGTTCTTCTGTCTCCTCTTATCCATATGACAACTACAACAATTGATTATACAGAAAAGTAATATTAGGAAAGTATTTAATGTATTTTTAGCTGCTTCTAATGGGATTTAGCAGCTGGAAACAAGGAGAGCTGGCACTGAGTAATCAGGGCAGTTCTTAGACAGCTGTRTGAAAACCAGTGTGTCAGACAGGGCTCTGGAATACATCACCACTTTTTTCTGTCTTTTAAAAAATGTAATACATGCAATGAAAAAATAGGAAATGAAACCTCAATACTTGCAGCTAATACAGTTAACTCAAAGCAGAATGGAATTCATTGTTAAATCCAGTTCTGTAATAACTTCTAGATGAAAATGCCCCTGGGTTTTGTGTGATATTTTTAAAATTTAATGCTTATGGCAGTTATTACTACCTATCTTTGAAAAGCCTCAGGTTGGAATTTAAATTTCATCTACGTTCATTTTTAAGCAGAACAAAAATTTCGTTATTTCTGCTCCCCTTTTCTCTTTATGAACTGCAATCTAAGAGACCCATTTTCCTATTTTGGAAGAAAGCAATTTTCTGCATGTTTGTGCCTAAGAATTGCAGCCAGAGAAGTATCTTGATAAAATGGCCCTCTAGTATTACATATGTTTTCTGTCTGAATACTTCCTATACTGAGTTAGTTCCATTTACAAATCAAAAGAGTAATTTTTCAATGTAAGSACTATAAACTGAGTCTTGAATCTAAAAAGTCAAACTGAATTCTTTCTCCCTTTTACACTGTGGTCAGTAATGTGTATTTTGTCACTGAAATATGCCTTACAGTTTTACTTGATGATGCATAAAGTAGAATACAGTATCAACCCATTTGTCATAGTTTTAGTTACAAAAAGAAGTAACATTTTTGGTCTTTGTGTACTTGAAATAATTAACGTCATTATAAAAAAGCCAGGAATGTGTGTCTAAAGTAAGGAGGTACCATTTTTTCATATCATTTTCCATATGGAAGGAAATTTTCTGGGGATGAAATCTAAGCAGAGTAATCTCTAGGCCTGTGGTAATACCTTGTGTTAGTGTGAGATCCCGCTGACTCCTGTGATAGTTTAYCTGTGTGCAAGAAGCTGCAGACTTAAGGGTCTAAACAAAGTTATTTAGGTGAAAGCCTATAGAACCAGAGCTCACAGCAGAGGATATCCTTTCTGTAACAATTTCAATTCTGCCTACAGAATTAAATAGAATATTTTAGTCCTGATATGTCAGTTTAAACTTCTCAAATGTCTAGCTATGCTTTAATAAATCCTGTGTCATCCGTTTATAAGACCACCTCACTTCTCTGTCTTTCATTACATTTTAAGGAATGTATCCTTGGCCTTTCCTCATCTTAAGGTGAATTCTATGCCCTAGAAACAATTTGTAGAGCATGATTCATCTACTAGATTCCAAATTTAGTCAAAACTTTTTGGACCCATGCATCACCCTTTGTACTTTTCCTTTCGCAGTAAAGCTGTTTTGATTCTACTAGGTACCCTGGTTATTTTTCTGTTTCAGATTTGTGTCAGCCATGTGACTTTGAGAGAAGAGTATAAAATGTTTATTGTTTTAACAGAGATCATGGATCAAGAAGTTGAGTTCAAAATGAAGATATCTTGGAACTTAAAAGTAAACACAGCAATACTAAAGTTGAGAAGTCAAAATAAACCTTTGAGAAAATGGAAAAGATTCATAAGATCACTCAAAAAATGTTATGACTTTGTCTTAAGGTGCGATCTTTTCTACCTTACGAAGTGCAGATCTAAGCAACTGTCACTTGTTTTACCCTCCGAAAGGCTACCTTGTACAGTTTGAGGAACCTGTTGGTGTATGTGTAAATGTGCGTGTATATGTCCGGTAAATGAGAAGGCATTATCCCTCACTATTATCTTTTCTGTGTCTAGTGATCTCCACTTTAGACATACAACATTACGATCACGTCTGTGTATACACCAGAAAGTTTTCAAGGCATGCCTTTCTATTCTCAAGTTCTGTGAGTCTAGCAAGTGGGGTCAGAACTCTGCTGCTGTTTGGGGAATGGTCTTTTGACACAGAGTACAACTCAGACACTGGGGAAAACAGTAGAGCTAGTCCCAGCATGCACCTTTTAGTTGGCTTTGACTTTCCTTGAAGAAAAGCTATAGAACAGTCCCCATTTTTCTCTTTGTGAATTCCATAATTAAGATTGCTGCTTTACACATTTCTAGCCTGTGACGTGGAAGAACTAGATTCTACAGAAATACAGGTTCTCCATAAGCACACTTAAAAACTTCTGAGAAGTTTCAAGTGTTCCTTTGCAGAGCCTTCTTAACTGCTGCAGTCCTGGCGTAGTCACTGTCGTTAGAGCTACTTGGTACTGAAGGGCTGATGAATCAGATCAGTAATATAACATATAAAGTAAGTGTTGTGGCAAAAGTGTTTTCTAAATGTTTGAATGGGATACGTAGTGTGAGGGAAGTGGAAAGACATGCTTGTGTGTATGCCTTCATGAGCATGCATTTTTGTTGTTAGGGTTCAAAGGCTTTAATAAGAATTCAGAGGATTTGTGATTTCCCCCACCCCCACCCCCACCCTCCAAAGCGACATGAAGACYGTATTTATCTTTTGGATGATATATATAATTGATTTCTTTTTCATTACAATTAACTTTGGTGCTCTGGTCAATTCCAGTTTCTAAATACCTAGAGTTTCCCTGTGGTAGCAGGAATTAAATGAATGATCTCATTTGTTCCTTCGGTGCCAGCACTATTGTGTGGGACTACTGTATTCTGTAAAATTAGCTGTCCTTTTTTATCTTAGGTGTGGCTGTACTTCCRCAGTGGACACAATGACTGTGCTGTATGTCCATTTTACCATTTACAACCTACATGTGTTATATAGATATACCTAGATTGGYGAGTATGTGATTTGTAAAATTGCTGGTAAAGGATTTTGAAATTCTTAGAGGTAAAAGAGATGCATTTGTAAATTATCATTATAGAAGATAGCATATGCTTTTCTTAATTTAGGATGATTTGGTGGTTTGCAGTTCATTCAAGATGAGAGTAACATTTTTGCCATGATTCCTATAATTGGATCTAGTAGTATCAGGGTGGGATTTCCAGTTCCCAGATTTTTCACTGAGGTGTGACATTTGAAAGGGAGATAGTACTTTTGAATTGTACTGACTGCTTGTCTAAACTCATTATCCCATACTGTCAGTGGCCCAGTCATTGCTCAGTGCCAGCTTATCCTGTGAACAGGAATATGGGCAGATAGCAGATTACCACATCACATCAGATACGGTTGCTAGTAAGAGCAGTCAGAATGATTGGGTCAAAAGAACCAATCTGTAGAAATGAAATACCCATCCTTATGGGAATGCGTAAGAGTTCTGTGCAACATATAGAAAGCACTACTGCCTGAGGATCAAATGTTTCTTACATTCTTTCCTGCTTTCCTACTTGTACCTGTTGGGCAAGAGAGACATAAAGGGTGTTAGAGCTGTGTGGTTTGTTCCAGAGGGGAGGAGCAGTGTGTTTTAACTGTGATGCAAATACTTCCTTTTGATGTCTGTTGTTAAATTCCTGGAAAGATACACAAGTATAATAGAAAATTATTTTCAAACCATGCTCTGTAATACTACAGAAACTTGCAACTGTGCTGCAGGATACAAATAAAAACCAAATACTTATGTGAGGTTTGGGGTGTTTCCTACTCATTAACTAAAATACAATATATCTTATTCTGTGATTGTTTTGATTGTATTTTACAGCCTGATATGGAATGTTTAGTTTCAGCCCTACTAAAATATTTTGGTGCAGCAGTAGGACTGCTTTAGTAGGGCATAAGATGTGTGGAAAGCTGTTAGCATTCAATCTATTGAGCTAGCATTTACAGTATCTTTATGCAGTAAATGATGGGGCATAGCCAAACTAAGTTTAATCTAGCTAGCGTGCAATTTAACAGTCATAAAAACATAGCACTGTAGGTTTTAGTGAGGGTTCACAAACTTCATATATATATATATATATGCAGGGTTTTCTGCAGGTTTGTACAGTCAGTGATGAAGTGTGTGCTGCTGAGTCTATATTACTTCTGTTGCTGGTTCTAGCTAGATAAAAGTTAATGTGAGTGTGCCCAACTACACTACAATCAACTCTTGTGGAGACATCTGCACAGAGGTTGCAGTGGTGTCAYAGTACATAGACTGGGTTAGTAGCCAGAGATTAATGTAATTTATGACCTGCATGTGTTGCTAGGTAATAATGGAGGATTTTGTCTCAAGTCGCTGGACAAAGCATATAACTTCTTGGACCTTGAAAAGGAAGCTTTAAGGTAGACTCCCATAATTAAATAGTTGAAAAGGTCTTAATCATTGATTTCCAGTTTATGATTATCCTGCTAGTACTGCCTAACACCTTACAGCTAGAGTAGTTCTGTAAGTCAGCAGCACCACTTGTAGAGAAAGGGTGGGGTTCTTGAAGAACACTAGTAGTTCAGTGTTCTAAAAAGATGTTTAAAATGCTGAGATGCTTTAAAAAAGATGTTTTTTAAATCCCAGCTTGCGCTGCAACACTATATTGAAATAGTTCCCTTAATTGTTGAGAAGCTAACACTTAACTCTGAAGACATCTGTGACTSTGTTCCCTGTTCCAATCTCCCACCTCAGGACAATAATCAGTGAAGTACTGAACTCCCAGCAACCCGTGACATCTGTGAATATTCTGAAGGTCTAATGATAATCTCAGGTCACAGCAGAGCACGAGACAGTGCTGGTGGTTCTCAAGGACTGCACACAATATGACCTCTGTGCTTGTAATACCGTGTCCTTCTGCAACCTTGGCACTATGGACTATTGTATGCAACAATGAGATTTTGCAGAGTCACTTACAAACAAGTCTCATGTAGACCTGGGGGCACATAACTTCTGTCAAAGTCATACCAAGTCCTACGTGGTGTTTGAGTTGATAGTAAGCTTACTTGCTGAGTTGCATTAGCTTCCAAGTGGGACTTCCTTCATCTTCAGCTAGCTGAAAAGCATGGTCCTTTCTTTCTGCCTGATGCTGTAGTCAATAGCAGCAAGTGCTTCCAATACTTCCAGTGTGGTTTACGCCAGTTGGAGTGAAATGTGAAGACAGCTGATGCAAAAAACCATCTTCACTTCTCCTTACATCTGTCTCTCTGCTGAGGTCCTTTTGCTAGCTGCTACACGTTCCTTGGTGATAACTTCAAAGCAACTAATGAATCAAGTCACGCAGCATCAAGTATCTATGATTCTGTTTTGATCCACAGACCACTGGTGGTTTGGGAAAAGCTAGTTACAGGACCTAATATAAAGCATATGAAGACTGGAATCAAACACTGCTGTCCCCAAGTGGAATTAGATGAGCGTTGAATAAGACCATTTTTAGGAAATTCCAAATCGTCTATGGAAAAGTCTTTTCACCAAGACACTCGTAATAAAGATTCAACCCCTTCCACTCTCTTTAAAGACTCCTCAACTTAGTCCACCATTTTTTTCCTTAATGAAAAGACATAGATTCTCTGAAGACAAGGAAGAACTTATTGCTGCTGGTTTTGTATGGAAGACTTAGATTTTTTTTTTTAGAAATGGGCAACTCTTCTAAAATGCATAGCTTAGATACATTTGTTCTGTACTATTCAAGGCTGTCACAGTCCAGCCTTGTGTGTTTTTCTCTACACAGGTTAGCAGAGTACGGAAACAAGTTCTGATTAACCTTCTGTCAGGTACTGCAGGAATAAGAGCAAGCAAAAGAAAGGAAAGAGAATTGTAGCAATTCTACTGAGTTGTATGACCAGGCAAAGTTGGGGTGGTTGGTTTCCTTCAGGCCAGTAGTTTGAAAAGCTAGACAAAGTTCTCAGGGGAAAGGGGAGGGGGGAAGAAAAATATGAATGCTGAGTTTCAGAGAGACATAGGCTCAGGGAACTAATACCTTTTAAATAACCCTTTAACCTGACATGCAGCTTTCCACTGGAGAAATGGAATGTCCTTTCCAAGCAATGTATTTTCCTTTGTGTCAAAGTCTGTGCCAACACAATGGTAAACACAGTGAATGCAAGTTAAAAGAATGAAAATGTTCATTATTACATTGAAATTAATGGAGAAGAGAATAGTCCATATTTCAGAGAAATAATATCAGAGAACTAGGTGAGCAGTAAACAAATCAGGGTAGATATTTCACTTGTCATTAATGATAGTGTCACTATAAAGAATCATATTTTCAACCTCTCCCTAGAATTGTTTTCTTAACACACACTTTCAATTATATGTCAAGTGAGGTAGCTACTCATTTCCTAACACAGATAGCTGTGTATTTTTAGCTTACGTTGCCACAAGGGAGCCACATAATCCTTTATTGCAATAAAACACAAAAGCATGTTCTTGACATGGGTTACATTCTTCACATTAGACAGTAGCTGATGACACTACTATTGAAGACTGTGCTTTAAATGGTCCACAGGTATAGAAAGTTACTTTTTTGGCTACCTTGTCCCCAAGAAAACATTTTGTTTCAGAGTCTACGTATGTCTTTGAAAATATACCTTCAGCAATATAATAGCTGGAATTATTCATCCTTGGAAACAGGKGCCCCACTCCAAAGCTGTCACCTGAAGTTACAGGCTATATTGTGTCTGGTTTCCAGTGAAAGCCAATCAGTTTTACAGTAATTAGAAAGGACAGTGAAGTTTAAAGAAATAACTGCTTTTTAAAATTACCTTTCAAACCTCACTTACAGAGGGTCTGCTGCTTGTTAACATTCAAGTCAAGGCAAAATTATTTGCGCTTACTTTGGCACAGAAGCTAATCCTTATGCATCGTTTGCATGGGAAGGCAGCCAGCTTCAAAGTGTCGACAAAACTCCGCTAGTATCCCTGGCGCGGAGGGTTTGCAGGACTCCTGGCCCTGCGCCTTTCTTAGCAACGCCATAAATCTTCTGCGACTCAACAGCATAGGGGAGGCTGAGGCTGATTTTTACCTCTTCTATTTCCTATCTCATTGCAGTCTTTCAGCCGGGAGATGTGTCTGCCAAGGTGTACACAGAGCTGGTATAGTTCCAGGAGCAAGTTTGTGCTATTGAATTCTGTCAGCCCTGCAGCTTCACTCAGACAAAAATGTTACTGAAGTCAATAAGCTTGCAAGGACTTGCAAAAGCTGTGTGGTTGGTTGTTCGGTTTGGTTTTGTTTAAGGATAAGGCAGATTTTAGGGCAATAATCAAATGGGACCAGCACTGATTTTTTTTTTTTTTTGATTTTTCAAGTAACTATAAAAAAAATATATAGTGTACAGAAATGAACTCTTAAACCAGAGCACACTTAAACCTAACGTAGCTGGAAGATTTCCCCCTGAGTTGGTGTACATAGGCTCAGACCCTTAATATTTGAGAAGAGAATCAAGAGGAAGACATACTTAGTTGAAAGAGAATTAAACATGCATATCTCTTTTCCTAGAGGTAATTTATTTTTTTTTCTGGGCTTTCTGTTCCATGAGTTATGACAGTGTGCAAATTTTAATGGCTGTGTGGTTTTTAGTTGTTAATAACAGGATTCCCAGACATCAGAGAAACCCAAACTGTCAAATTATATTTCCATTTCAGTCCTCTCAGTTGTCAGTGTAAACTGAGAATCTAATCTAGATTTTACTATGGCAGGCTAATTCCTCTGAAACCAAGTGACCATGCAGAATCTCTTACAAGAGCAATACACTCATTAAAGATTGTTAATAGACCRAAACAGCAGTTGCTTTCCAGGTCAACATTACCAGAGGCTAAACTCCTTGAAGTTTGATTCCATGTAGCCTAAGAACAGGAAAAGTCTATAATTAGGTCTGTTTAGATCACTGTCCTTTTGCCATCATGCATGCAGTGTGATCACCTGGAGTCCTAACTGAAATGAAGGCTTTGTCAGCTCAGTTTAGGTAAGTGTTTACAGGGTGAGTTTTGTAATTAAAATTGAAATGGTTGTTTTAGTCTATGTCTTCTTTTTACATAGATAACATTCTCCAAACTCTTGGTTTTTGCCTGAATTATGTCTTTATCTGTCTCATCTTTCACCATTTGTATTTTCTATATTACACTACTGCCATGGTATAGAAATCCCCGTTCCTGTGCAAACTGTTGTTCCTGCACAGTTCTTGCTGGTTTCTGTGAGGCCTTAGTGTCATGCTAAGTTTTGTTAGATCCCAGTTCTGTTTGTTCTGCAACTGTTTCTAAGACAAATGTAATGGTTTATTAACGTTGATGTCCACCAGCTATGGAAGTGTCCCTGCACTGACATGTGATTGCATGTAAACACTTATTACCTTGTACCACGTGATTGCATGTAATCACTTACTCCTTTCACCATGTAACGGTGAAGAGCAGGGTCAAAGTGTGTGTAGGGGACACCCTGGGCTGGAATAGTAGCATTTCATAGCCATTTAACATTGGCAAAATAACTACACAGGATGTTTTTTCTTTAAATAGTGTGTAAAGTACCTGCCTCAGTTGCATCTCTGCATCTTCAGTGACACCAGAGCATTCATGACACATGTTGCCAAGTCCTGAATTTGGCCTAGAAATTGTGAGGTGGTTTAAATTTTTTCTTACATGTGATTTGCCAGTACAGTTAAAATATAGTTATATTGAGACATTTGCTCTCCAAGGTAGAAAACACCTTTGTTTTGCTCTCCAAGCGTTTGTTTAAAACAGTTTAGCTCATATACTGCGATTGCTTCCTGAACAATAAACAGTAGAAACATAGTTCCTAACAGGTCTCCTATTAGTTCATCCTCCCCAAAGTATTTTAAGTAGATAATTAACACTGGGTAATTAGAGGCATCTTTAGTCTGTGTAATTGTACAGCCTATAATTTTTCATAGTAATGCGGTTCATTTTATCTAAAGTTGTTCAACATATCTTTGTAACAATTTAATTTGCATGCCTAGTTGGTACCGCCTTCCCTCAGTTGCCTTCATTTTGTGAGATGCTCAGTTAGTCACAAGGCTAATCAGACAGATTCAGGCAGATTCACAGCTTTATTTGAGTACCCTTTGCTCACTGAAATCCTTTATAGGACTTAGAAAACACACTATCCTTAGGGCTAAACCTCCAGCACAGCAACACAGCCTTCAATTTATAGATAGCACACCAAAAGTGAACAATTCCAAGTTCATTACTTCCTAGCAAAAGGAAGCAAGTATCCATGAAGACGGAGGGATCTGTTAGCCATGTGTATCTTTTTCCGCAGCTTTACAGAAAGCACAGAATATTGACACTTCTGTTCTCCCCATCATCGGCTTCTGTACGTTCTCTGAAAAAACCCTGCCTCTCACTACCCCTAGTAAGCCATGGCAGTTTTATTGCCAGGGTGCTGCATGAATCTAAAACAGAGTGCAGGTTTGGCTCAGCAGAACTGGCTTCTAAGTAATGAGCAGCCACTGTATTCTAATCTGTTACAYGAAAAAAAAATGCAATTTGATAATTTTCATTTAAAAAAAAAGTCTTATAAGTAAGCTATTTAGAGATTAGCACCCATTTTCTGATAAAACGGTAAGGTGAACACAGACAAAAAGTAGCTCATATGTTAACATACTTACATTGTTGCTGTCTTAATGTTTTAACAGAAATATTCTTAGTAAGAACATATTTCCTAAGTGAAGATCAGCTTGGTTAGCAATTCTAATTCAAGTCATGTAGAATGATGGGCCATATTCTGTATTTAGCTGTGCATGATGCTCCAGCAGAGAATCAGGTGGGCAAAAGTAATTTCATGCTGTCTCTGTGCTGTCTGAATTCTGGGCTTGATTGGGTCTGCTTGCTCCAGGCCACAAAGCTCAAGGGTTTAAAGTCATAACTGTATAAAATTCAGAGTCCGTGTAAGAAGAAATAAAAGTCAGCAAAGCTTGGCACTAATGTAAAATGCTTTTGTGATGGGGTCAAAAATCAATTTTGGTTATATTTTTGATAACTCATTGAGGTTAACTGTGTTTCCCAGAAGAGAAGAAAAGGCCATTCATGCATGGGAAAACAAAATTGCTTCATCCATGACTCTCCAAAGATGTCTTATACTCTGTGCTAGCTCCTGGCACGTGAAATGATTCCCCATGCCTTTGGTACTCATGGATCATTTCAGTAAACCTTCTTATTCTTCCTGGCTTTACTCAATTTTTCTGTCTTAGGATAGATCGTAGTAGATAAATGTTGTACCTTTTCTTTGTCCAGTGGTCATTTTCTCTCTGCTTTAGGAAATATGTGAATTTGGTTTTCTCTTCCGTTAGATTGTGCAGTGAAGCAATTGAATCCTTCTTAAGTATTGTATTGCATCTTTTCTAAGTTCCTCTGTCACATTAGTTCCTACACACAAGTTTCTTTCCATGTTCTTTCTAATCCACCACATCTGAATGGCCAAAATCTTGAAGGAGGTGTTGAGGAGGATTGAGAGGAACAGTAGCCAAGAAATTAGCCAGGCTTCCAGTGAAAAGGAAGAGGCTGAAATACCAACCTGCAATATATTGTGTGAGAGAGAGAGACATCTCTCTTGGAGATTTTAAATGCTTGCAGGGAGGAAGGACTGTTTTCTGTTTATTTGTCATCTCCAAGAGTCTCTTGGCAACTAGATTCCCTTCTTTTGATTTCTAACAGCTTATGACTATTCTGACAAAGAGAAAGACTGGAGACATAACTAAAAATATAAGATTCTTTTTTATAGTGCATTTCGTCCACAAGAAAGGGGTCGTGGACTGTAAGCCCTAAGGCTGCCTATGATGAGTTTTACAAGAAATTTGTGGCATGGACAAGAAAAAGGATCAGTATATAGTTTCTTTGGCTTTCTCTTCCTTTTGGGGAAATTGTGTGAAATTCTCAGCTGATAGAGATCCAACAAAAGGGGAGCATCATTAGCAAAAAGATAAATGTAAATAGCTGAAACATGCATTTTCCCAACCCAGGTTGTGTGGCTTTGCTAAATCAGAGGACTGGGTTTGTATGAGGTCTATGATGTAGAGAGAATTTAATGGAACTTTTTTACTGTCAAGTGCTGATAATACTTCTCTTAGAGTCCAAAAACAAATTCAGAACATGTTTTGGTGCAACATCACCCCCACCAAAATAAACCAAACTCCCGACAGAACACATCTGAATGACATTGTGACTTGCACATGCATGGCTGTCAACAGATTTGAGTCAAATTTCCTTCTCGGTTACCCAGCTGAACTTAGAGATTCATCGCTACTTTGATATACACACTTCTGGACTTTTCCTGCCAGCAGCCTCTCCTAGTACCAGAAGTATGCAGTATGATTGCCTCTTGCTGTAGGGGGACTTTGGGTTGTGGCTATGTGGTAGTTTTTAGTGACTGAATCTGCAGTGATCAGCTGACTCCTTTCTGATTCTGATTTCATTGATATTACAGCCCACTGTGCATGGCATCATATCCACATGACAAATCTGGAACAGAGCTGGCTTCCCTGCTGTCATTAACTTTGGTTCATCACGATGCTTCAGCGAACTGCCAAGCTCTCCAGTAGTAATGAGATAAATATAACCAACTGAA
Organism: Oceanodroma leucorhoa; assembly: GCA_030449065.1. Lineage (NCBI taxonomy): Eukaryota > Metazoa > Chordata > Aves > Procellariiformes > Oceanodroma > Oceanodroma leucorhoa. The sequence continues at coordinate 6,968,320 of JASVER010000046.1, read as the reverse complement.
GTAACAACACGAGTGTAAGCAGCAACTTTATCTTGCCATTTCAACTTTACGCTTGGGAAAAGGAATGACTGTTCTGAACGACTGTCACAGCAGTTGCTGATACTAGCTTGASCTGTTGATGTTGACAAGGTTTCCAAAGGAGACTTACAACATCCCAGTGGATTCACATTTTATATACACGAGCTTGTAAATGGTTGGAACTTCCTTTTGGCATTACAAGGTATCAGCAGTAAAGGAGCTACATAAGCCAAGTTCTCTCTGCTGTAATTGATGCAATTGGCTTTTCAGACGATCTGCCCCAAAGTACGCATTTAATCCTTTCAGTGCTAGGTTTTTTAAATTTATATTAGTGAAACAGCTTTCCCTGATTTGCCCTGGATTTATATTGATATAATATACAAAGGACACGGAATCAGGTTCCTGAAGGTGACCGTCAAAGTACTTAGTGCTGCGGAAGAAGGGCTAAATACTTCTCTCATCTACGCTGTTGTAAATCCAAAGTAATACTGACAAATCAAAATAGTTTGACAGGAAAATGCGATACCTAATACGGAACGTATATAGCCTTCAGCACCTACAGTGGTAAATCTGTGCTCGCAAACAGTCCACCTGTATTGATGAGACGCTAAAGTAAAAAATTGATGCAGTATACTGAGGGGGAACAACCAAAAAAACCTAGTTCTAACAAAATAATATGGGAAATGCACCTGCTAAGCAAAGGCGGGTGACCTAGGGTAGATTCCAGTCTATCCTGCCATCGTACAYCTTGAGCAACTCTACCGACTTCACTAGTATAACGGAGAGCAAAATGTGTCCATTATATCTTTAAGAGACCAGCAGCCTTAGGACAGCAAATTAGCCTTAATACGTCTATATGTCAAATGAATCTGACTTTTTAACACAGTACCTATGAGAGTGCAGTTGCAGATAGTATCAGTGTATCTGTGCTTCTCGTTATTCAGTCAAGGATGACACCTTCTATGTTATGCTTGCTACTGTTGTGCATTAATCTACTTTGCAGTTTTATGTCAAATACCTTTTTGAAATCCAAGTAGATTATGTCCTTTAATCACTTTGCCCAGTCGGTGTTCCTTGTGATCTCATCTCTTATTAATATCTTTAGGATCTTGCCTACCACCAAGGTCAAACTGGTCTATAATTTCCTGGCTCCACCCCGGGCCTTTTTAAAGAGGGTTATGTTTGTGTAACTGTGATCCTTCAGTAGCTGCCTCCTTTTCAGAAGGCTATGAAGAATCTTTCACCTGGTTTGTGTGATTTTGAATTCTAAAGTTTTCTAGAAATTCTGAAAATGCTGCTTTGTTTTAGTTGCTCTAGTTTGCCCCAGTGTGTTACACAGTACATCTGGACTCCTCGCTGCTAGAATTTTTCTGGTGTCATCTCCTTCCTACACAGAAAGTAGAGCGCTTCATTTTTCATTTATCTCCTGATAGTGTAAGGTTTCTAATCTTAAATCAAAGCCTTCATCTTTTTTTCACTTTTGTGAATATAGYGGATGTTTTGTCACTGAAGTGTAGGCAGCATACGGGATTGCTTGGGCTACACAAATATTCTTGATCAGATTCTACTTTCACATGTGGAAATCCAAAATAATTCCAAGGAAAGCAGTAAAAACTTTTGCTAATCCACTGTGATCAGAATCATACCTACGTCTGGTCCTCATTGTATCCTGTCTTCTCTGTATATACCTATCAGGTTAGAAAGAAGTTCCTTAGTGACAGGATCATTTTATTTTGTAACCTTGAACACCTCCAAGCGTAAGCAAAATTAAAGAGAAATAACAGCACAGTAATGAGCGATATGCAGATTACAAGCTAATATTGATCATGATGAGGAAAAGTCATCAGACAAATAATGTTTTGGTACATTCTGTAGGTATATACTTAGTCCATATTGAAGTACTTACATTTGCATGGATGAAAATGAACTGTAGAAAGTTAATTAAATATATAGCATCCTCACCGGTGGCTTCAACAGAAATGCAAATAAGCAAAATACATATCAGCAGCGAAGACCATACCTGTTATAATTAGAACTGATGCTTTTGCTTAGGCTTGACTACAATAATGAGTCACAGAAAGAAATTTTGACTTCGTGTTGTCAAGCGTATGTGTGACGTGAGAGTAAGCAGGAGATTTCACTGGAAATTCTAGTTAGGAGTCTTTCAAGAGAACTGAAAACACGTTAAGAATAAAACATGGGAATTTTTCCCTCTTGCCATTTAAAACTTTTTTACCCTGATAATTTACATCAGTGGTATGACTAGATATATTTTTACTTGGTTTTGATTTGGATTCTCTATCTGAGAGAGATTGCTGGTTTATTTTGTATGCAAAGCAGTGCAGATAAGGGCATAGAACATGCCACTTACATGGTGTCAGCATTCTCAGCATGTAGCATAGCTTCAAAGGCATGTCACAAATTAAGATCATGTTTAACGTACTGTTGTCTTTGCTGATGCTTATGAAATTTGCCACTAGTGTTAACAGCTATTTTTTGGTTTTTAGAGCTCAACCTCTTTATGAGTGAGTACACATACATGACTTGGTCAAGGGTAGAGCATAATGGGCTTTTGAACAACTGTGGTTTTTTACCAGCAGTAATTAGCAGTATGGCATGGAATGGGGCACGAGTGGTGTTCCCAGTCCTTCCAGTGAGAGGGAAAGGTTTGGGCAGGAGTGGGTACCTTCAGTGAATCAATACTTGGTGCATGGCTGGTGTCACAGACAGGAGTTTGGCTTTTGCACGCATGCGATTGTTTTGGAGGAGCAAGGACTTCAAAGCAGGAGCAAGATCCATCTAATGAAGTGTGGGAAGAGTGTCTTCAGGAGGCTTCAAACGTAGTGAGGACAGCTTGAAACTCGGTAAGCTGGGGAAAGTCTATCATAGCCTATAGAGGTGTAAAGGCACAGGGAGCAGCGGGGAAGTGACAGCATGATGGGGAGGGTCTTGTACTTCTCTGTGAACGCAGCGTGATGGGGTCCATTTCAAGTGCCTGTACACAAACACATTCTGCAGGGGAAACAAAGAGGAGAAATTAGAAGACTCTGCACAGCTCCAGAGCTGTGCCTTCCTTGGGACATACGTGGTGAGATAGCTTATATGACTGGAGTGCTGCATAGGTGGGTATAGGCTCTTCAGGAAAGACAAGCCAGGAAGGCGGTGAGGAAGGCTTGTGCTCTGTGCAAAGGGGTGGCWGGTTGATGAGCCAGTCGAGAGCTTGTGGATAATGATCAGAGGACGTTTTCGCTGTGAGGGTGGTCAAGCACTGGAACAGGTGACCAGAAGGATGGTGGGATCTCCATCAAGTAGATACTCAAGACGCCACTGGATACAACGTTTTTGGACGTGCTTCAAGCAGGGGCTTGGACATGGATGACTTCCAGAGAGCCAGTCCAGTGTAAGTTCTTCTGTGATTAAATGGAGAGCAAGCATACAGTGTTTAACCTCATGGTACCCTTATGTTTAAACTGATTTTAGAGAGACCACACACTTAAGCTGAAGTATGAGCAAGAAGCGTGCCAAAGCTGAAACCTAAAAATCCTTATTTATTTTATTTTTTCTCATAATGAAAAGACTAGCTATATTTTTTTTTCTTTCGTTTGCACATACACAAATGAGCACCTGAGAGAGAGACGGCACGAACAGCAGTATTTGCTTGGGGAGCAGAAAGGAGGGATTGAATTCTTCACATCGACCAAGCACAAAATAATAAAGACAATAAATTCCTTGAGCTGTTGTAACACCGCATCCAGCAGAGGGCAGGAGAAACTGCAGAACAGGCTGCCGACACTGGTTTGTTACTTTTAACTTTATACTAAGGAAGACCTACAAAAGAAGAGAAGCAGCCTGGACTTTACAAATACTTCTAGAYAGAACAGGTAAAAGCCAGATGTGCCTAATTTTAATAATCTTGTAGTGGTCTAGCACAACTCTGAGCACAACAATTTTCAACAAAGCAGCGTAGCACAGATTACCTGTTGGTGAGCACAGATATTCTGAATACGGTAGTCGGAGCATTAGCAGTGAGGATATGAGGCTGTGTTACTCTAATGCTAATTATGACAGGAATATGAATATTCATTATAATGACTGAACAAAATATTGTGGTAGGAAGAAAAACAGTCTGTTTAGGAAATTAATGTTTGGTAGCATGGAATTTTGGATGAACACTTTCAAAAAACAAGGAGAAAAATATGTTGCAGTTTGCAACAGGGGTATAGAGGTTTCTAGTGACATTTTATTCAAAGAACACCTCACTGAAAATAAAAGGATTATTCCCTAATTTACAGCAATATAGGGATTTTCAACACTAATGCATTATCAGGGGTTGTATCCACAGTAATAAGTGAATGGCATTCAGAAACAATAAAAAGCTAGAATGGACATGGGATACACAGAAGACTGTCAGCATAACGATCTCTGTAAATGTCTACTGTGTCATATAGAAGGATTTAAATTAGTGGCAACAGTTTTTATCTGTAGATAACACTTTGAATTAAGTTAGGAGTAGCAAGTGAGTATAAATAAATGATGCATTTTTCCTGCTACTTTTCAGAGTCATTAAGAGTATTTTGAAGTGCCTGATATAATTGTCAGAACGTAAATAAATCCATTAAAGTTACTCCGAAATAAACACTAAAAGTATTTTTGTGAGTAAAATTTTGTTACCATGCCAAAGAAGGACACTTGGAGAGAGGGATTTTAGAGGGATGGAAATGGTACCTGCTGTACCTCTGTGGACCTGCACAATGGTTTGAACAACTACTTTATCCCATTGTAGGAAATTCATGCAAATTCTCACCCAAATCTCATCTACTTTGCTATCTGAAGAGTTTATGGTTTATAATACATACAGGCAGAGTTCTGGTAATGACACAGAAGCCTGTTCAAGCGGCTCTAAAGACATGGAAACCAGTCAGTTGAAATCATTCAAGCAGCCTACTCTTCACTTGTTCCCTTGAGCAAAACCACAAATCAGAGCACAAGGAGAAAAAAGCAACAGACCCTTCCTCTGAGATGAAAAAGATCTGTTTGCAGAGAGTTTCCAATCCATACCGTTTCAGGAGTATACAGCTCACTCGTGGCTTAGCTGACCTTGCCTCTTTTGAATACCACATCCATCATCCTAAATCCCGAATGCTCTTTGTATAGGATCAGGCAGGTGAATTCACCCTTTGATGGGTGTGTCCAAACTAAGAAAAATGCTGAGTACTGTGACAAGAGGCAAGGATTAGTTGAAAAAACACTGAGGCATCCCAGCTGTAGGGTTTCTGAATTGTGCTTTTTCTTTGGATATTTTTGTTTAATATATATTAAGAATGTGTAATGCCTGGGATAGAGGCAGAAGTGAAGTGCATCTAAACTAAACTTAGCAGAAACTGAGTTTCTACAAGAAATGCTATTCATTTCTACAGAAGCTGTCCAGATCCTCTGAATTTAGAAGATGGGGGATTGCTGTGTGCAGGATTTTKCTTCTGGTAAAAGGCAGAAGCTGGCGGTTCGCTGTTTCTTCTGATTGCTGGGTTCAATGAGAACTAGTTGGCAAGTGACCTTGTTACTCCTRAAAGGAAGATCCAGTTCGAAGATGCTGCCAATAAACAGTTAATTCAGTTTGTCTGAAGTCTTTTCACCTCACACAGTGGTTCATCACACTGCTTTGAATATTCATTCCCTTCATTTTCAGCCCTAAGTAAATGAATACAACAGTTTTCACTCTCTGTAATTTACATAATTACCTTTGTCATTTGCATAAGATTTAAGCAGATAAAAGGATTGATGAGAGGAGAGGGATTTTTTTTCTTAAAGTTTTAACAACAAAAGTAAAACTGATTTTGGTAAAAGAAAACAACAAACGCTCTTTGTCACACTTGAGGGCAGCTGCTATAGTACTTGTCACTGGATGCTTGCAAGCAGTACGTCTTCAGTTTTGTCACAAGTGGCAGAAATAAGAAAATGCAGAACTATTTTTTCCCCTGAAGACAGAGAACACAGTTTGAAGCTGATTATGCTTTAGTTTTTTCTCAAGAGGGGTCTGAAAGATAAATAGGAAGCAGGCTTTGGGAGGAAGCATTTGCTCCATAATTACAGATGACGAGAACTCAAGTGGTGGATATGGGTAAAGCATCTGTTTTACAAATGTTTTACATTGGACTAGCACCTTTTGCATCAGATGCTGATTTTGCRTACTTCTAGGTCCATCTAAAAGAAGTTTTGTATCATTTTGGTTATTATTATTAAAACCAAAATAGCTATACTAGGTAGCCTCCAGTGTGAATACTGTTATAAATGAATAATGGCGATTAGATTAGCATAAACAATTCTCTCATGGAAGAATATTGCTAATTCAGCACAGCTAAACTAATATGAATTTCCTGTATGAAAAAAAAACAACTTTGAGAAAGCTCAAGGAGGTCCCTGAGGCAGCAGCATCTTCAATCCTCTTACAGTCCCTATCAGGGACCACCATTTTACTGCCAGTCCTCACTCAGTGTTTTGCCTGAATTTCCTCAACTTACCATGAAACCTGTTGGCTTCACTGACCCAAGTACTCCTGGCAAAGAATCCAATATGCAGTTTGATTTATCCAGGTCTTAGTCATAATAAAGCTGGTTGTGAAATAGTAAACATTTGTCCTGCCCCTCTCTTAGCATCTTTCATCAAAATCATCTGATGGGTCCATAGTTGGACACACACAGAAAGCTAAACCTTAGGTCATTGATGATGCTGACAAAGGCAGGGTAAGGCAAAGAAGAATAGGAAAAGGGATGAAACAGAGAACTAAAAGAAAGAAGTGAGAATGAAGAAGAGGAACAGCTGCTGAGGTGAGTTCATTTTGGTGAATTAAGGTGAGTATTTTTACCAAAAGCAATACGCCCATCTCATACATCAGAGCTTGTGAATTTGTTAACTTTCCTGTCTAGCCCTTAAAACTTAAAATCGAATATATTCGGAATCCAGTACATAAGAAATGTATTCCTATCACTGCCTCGTTATGTTTCCATATTTTCTCATGGGTCCCAAAGCTTTGTTTCTGAGGAAACTTGTCCATCACTTTTAAATAAATCTGTAAAACACTAAGTACTTCATAGGACAAAAGTCAATAGGGGTTAGGAAAATGTGTACCAGGGCCTTTAATTTCTTCATGGTTAAATGAACAGTAATGTCAGGACACTTCAGATCATTCAGAGGCTAAAAGTGCAAAATACAAAGTCATCACTTCAGGTGGAAGGGGTTTTACTTATGCAATAGATGCACAGGTGCAAAGACTATGACAGTCTTGTCTCAGACTCTCAGTAAAAGCAGTTTAAAAGTGAATACTGCTCATGACAGAAAAGTGGACAGGTTCTTTTTTCTTAATATCTATTCTCTGCTTCCAACAGAGGCAAATATTGCCATTGATCCTGTAGTTCTGAGTTCACCAGGCGAGGTAACACCAGCAAGTTAACCCATGAGACTCACAGGCACAGATTATGCAGGTTTTTATAAATTCTCCAACTAAAAAGTTTTCAGGAGGTGTTCTTCTATGAAATTACATTGTCTCCCTCTAGTGACTTCTTCTGTCTCTTATCTCAGCTTTAACATGAAGTTTTCAGGGATTGGACATCTTTTACATTTTGTATTGCAGTCAGACCCAAAGCCTGAATTTGCACAGATACATCAGTATATTGGCACATCAGAGACAATCATTTAGGCTGTGATAATCAGGACATTTTGTTTAAAAATGTGAATTTAGCACATAATTATATTTTTATTTATTTCKTAACAAACAGCAAATTTGATGCAGTAGAAGGTAAGTATATCATATATATTTCAATTTGGACTGAAGCAAGTTAAATAAACGGCTGTGAATTACATTACTGCTAGCTGAGATTCACAGTTGAGAAAGTTTTGTTTAGTAAATTGTAGGACAGAAAGTAGAATGGCTAAGAAAAATAATCTTCCATTCTGTTGCTCAGCCTGGCAATGTCAAAACCAATATAATATAAAGTGTAGGTCATATGCCACCCTAAGAATGTCACCACTAATGCATCACAGTTTTGATTTTTGCAGATGTAATAATTTTCATTCTGTAAGCCAAATGAGCATGTTCCTGATTCAAACAGGTGGAAGCAGGAAAGCAGAGCACCTCTTTGATGGTCATAGATTTGACGGTGGAGATTTGTTTCAAAGACAGGAGAGACTCTCTGCATCAGGGCTAAGTTTAGGCCTTGGAAATATCAAAGTAAAGGCTTGGTTGTTCTCTAGTGTTCACCATGGTAGTTGCTATGTATGTATCCMGTTAATGGGAAGTTAGTGGAAAGTATGCTGTTTACAGCTATTTGGGGCTTGACCTGATATGGAATTAGTGTGCAGGTTGCTCTCAAAATCACACGAAGACAGAATAATGACATGGTGTTTGTTTGGCTTACATGGATGTAATTGGGTGAAAGCGAGGAATCATGGATGAAAACGAAGAAGTGAAAAGGGAGCGGTCCCTCATGTGTGGTGCTGTGTTAAAAAGACAACTCTCAGAGTGCTCCAGCCTTGTAGCAGCAGTTGGGGCAAAGAAGACACACAGCTCAATAGCACAGTGGAGGCTATGTTGGTAACTCCCTGTGCATTTCCCCATTTTTAACCTGTGCTCGGTACTCAAAACCTACGTAGCTCTGATGAGCAGAAGCGATGAGCAGTGTTCATGACCTTTTTGCATTCAGGTGTGTGCAAAAACAAACCAGAAAATGAAGAACAAGGCAGGAAGCGCTGGGTTATCCGGCCATGTACTGTTGTGATCTCCGCTGAGAGATTACTTCAGTGTATTGGAAAAAGGAGAAAAGTAAATGTCAGAGCTTGGGAAAGAATATCCTCGCCTTATCTTTAGAAAGTTCATTTTAGTGAAAGGAGTCATGAACTGAAAGGCATTAGAATCAATGCATAGTCCAGTTGTCTGAGGTCTCATTGACCAAATCCTCCTCTCAGCTGCAGTGGCCATAAGCCTGAAGTGACTCTCAGCGCTAGCTATGTGCTGCAGACATGAAAACAGAGTTCAGATGACTGCTTTAGCTCCTTTTATAGCTTTCATACTGTGTTTTAAGAAGTGAATCACTAAATGGAAAGAAATGAAACAAAAAATAATTACCTGTGTTACCTAATACCGTCTTCATTTTACCCTTTTTTGGTTCTTTTTTCTGTTTGGCTGTCTTGCATGTGGTCTCACCTGAAAGCTGTRTTACAAAGCAGTTTTGCCTTCCTTTGTTAGACGAATGTTTGTGCTACTTATTTTGCAGTATGTGTCAATGCAATGCAGCATCACATACATAATCGTTCTTCCTTCTGCCACGTAAATGCTTCTGACAGAACATGTTAAAAACAGGTGGCATGCAATGACATTTTTCAGACTCTTTCAATAAAGAGGTGTAAAACTTTGTGTATCTCTTCTTTCAGAACAAGATTAAGAAAAAAACCCTAACATGGGACAGCATTTTTTCTGCAAGCTTCTGCTTTGTGTACGTTAGCAGTTGAAAGTAAACACAACTTACCTTTCTAACATGTATCCAAATCTGAGCATTTGGAGGTGGAGTAGTATTTTTGGACCAGTTTGTGATCTCATTTGTGGAAATTCATTTCTGAAAATGGTCTCACTAAATCAACAGGGATTAAGGCTGAGGCAGGTGGCTACACACTCTGAGCTCTAGGATAAGTGTGTTTGGCCATGTCTGCTGAACCCTATATCATGGGTGGAGGTCCAGATGGGGTGCACTCTAATTCTCTCCCTGTCCACGCATCCATGTGTTTGTTTCTTAGGTCCCCCAGTTAAGGTATACTAACCGTGAGTAGCAAGAAATAATAATAATTTGCTCTCTCACAGCAGTTTCACGTGGAAAGTACTTTGCCAAAAGGTAGCATTGCTGCAGTTTCACAGATGACAAACCAGCTAGGGCAGCGATAGGCCAGTGAGGGTACGGTCTGGGTTTCCTGAGCCAAACAAGAGAATCACTCTCCAGTCCTAATGCACTATGTTTTTCTATGAAAAGATGCTGGCAATGCCTTTTGCGCTACACAGGGTCTGATGTGCGCCTCTGAAAAGCTTCACGTCTGCTCATCTGTAATTTAAGCAGTCTCTTGACAGAAGCCAGAGTGCTGGACTCTGAAAAGCTATGTAAGCCAGTGCTGTCCAGCTGCTTTAGCCTGCTGGACCACATCARTATGCTGGATCGGCTTCTGGAGCAAGAATTTTTCCTTTTATCAAGAATCATGCAAGAAGTTGCGGAGTTCACTCCATTTTCCCTGACACCCTGGGGCTCAATTTGCAGGTCTGTGCTGTAGCAGTTTCCCACCAACTAAACCAGCATACAAGGCAAGGCCTAATCCCTCTGCAAGCATTTATACAGTCTATGTATTCCTCAACCTCTCTTCTGTGTTAATTTTCCTGTCAGGTTTAAGTGGTGCTTCTGACTCTATGTGAAAAATAGTTTCTCTCCAATAAAAGAAAATCTGGTAGTTGCAGCACCAGATTGAGACTCAGGAGCCACTGGGCATGCTGGATGATCTTGGAYGTGCTACTTCACTGTCCTGTGCTGCCACTTGTCCTTTTGTGGAAAAAGGGGACGATGATACTGACCTTAGTTATGAAGTACTTCAATCAATGTTAAATGCTATAAAAGAATGAGACACTACTAATTTAAGCAAGAAAGCATTTTACCTTGGCATACCAAGGTCTTAAGCCTCACTGTGTCCTAATTGGCAGCTGGCAACCTGAATGGCTGATCCAGGCTCTGCGGAGCTCATAGTTAATTACGAGGCAGATTAGGGGTTCTGCTGAGGCAGGTTGTTGCTTCTGCTACACAGAGACTTAATTCTGCATAAGCAAACCTCAGTCTTTACTAGCACAGGAATCTTACTCGTGTTTAGGGAGAAATGAAAATCCTTCATCTTTTCTCTGTAATAACCACCCTGTCAGAACAATGGTGGCTTTTCCCTTCCTAAGAGCACCTCCACTGACGATTAATACTTCATTTCCCAGTGCCTGTCTGTTCAGCTAGAACGGGAATCATGATGCTGGTTTCCAGCATCCCCAACAAGTGCTTGCAGAATACCAGCTTCAAAAGCGCACGTAACACTTTTCAGCTCCCACTCATCTGCAGAGAATCCAGGTTGCCCCATTTGCCAGCAGCTCTGATTTAAAAAAGTGCTTGTCCAGAACTGACTCAAGAGGGCACCTTGCCTAAGCTGGGACTAATACCCTATCGAYGGAGATCAGCGTGATTTCAGAGGTAGAGATGATGGCAATGAGTAAAATCGCTCAACAGTTTCAAGCACCCTTCTTTCAAGTGCCCCCTCCCTGTTGGGCGCTTTGTCCCTGTCTTTTCCCTGGCCTTCTGCAGGTCTGGGTCCTCATCACTTGTGTTTCCGATGAGTGACCTTTGCTTTCTCCTTCGTCCCAGCGTGGCAGCAGAGGCACCAAGGGCACCACTCGGCAGCTGGAGGGAGGACGAGCGTTGGAGCCTCTCTGACTTGGGGTAGCCAGAGGAAGCAACCGAGCCGTAAACTGGCTTAGTCCCTGTCGCTTGGTGGGAAAGCGTGGTCAGTTCCTCCCTGAGGACTGGGAGTATGTAAGCAGGGAAGCTGCGAGGTGCTGAAGTTCATTTATAATGTTTGGAAAATTCCCTGTTAACCCCTAATGAGTCTTTACCAACTATAAACAAACTCTGCTTTTTTAATGCTCGTTGCTTACGACACTTGAGTGGATAGATTTTCCTGGCAGTGATCAGGGCACCCTGCTGACAGCAGCATGACCCTCTCTGTCATACTTCATTTTTTCACTACCAACACTTTCCCTTAATTCCCCTGAAACAACTGGATCTCTGTGACTTAAACTTAAAATCAACAACAAGAGACAACTCAAAGCAAGCCTCCAGCCTGGAAAATTTTAGTGCAAATATTAAAGCTTACTAAATCAGAAGCATCTGAAAACAAGACATTTAAGCCTGGCGACATTAGCTACAGGAAGGACGACCCAGGCACAAYGATGACATTGGGTTTCAGTGCCCAATTCATACTTAAAAATGGAAATTGCAATGAACTTGTACCAAAACAGAAATCAATTGGCCTATTCATTACAGGACTTGGGAAAACAGCTGGGGCAGAATGGGCAAGACCAAAGAAGGATGTTAAACCTGACAGCTCAGTACTATTTCTCAGTTTTTGGATCCCCACTGGGTGATCTCTTCACAGAGAGGAGTTTTCTTTGAAAAAATGTATTAAAATGGAGGAGTAACGGGCTTGGCTATTTTGTATCAGGGAGTGTGTTCCTGGATATGCAAGTTAAACCAGATGCAGACAACTAATTAGAAAGACCTCTGGCCAAAATCGTTGTTATTATCTGAGCACAAGGAAAATAAATTAAGCTTCCTCAGGCAGCTACAGTAAATATGAATTTATGCATATATTAATGATTTATGCACCTGCCCTTTACCTGTAAGTCCTTTCCTCTGGGATTAACTCTAATTTCCAAGGACTCCGCACACTGAAACAGTCTCTCTCCATTACTAATGTTACTTTTTTTTCTCTTTCATACCAACCTCTTTCTCCACATTTAAAAAGGCAATATTCAGTTTGTCACCATTCAAATGTTTAAAATTCAGTGCTTTGCAATGTACAGGGTTTGAAGTATAATTCAATACCATCAAAGCAGGGATATTCTCAGTTTCTCTCTGTAATACATAGCATTTATTTCTAGCTCTAAAAATGTCAGTGTAGATCTTAAAGTCAGCACATTCTCATGCACAAAAAACCTGCTTCTCTTTCCTTTTAGTTCTCAGTAGCGCCTTAAGGCTAGATTCAGAAAGTAAAGAGTGCTTAGGATTATTCCCTGAATATCCAGTGACAGAGGGATGCTGCTGCCTGTGCACACTGGCCTCCCCAAACTCTTTGCTCCTAGTTGGGCACCTACGAACAGCAGGGCAGAGCTGGCACCATGGGTTTGCAAGTGGGATGAGGTAAGATTGCTCCTCAGTGACAGTCTGGCCCAATGCCACTCACAAAAATGGAGTAAAGCACCAGTGGATATTTTGCTTCCATCACTGAGATTTCCTTTGTTGGAGACCCTCTGTGGCATTTTTCATGGCTGGGACAGCATGGCCCAGGACAAATACAATAATTTGCTTTCTAGGCAGAAAGATAAAAAATTGCTTCAATAATAATTTTAAAACATTCCTCACTCTATGCATTTTGAWTCAGTACATCCTTTTTGTGGCTTCCAGGGCGGTAGTATCCAAAATGTCTGAAACAGATACAGAATTGTGGCAGTGTGATGTAGCAAGGCACTTTGATGCTACATGGCACTTGGCTAGCACTGAGATCAGAGCATGATATAAGTACTCGGAAAGAGTACATAAAAGTTTTATTGGCACTAATTTGAGATGACCTGCATGCTGTATTTCTCTTGGTGTGCCATACCACGTGAGCTCCAATAAAATCTTTATACCCTACTATCCCCTGAAGCCTCGGATGATACATATTTTCGGTTAAAGGTGAGGAACTAAGTGTCAGTAGTATAGAAGGAGCAAGGGTCACATTGTTAAGTATTCCTAAGATGCTGGTTTATTCTCTCCTTCTGTCCATATTAATTCTCTGCTTTTAGGCTGGACAATGTTTACCCTACAGAAATTTTGTCTGTAATAAGTACCAGTGAGACTGGGCTTCACATCTCTGACCTGCAATTCCTCTGCTGCACTATGGGTTATATTAGGTTTGTTCTTACTGTTCTGAGCAACAATAATGTAGTAAAAAGCGTATGTTTGAATAAGCATAGCTTTGCACGGGATGTGTCAAAAGGTAAGATTATACAGTTTAGCTTCCTCAAGGAAATATTTTTGGGAGTGCAGATTCAGAAGGGACCACCATCAGCCCTGCAAACTGTTCCGTGGCCTGCTAATTAATTGAGCAATGTGGATGGGTTTTGCATTAAACTGCAAACACCTAGGCATTGCAGGGCACAAAATGTTTGCCAGCACTTCTGATTGATAGAGTTAGAAGCAAAATATAAGCAAAGGAGGTGTAATGTGGCTCAGAAAAAGAGCAGGGTATCACACTAGGTCCCTGCCGTAGCAAGGGATGAGTTAGACGACACCGGAAACCTATGGAGGTGGGCAACTCCCCATGCTACAAAGAAAGAAAAGAACTTTTACCATGTAAAAGTAAGTAYTTTTCAGATAATTTTTTGTATTAAAATCTCTTCTATTTTACCTACATCTAACCTGATGCATCGTCTGCATTTTGGGGCATTTGCTCTAACCCTTCAGGAGAGCTTTGGCCGGTGAGTGTCTGGTCCTGCCAGCATCCCAGCCCCCAGGCGAGACCTCAGAGCTGGCCTGAAACAGCAGGGCTGCACGGGCGGCTGGAAAGCAGCACTGCTTAGGCAAAGCATTGCCTTCAGGCTTCTTTAATTTCAGCCAGTGCCTTAAATTGTCCTCCTTTTTATTTATAGAAAACTTTGATAAATAAAGATTCAATATGAATTGCTTCTAGTGACCTAAATTGATTAACATGAAGTTTATGCTGCGTTTAGTGCAAAATAATTATTTGGCTCATAATTAAATACAAGGTTATGACAAAGAGTGATCAGGTCAGCCAGGAGGGGTTATAACACAAAAATTGTAAAGGATGCAAGATTTTCCTTATGYTCTGTTTATTTAGTCCTTGAGGCCAATGCGCAAAGTGGTATTTTCATGCCTTCAGAGCAGTCATATGTTGGTGAAACAAAGTAGGCAAATTTTCATGTTTTCACAGTGTGTACATGTGTAATCAATTTGATGTTCTCTCCTGAGCTGAGAATACAGTTGTCATATGCGTTTATCTGCAGAGAAAGCAATTTCAACAAACATGAATGTACTTATGTCATGTAAATGACAAATTATCACAAATTTTATTTAAGACTAGTTCTTTGAATTTCCTTTGGCTTTTCAGTTAAAACAAGAAAAGTAGAAACTAAAAAAATAAAGGAGCGTAGGTTAATTCAAATTAGAAAGAGGACACATTATAATTCACAACGCACATGTCTGGGTTTTCTTCTACCTCAGAGTTTTGAACAAGGGTTTATCACAARCCAGTTGAGCTCTCTAAGAGACTTCTAATTCCTTCAGGCCCGTGCAAGCCATGGGTGTTGCTGGACCTCACTGGTGGAAACTCTCAGTATGAAACCTCTAAGTAAAAGGAAGGTTTGGAGGTTTTGCTCCTCTCGAACCAACCACCAGATTGCTCTTTCAGGGCGTATATTCTGCTGCTTTGCAAAAAATTGTCTTGCTGGCCATATTTCCTCCGCACTCACAACGATATTATCGTTACCTGGGCATAAGCCCACGACCTGAGCCATTGCCTGCAGAAGCTCATGGGAAGCCCCTGGCCAGCYGCACCGGCTTCTCATCAGGCCCTCGCAGCTCTGCAGCACCACCACCATAGTCGGACCTCTTAAGGGCAGGACTTAGCTTCACTCTTTTTTCAGCAATGAAGATGATAATATTTTCTAAATTTTTTTCTCATTTTAAGTGTATCATCCTCAGACAGCTGAATAAACATCAGTATGGCTTCATGTCATCCCATTTCCGTAACATACACAGAGGTTGTAGTTGAATTTATTATTCAGATGTATTCAACTACTGAAAGCAAGCTAATTGGCACAATATATGCCTTGGGGATTTTTCAACGTTGTAAAGTCACTATGTATTAAATGATAAAAGTAACAACATTTGGCACGTTTTTCTGATCTGAAACTTGATTTAGATTTGATTGGTCACAGCAACCAAAGACAAGTCAAGTAAACAGGGCAATCTGCAAATTCGTAATTGCCAAGTAATTTTATTCACGGATTACCCCACCAATGTCAATAGTTCTGCTGCTTGGAAAGCTGTGTCTGTCACAACAGTCACCTGTGAGTTCAGTGCTGCACCTCCTTGTAGTGATGAGAGGCGTGATGTCCGTCCTGCAGTGCCCTCTGGGGCTACGGGGAGCTGCGATGGGGTTCACTTGGTTTTGCGACTGGCGAGAKACATACATACACAGAAAGAGAAATTTCAGCATTTTGATTCACAAAGAAGAGTCAAGTCAACTTCTTCCCTCACAGTGAAGAGTCTGGCTGGAGAACCAAGCTGGCTTGGGTAACCAAGGCAACTTTCCCCGATTTTAGAAAAAAATTAATGCAAAATCTTTTGTCTTGATATTCTACTGTTGCACACCAAGAATCAGATGAAATCTAAACGACTGTAGTCCCTCCTCAACTCTCCTTCCACAAGTTCCTTCTTAATCTCAAAACACTGCTTCTCTGAGATCAATTGCAGAGCTGCCGTGCAGAAAAAGGTGGATGCCTCTGCCACGCTTCTACCTCCTCCAATACTGCAGGTGTTCAGCAGAAGATCTTTGATGTCTCCACTTGAAACAGAAACCATTATTTTGGTGCTTTAAGCACCAAGATTTGATATGCAGTTCACATATCTTTATGTTATACCTCCCCTGATTAGTGTGTCATCACATACCTGCAAAAAGGGAGTCAACAAAGTAATATTCAGATTGATATGCGTGACCATTAGGTGGATGGCAACATTTAAATGCCTAATGCTGAGCCACTAGTTCTGCTCACTGTGGTCACATACAGGACCCTTATCAGAAAACCAATGTCAAGTGAAATTGTACTGAACCT
Source organism: Oceanodroma leucorhoa (assembly GCA_030449065.1). Lineage (NCBI taxonomy): Eukaryota > Metazoa > Chordata > Aves > Procellariiformes > Oceanodroma > Oceanodroma leucorhoa. The sequence goes on along the minus strand of JASVER010000046.1, from coordinate 6,951,630 downwards.
CATCAAAACCGCGGTCATTTTCGAGCAGCAAGATCTTTGGCTGATTTCTGCCAGTGCCCTCTCACCGGATCCCCCCCACCAGAAGGGGATCACTCAGCTGGATGTGGAACAAATCAAACGGTACTAAAAATCTTTGAAAATGATAAATCTTGCACAGAAGGCCACTTACAGTCATTTGGAAGTGGGACTTACTTGACACATGATTGCTTTTCAGGTTAAAATTGTCTCTTCCTAAATAAAGATTTCCTTCTCGTATTAAGTTAATATAACTGGATTGTGTTCGTACGAAGACCTATAATGATTGTTTTTTTCCTACCAAACTGCTGCTATAGCTTCTGTTGTCAGAAGTTAGACAACAGAATTAGTTAGATTAGCGTGCCTGCTTGTTTGAAGTAATGTCAAAGATTTTTAGTCTTAAACATCATTATAAATAGCCTAAGAAATGTTGCTAGTGATGTGGACATAAAAACATGGACTCCTTTTTTCTCTAGATCTTTTCCAAATTCTTTGCCTGCTTTTTTTAAGATTTTTTTTTTTTTTAGTTTAAATAAATGCTGAGCATCTAATATTGTACTTCCATTCTTCTTTCAGCATACATTTTTCAGCACTATCATCTACCCCATGTTGCTCAGCTCTTGGCTTCATTTCGCTCTGCCAGCTGAGAGCGCTCTGTGCTTTCCTTGCGTTCAGTCTCTGGGCAATCAAACTGCCCACAAACAGAGTCTTCTGCAGAGCAAGGTTGGGGCTGGTCTCTGCTGTGACAGTAAGGAAAGGTTTGATTTCAGTGGGGCAGGAATATTCCCTGCCCATTTGTTTTACTAGGGTACAGAGTAGGCCAAAATTAAGAGCATACGTAGGCATTTTGTTGAATCTGGGCCACAGAAATCAATGGAGGTTTTGTGGAATACTGAGTATCATACACATTTTTTTAATGCTGGCTCTAGAAAAACGTTTCTGAAAAAAATTGACACAGTCCCCACAATCTCCATAGCCAAAGCCTGATAAACTAAATGGGGACTTTCTGCATGTGATCGCCTTTCTCCTTGCAAAGTGGTCTCTCCTCTTCTCTTCTCTTCTCTTCTCTTCTCTTCTCTTCTCTTCTCTTCTCTTCTCTTCTCTTCTCTTCTCTTCTCTTCTCTTCTCTTCTCTTCTCTT
>JASVER010000046.1:6866805-6950280 GCA_030449065.1 Oceanodroma leucorhoa | reverse complement strand
TCTCTTCTCTTCTCTTCTCTTCTCTTCTCTTCTCTTCTCTTCTCTTCTCTTCTCTTCTCTCTCTTTCTCCTCTTGCAAGGCAGGTGCCTAAGAGATGCCTGTTATACTGCAGGGCAACCCCCTAGTGCCAAAGTCCTTACTCTAGGCAGCTCTGTCCTCTGAGAGGCATGTGGCTGTTTTTTTAAAAAAACAAGTTTTTTTGCTGTTTATTCCTCAATCTGTTGCCTGCCAGCCAGGGTTTTGTACTAAACCCCACCACGCCAGTATCTGACCCTGAAGGCTGTGATCGGCAAGTTGGGCTCGGGGAATACTCTGTGGTGGGGAGGGAGGATGCAGATATGCTGCTTTGGGAAGGACCATGTTTTCTCTGTGTTTTCTATTTATCTGGTCAGTGCTATGAGTGTCGCTGCTGCAGTGGGGGACGTGGGTAAGGACGGGAGTTAAGAAGCGCATCCCAGCCCGGCCCCGCTCAGCCCCCACCTCCTGCCCCGTCCTGTGCTGCAGCCGCGAAAGGAAGGAGACTTGGCTGTTGATGCTCACAAGCTTCATCCTGGGCTTATTGATCTGGGCTTGTCTGGGAATTAACTACCTCCATTAGGTATTCACTGTTAGCACGGGGGTTACTGTGACATTTCAGACAAAGCCCTCTTTTGAGATTTACTGCTTGGCTTCTGCTCATCTGAGTTCCCTTTGATGCAGGGCGAAGAAACCACAGCTTTTCAAACTTCTTAATGACAACAGTGTTAGCTGGTTGCAGGTATTCATGTGACAGGCCTGTAGGCTGTAGACAGATAGATACGTCATGTCTGCAGAACTGGCTCAATAGCAGGCCTGGCAGCCCAGTTTAGCAGGACTAAAACATTTCTCTATGATTTTCAGTAAACACAATGAAACCATTTGAAAGTGTTGTGGGTTTTTTCCTAAGCAGTAGTTTTGAAAGTATTCACCACCTCAGGAAGCAGAAAAGCTATCTTTTAATTCAAGACTCACAAGACAGAATAAAATAAAATAAAATAAAATAAAAATAAAATAAAATAAAATAAAATAAAATAAAATAAAATAAAATAAAATAAATCTGGAACAATGAGTTTGTGATATGTCACTGAGTGAGCTAGTGGCAGGCCCTCTAAGGAGAGAGCAGTCTCTTAATCAAGATGAGTGCGAGGTGCTGCGGAGCACCTGAAGGCTTCCATTGCTGCAAATATCAGCAGGGGCAGCAGGGGATAAAAGGGCGCATGTGATGCTGTGTTTGCTGTAAGCAACTAGAATGGGAACTTAAAAACAAATAGTTGCTTGCTCCTAGAAAATTTGATTGAGCGTGTACTGGTGCTTATTCCTTTCATTCAGTATATTAGAATTTTTCTGCCCGTTCCCCAAAGGTCCTAGCGTGTTTGACTTCCCACTACAGCGTGTGACACACTCGGGCAGTTGCCCTGCCTCGCCTGGGCGACAGCCGCCAGCAGCCAASAAATGGCCGGCGCAGCCTCTGAAACTGCCTCTTGCCTGCTCCGCAGTGGTGCCTCTCTTCACAGAAGGGTAAAAGGGAACAGAAGGACAATTTTTACTAAATGTGATAAAAATTTACGAGACGTGTGAATGTGCATATGCTAATGAATGCGCCGCAGGTGAGGCAGCGGCGTGCTAATTGGCATTACCAACTGCGAGCGCAGACCGGGATGTCGGCAGAGCCACTCTCTTAATKCTGCGTAATTACTTTGCCATGGTTTTGCTGCCTTCCTATCATATCCTGGCTTATTTTTGTGTCTTGCAAAAGTACCAGTACCCTTGTGTATCTAAGTGKTTAAGAAACACTCAGTTCCTTACCTGGGGATTTGTTCAACTCAGGATTTAGTGTGCATACACTGAAACGTGGTGCGTAGTGAGTTACTGACTCCAACCTCTGGACGTTGTCTTCACTGGGTGTGTAAGCAAAGAATTCATTCAGCAAACACCCAAGGCAGGGGGGATAATTATACAGCCCTTTTTTTAAGCTAAAAATGCTCTCTGTTGGGAAATTCCAATTGTGATACTTTAGAGAAATAAAATGCCATCAGTGACGTGTGCTTCAGGGTGAATGCTGTATTACCTGTGACCACTGAATGGCATTACAGATCTATGGACTGCCTCATCCTGCTTTAGCAATAAATGCAACTGGGATAGCAAAACGATGTAAACTTAGCTTGCCTAGATAAAGGAATTTTGTATGTAAAATACACTAAAAAAATAAAGTCAAATTAAGGAAACATAAAAACCTAAGAGATTAATTTGGTTTAGGCTTTTATCCAAATCCTCTTACTCTTTCCCGGGATGAGGTTCAAAGAAAGCGAAAGCTAAATGTAATGTAATAATTACTATTACAAGTTGATTTTGAGAAGTGGTTACTCTAAGGCAGACTGCTTCATATCTCCAGGAAAAGAGGATCTTAAACATCTTGGTGTATTTCCCTGCTTACCCACAAGATTATTTCATGCTGATGTCCCAAAGCAATGCCTTCAGAGTCTGTATTGTCAGAWATTGCATGCATCTGTGCAGATATTGGTGATATCTTATCTCACCATCAGCCTCTGGCATCCCTCAAAAGACTGCCTAGACATACCAATCCAGCTGATTAGAGCTTCTGCATTTTGATGCTCCGTTAAAGTGATACGTGTGATCGGATACTGAATCTGTCCTGGTGCATGTGAATGGGTACGGAACCCTTGCTAACGCTTCCCACCCCTAGCTGCCAAGAGGCACAGCAGGGCCGTCAGGGAGGCTGATGGATGCAAACACTGCAAAGAGCGACCGCGGAGTCCGGCGCCGGCGGGAAGCCTTGCGGGGCCTCACCAGCAGCATGGGATGCGCCCAGACCGGAGCACACGCAGAGGGCAGGGGGGGCGAGGCTGGGCAGCGAGGAGAGGCTGGGCATACGATGACGTGTCTCACCCGGCAGACCCAGGAAAGATGAATATCCCCCATGGGCCATTTATAGCACTCGCTGCTCACAAATCTGCATCAGGCCAGAACCAACTGGGTAAAAGCACAAACATGGCATAACTGTACAATACCACCTTCTGTTCTTTTAATTATGAATTGTGCAATATTGCTTTTAGGAAAGATTACTTTTTCACTAAAGAAAACAATACTGCAGAAAACAGCAGCAATGCAGATAAGCGTGATTTACTGTGATATTCCTCAGCAGTTGCAGTCAGAGGATATTTTTCAGCTGTCATCAAGTACTTGAACATAGCAAGAAGGTAGAGTGGCATACATATTGCTCAGCAATTTTTTTGTCCTTCTGAGGGACTTGCTACAAGTACCACAGATGCACTGGAATTTACTTTATCCTCTCTTTAGTTGGGTGTATGCAGGACAGCAAAACAAGTCAGGGCAACATGACCTCAGAAATTGGTTCCTCAGAAAGAGAGGGTTTTAATTAACAGTGAGCTCTAGAGGGAGTTTTGAAAGTCCACAGGCAGTTACGGTAAAAGGGCATTCTGGCCATTTTGCCTTTTAAATGAGTTTCCATGTGCGGAGAGAGCAGGGGAAGGAGGAGGAGAAAGGAGGAGCCCTTTAGAAACAGGAGGGGGAATAAAGACCCACCCTGATCAGATGCCAGGGAAGCTCGTCTGTTGGTGCACATCAAAACTGACGGGCACTGAAATCAGAAATATTAGAGTTCATTCCTGCTGCTTCTGTGGACACTGCGAGTTGTCAGATTAAGAATACTTTTAAACACATTAAAATATAATATTTAAGGTGCTTTCCTCTTTTTGCACTCATCTGATTCTACCACCCAACACTCCAGTATATTCGCCTGCTGTACAGAAAAATCACAGATTTTCTTTGTAGATGCCCCAATGTGCGTGCAGTGTTGAAGAAGAGCATGCTGGACACAAGGGGTGCGGGTAACACTTTAAAATGCTCAAAACAAGACTCCTGCTGACTGACAGTCAGAAGCAAAATCTAGGAGCTGATTGCAAAGCATAACATTGTTTGTGCCTCTTAGTAGTTGGCTGCCACGCTGACTTCTGTCAGGACATGGTACCTGAAAGTCTGAGCCCCTGAGAAGCACAGAGCTGCCTTAAGCCGAAACCCAGGGAATAAGAAAATACTTGGTGGCCTTGAATGGGCACTTGGTACCTTTTAGAAGCAGGCTCTGAGCGGTTCCCTGGGCCCGTTAAGGCCTCCTTTTTCAATCAAAAGCACGCCGTACTGCGAGTGTGAAAAGCTGGCAGTGGTGAGTGGTGGGGCTGCCTTTGTTGCAGCTGCTGCTCCGTGTTCCTGCTCCACTCYCAGTCACACTGCCAGGGCAGCTTGCCTCTGCTTGGGAGGGCTGTCTTACCCACTGCTACAGAAAGGGGGAAAAAAAATAAGTAAGTGCGTGGGGGAGAGAAAAGAAAAGCCTTCTGGTTGCACTGGGAATTGTTTCTGGAAGCGTGGTGTATTTACAGCCCTTTTGCAACCCATCAAAATAAATAGGCTCCCAGCAGTCGCGACGTTGTTCTGGGCAGCCCACCTCTGCCCTGCGGCTGGAAACCAGCAGCGCCGACACCAGGGACGCACGGCGAGAGCGGCGAGCACGGAGCTGTGGCTCACGGCGCGAAGAAAAGCCCGTGTGCCATGGCTCCCAGAATAGGCGGCAGCAAGCTAACCGAGCGTGCTTTACAGAGCCAGGTCAGAGACAGGTCCCCAGCCATCTTCTGAAAACCCTTATCRTACTTCTTGGGATGAAGGCAGCCCCAGTCGTTACGCTACTCCACAGAGTGGCTTCTTGTTTCCTACAGCATTTCTTTGTGCTAGAATCGCCCTTTGCTTTTTGCAAGGGGATGGTGAACCTGAAGCCGATAAGAACGTCAAACAATATTGCGGTTCTTAAATGGTGACAGAGGGAGGATCTTGCATCACAGCTTCAGGCACACCGAGAGCATGGAAACCCCCCAAAATCTCACTGTTCAAGGAAGGAGGCTCTATATATAAAGGCACCAGCGTACTGCAATCAGGGGTGGTAATTAATAACATTAATAACAAAAAAATAACATCCGTGACCCTTAGGAAACACACAAACTTAAGCAACGCAAGGAGCAGTTTGGTTATAATATCTTCCTTGGCCCATCTTCCCTTAAGCCAAGCTCTTTTCACACTATGTGTCTGAGGGGCCCTAGCTCCAAAAACTCTGAATGCCAGTGAATATGTGCAAGCTAYACCAAGTTTCAGGCTCTTTAGAAGGACCATGAAAGTTCCCTTTCGGGGCACAAATAAAGACCCATTTGCCAAATCCATTAGCAGGGATGGATTAGCACATATAGGAGATGGGATGCCTCTTTGGGGAAAGACAGCTTTTAAATATCTGTCTACCAAGATATGCTTCCCAGCTGYTAATTTGGATATTAAAGAACATCATAGACATGACAGGGATTCCGCCAGCCTTTTTAATTTCTGCCCAGGGACTTGCTATGTACCTTTGCTACACATAGCACTGCTCAAGTAGATGGAAAACACTGGAAAGAACACAGTTCCCCTGATTTCAATTCCTTCCTTTCAGCCTTTTGCAAGCAGTTTATCTGGTTTATGGTCAGGGAATGCCACAGAAGACAGGGCGTTAGTGATCTGCCCCTCYGGCTCCTGTGCGCCGTGTTTGATCCGTCAAGTGTTTGGTGTTGGGCTGCCGCTCAAGAAGCAGAGACCCCTGTGTTTCACCTGTCTCTCTCCCAGCACAGCAGCCATCCCGTAGGGGCTGGAGGGGGCGTGCAATAGTTTCTCACCCTCTGTGGATAAAGGAAGGGAGCAGAGAAGGGATGCATATTACAGCAGTGACTGGAGATTATATATGTATCTTTCACAAAAAAAGCCAAGAACCCAATGACTTTGTTGCACCAACCTAGCAGAGATGTTTCCTCAGGTCATGCAAAAGGGTAGTTGGAAGTCAGCACAGTGCTGAAACAGAGAGAGGAGCCTTTTATGTCTAGCGGAGAACAGAAGTCATGCAAAACACATTGACTTTTTTCTCTCAGAATTGTTGTCTCCTCTGCATAAAATACTCTTTTCTAATATCAGCTGGAGAGACCTTATTTTTTTCTTTTTTTTTTTTTTAATAAAATTTTAATGAAGCTGCTGCTAATGAGGGCTCTGTCAAAAACTTCCAGTTATTACCACAATATCCCTTGATGTTTGTGGGGAAATGGAGCACTGGAATATTAATTGACCTCCTGATAGTAAAGAGGACCCCTCTAGCAGAACAAGGATTAAAACTGAGAAGATCTTGGAGTCCAGTGCTACAATATGGGGAAAAAGAGCTCTGAAGGTTATGAGAAGGTCATCAGGATGATCCAAACCAAGGTCCTCTGCAGGGAAGTGAAAGCAGCTGGATTAGCAAAATACCTTCATTCCCAATGCTGAGTTTATCCAGAAGCCAAAATGAGTTGTCCTTCACATAAAGAAAGAATGAGAGCTGGATAAAGAAGGAAGGACTGCTTCTTGCTCTCCAAAAATGCCTATGGGTCCCGACAATGCAGTTGTAGTCTGTAGACTACTATACACCATATTGCTGAGAAAAGATTTTTGAGAGCCATTTTCAGTCAGTTTTGTGTTAAAAAAACAGCCAAACAAACMAACCAACCCAGAAAGAAGCTCAGAGAACCCGGTAATTCATCTGGGAGTTCATGGACTGTGGCCCTGCTCCAGCACTGCCATCACTAGTCGCAGTGGCTGCCACCCTGACACCCCTCAGCCTTCTGTGGAAGGAATAAATTATCTGAGGAGGAGTAAAATTTCTCACATGGGAGAACAGGAGAAACACTCCTCTGAAAAAACAAAAGCCCGAGAGAGTAAGACTTACCTTACAGAGTTCGATGAAATACCCATGCCTAGAAAAGTATGTGACAGAGAGTCCATAAAAATGTGCAACCAAGTAGCTGTTGACTTGCTTTATCTACAAATGTCAAGTTTAATTCATCTATTTCACAAAGTTAAGGGCTTACAAACACTGTAATCTACATATAAATTCTTGGACAAATAACAATTTATGCCTGTTCTCTGCCCTACATTTCTGGAGGCGTTAGGTGGGAATATATAGTAGAGTAGCATTTCTCCCCTTGAAAGAAAACCCATAGTCAATACATAGTTGTGCTGCTGGCACAAGTTAAACTGGTTGTTGTCAGTTTGATAGAAATCTGTAAGAAAGCCCCTCTGTGCAGTGCCCCTCGAATCTCATTTAACTGTGATGAACAGTCCTGGAGCCTTAACTTCTTTCACCGGTATAAAAGGTTATTGTATTTTTTGTGGGGACAGTGTGAAGTGTGGCAGGAAAATAGAAATTAAAGTCAAGAAGAGCAATGCAGTCAGAGATATCCACCCAGTTGATCACATCACCTCTTTAACAATTCTGTGCACAAACAACAGGGTAGGTTTTGGGCATATTTAAGCTCTTCACACTGGCTAATGACAGAGTCCAGGCAAGGTCCACCTGCCTGACTCATTGCACATCAAAATTGCCATGTGACAGAGAGCTATGAAAATACACCACATGCCTTGAAGAATTGAAAGAAGGAAAACTCCCAGCACGGTGTGAATTAGACTCCCCTCATGACTGGGAAAGGGTTGAGCTTTCATCTGGATCCTGGAAAAATGTGGTGAAATGAACTTTCACCACTGGCTTGCTTTGTCCCAAGGCAAGAGCAGTCCCGGTGTCCACACTACCTCACCACTGGTCACAAAACATAGTCCCTGGGTATAGGGGCTGAGTTTGACCTGATCGTGACTCAAGAGCTGGGAATGGGCTGCACTTTGTAGTATTTTGGGTGAGGGGTGTAAGTGTCAAATAGTCCAATTCGGATAGCCCCCTCCTAAACTTTCAGAAGTTTATGATGTGAGCTGTTTAAGTTTCATGAATAACACACTTGGATTGGCAGTCTCATAGAGAAAAAAGATTGGTTTTCCTTCTTGCTTTACTTGTCTGTAGCTTTCTGCCTACAAGACCTGATGCATCTTTCCCTGAAGCTGATGGGAATGGTCTTTCCCCATTCTGGCTGGAAAATAGGCTGTCTCATTCATTTCTGTGACTTGGGTTTCTGTAGAAAACATTAGAAGATTATATATAAAGTCACCTGCTAAAGTGGCCGTCATTTCAACGGGACTAGCTGGCTGCATCTCTGTTAGCAAATGAAATGTGCCGAGGACCACACTCTGGCAATGAAGCCAGCTAGTGCAGAAGAGTCTGCATCCACACCGTTGGTCTGTCTCAGCCTCCCGAGCAGGGCAGTCATATACACACTGTGTCGTGGGGATGGTCCCTGACCTGTGCTAACTCGTAGCGTGAGGATACGGAGAACGGAGAGTAGGAGTTACCCTAGGCCAAAACTGACCCAGAGGCTGTTGTAATAATTTAAAAGCATACCTGACTAAGTTGCAATGCCCAGGAATGTCTTATGGTGTTAAATAGTATAGATATAATCTCTGTCTGCTTAAGTTGAGACCCAAGCATAAGTATTGAATACAAGCTTAAACTATTACCTTTTTCATTTTATACTGATGGAAATTCTTGCTGGATGTTTCATCTTAGCCTTTTTGAAGTAAAGTCCTATCTTGAAAGAAAGCTCAGTCCACGTGTTAATCAGAGGCTGCCTATTTACTGTATTTCACTGTAAACCAGCTTGCTTAGTTTTTAAAAAAAAGAAGGTGCCTGTGCTTTTTGCCATTCTTGAATTCTGTTTAACCTGGAACATGACACAGGGCAGAAAACTGCAAATTTGTCCATGATGAATAGAAACAGAAATACTGTGGCTGACAAATTCAATCTGTTAATTCATCCAGGGTGTTGCAGGAGAAGATTTGGTGATGATAAAGGTGTTTACAGTTCTGCTGAGGATGTAGAAGCCACAAAGGCATCTGAAACAAATACTGGAAAAAAACACCCCAACAGACTGTAAATAAGCCCCACAATCCACTAAGAGTGAATTCTATAGATATCTTGAGAGTTATTCTGTTGATACTGATTTAAATAGCAAAGCTGAAGTCATTCAGAATTTTTGGGTAGGATAAAATTTTGTTTGACACAGCCAATGACTGTAACCAGATGTGATATATTGTTCTATGTCACCTCTGGTTCAGTGATATATAGGGGCATTGTTGAAACAGCAGATTATTAGAGAAGTTAGAAGCACTATAAAAGACAGTAGGATAATGCCAGATTTGTGATCCCAAGCTACGTGACAGAATGAGTACAATTTTGAAAGCTTCAACATTAACCAGAAAAGAAACACAGCTTCTAGTATTTTAGTAATAGTGTTATTAACAAACCATCTCTAACCCATGCCGAAGTACTTAATGTGCTATAATAACACCAATTAAAATACAATAATGGACTGAATAATGTGGCCCATAATGGAAAAAAATACTCATGCRGATTATTTCTTCTTACCCAAGAGAAAAATTGCAGCAGAAGACACTATAATGAACATAACGCTAAACATCCTTAATATAATATGAGTTAGAAATATGCCAGGATAGAAAATAGTGTGGATAAAGTCAAAGCCGTGTCCAGAATGTTCATCAGCTGCTTCGCTTATTGTTTTGAACACATAAATCTTCAAAGACACCATTAGCAAAAGCCAGTCATTGGCCCAGGTCRGTTTGAGCTGCGCTTCTGAGAAAAGATCCCATCAAATTCAGTCTTGCCAAAGGCAGGTCATCTTGGCGGCTTCTTCCAGGACTTGCCTCTCCCAGTGGCTACTCTCACATCGATTGGTACTGGCATAGCAGTGACAACAGTAGCCATTCTGGGTAGTCCGGGGACCCTGACCCAGTATTGGCACTCCAGCATGAGGCTGATTACGGCTGGCTTCACATGACTGCTCCGGTTTGACTGTAATCCCAGCTCCCTGGAGACCAAGTTCATTTCGCCTAGTCTGGGGCACAAAGCTTGGCTTTCTGCTGGAAACACGTCTTCATAAGGGGGATATAAGAGGTGGTGGTCAAACAGCATATTTGGGATCCAGCAGCCTAATGTCCTGTGTGACAAGCTAAGGCTTTCTGCGTATGTTAACTCTGCACAGAGCTATGCTGTTGGCTGGRGATACGCGGTGAACCTTTGAGTTCTGTATTTGGAAATGCCCCAGTCTGCGCATCTGCACTGTACAATACCAGAGTACTCTTGTGTAGATGTTTGTTAGCCCTTTCATGGACTACAGATATCTTATTCGCTAGTCCCTTATGTGTTAAAACATGTGCGAGCTGCCCATTTATTTCTTAGACAGCGTTCAGTTACTGCATATTTACCTTTGCTTACTGGCCTTTCCTGAGCATTTTTGAAAATCCAGCTGCAAACATATGCTGTTGCACAGGACTAGTCAACTGAATTTTTACCAGGGTCCATTTACACCCCGCAGGACCAGGCTCCCGGCACGGGGAGCYGTGACAGCAGCGCCAGTCGGCTACCGCCCGCGGCCAGCCACCTGAATGAGGACCAGGCCAGTGACAGCAACAAGAGAAGCAGGCTTTCCCGTGGGAAGGCAGGAGAGGACACTGTGCATCTGAGATCCTGGCGAGGTCCATTCTTCACTATCTACCTCCAGGCCACTTGAATTAGGCCCTGTGCAAAATCTTAAGGCTTTCGCCTGCRGTTCCTAGTTTCTACTGAGAGATAACAGGGCTGAGGTGTATAAATCACATCCAGAGACCTCTTGAAATTCTGTCTGGAAAAGGAGAACATGCTTAAAATTACACTTATGGTGAACTCAGTTATAATAAGACTTTATTTTATAGTTTTTGAGAGCTGAATTTAGTTTTGTATTCAAGAACCCATCTCTAAGTTAYAGTAAAATACAGCAAAAGGTTAAATTCGTCTCCTCAGTCTGCTTATTCCAACAGCATAAATTCTTGTTTGCATCTTACTGGTTCCAAGACAAAGTAACATCAGAATTCATGGACAAAAACAGACAGATAAGTATTTAATCCAAAAAGCAATATGCAAATCTGCTGAAAAGAAGTGTTTCCTTCTCAAAATTAAGGCTTTTTGAAAAGGCACTCAACTCATTGAAAAGCAGCAGTGCAGAATGAACCATGCACTGTGCTAAGCAAKAAAATACATAGCACAGAAAGTAAAGAAAGTGGATAATAATTAGAGTTCATTCATTTACTAGCTACAATACCTCTCTTAAAATATGCTACTACACTATTGTTACTGCTCTGTTTTCTGTATTTATCTCTGTTTACCTTTTCAGCAATGTGATTTAATCATTTATACCCTTTGTATACCCTTGGCTGATATTTTGTTGGTTTGTTTATTATCCATAATATCAGATTTGTATGAACAAATAAGCAGATAGACTTTAACGTGTTTTAAAGTAAAAAGTTCTAGTGAGAGATGCATTTATCAAAGTGATAGGGATTCTCAAGTACAAAGGTGCAAACTAAGAAGAAGAACTCAGAGTAATAAGAGAATAAAAATTGCACAAAAATTATACTGACCAGGAAAATCCCAATGTGCTTTTGTGCCATTCCAGAAGCAGCACAATCCCTGATCATTCTGGCTCAGCCCAGAAACCTCTAGATTTGTCCCACATCAGGATTTGCTCGATTTAAACAGATTTAGCATAAGCATGTTTTCTAAGTGTACGGTAAAAACAACCTCCCCTCCCAATGAAACAACTAAGAACGTTATACATTGATATGAACAACTGCCTTTGGTATAATTAACACTCATTGCTAGGAGCCCCAGTTTTGGTGACATAATGAAGTAGGTAAGATCTAAATCATACCGAGCAGACACTGTAATTGCCGAGTTATTGAACTTAAAAATCAAATGGCTAGACATAAAATACACTGGAGAAATGACAGAAAGGAAAGTGATGGAAACCAGAACAGAGAACTCTTTGCTGGGTGAAGGCACAMAAAGGATTAGAAAGAAACATAATTCTGAAGGTGTGGAGTCCTTTCCACGTGGGGAAACCTCGGCTGCAGCTCTGCTGAGCACCGTGCCGGAGTTGCTCAGCTCCTCGCCAGGTCAAACCCCACCAGGGGGCTTTCAGGTATCAAAGAGGTTATGGGAGTTAAGCTTAAGCAAAGTAACAAATGGTCCAAGGACATGAGACAGGGAAGCTTGTCTGRTCTGGTCGTGGTCTCAAAGACATGGTGCGGGGGAGGAGGGAATAGATAAAATGAGAGCTAACCGGTTATTGAAGTACCTATGGTCGCATGCATACTGTAACTGGAGGCATAACTAACTCGGACAAGATAATTGTCTAAGTTCTCTGCTTCCCCCTCTCCTTTCCCCTGGCTGCTTCCCTGTCAGATGATTTGGGAMTTCGGAAATCTCAGCAGCTAATCTATACCATCAGATCTCTGTCACCCCTGCAGTTTCTTTTTTTAATGAATATTGAATGCATACTGACCCTGAGATGATGATGGTGCAGAATATTTTCAGGTTCTTGAAGGTCACAATACATTTTGGAAAGCATTGTCAGCATAAAAAKGCTTTGATATTCTTTCACCTAAAGCTAGTTGTGAATGCGCTATGACCTTTATTGGACTCGTGTCAATGTTTGTGAATGATGTACAGCTCAGATGATGAAGAGACCAGCAACAGGATCTTTTGCTCAGTTTGCTGCTGTGTTACAGTTTGTTGGCTGATGCCTGTATAGCTGCTACTGGACAGAAAGCCTCTGTAAACAGGCTGTCAAGTTTAATTGGACTACCTGGTAAATATATTGTTAATAAATAAGGATGTGCTTTTGCGTGGTGCTTTTTGGACTTACTGGGGGCTGCAGCAGCTCAGTACTTCCCAGGATGAGACCCAAGATGCCTGCTGTTGTTCCTATCAAATACAATTGCAATTTCATCATTGATGTTATTACCAGCAGGACTAAGCCTTAAAACTTGTGGAAGACTTTTGAACCTCTTCTGATCTATGCATGATGTAAGGGTGAGGCTCTCCAATGCTATTAAGTGCATATTGAGAGAACGAGATTGTAATAGCCGATACAGACTGGGACAATGCAGCCAAATGAGCCCCATTCCTGAGTGTTTGTTTTCTCAGAGCCCTGGAGAGGGGTAGTTATGGGAAAATCTTAGGTTCATTAAAATCAAAGATGCTCCTGTTGTGCGAGATTGCTGAGAAAGGTGACAGGGAGTGTTCCCTGGGCAGAAAACAATGCGTGTGTGTGAGTGTGTGTGCCTATGTGATAATAAGCCCATTGTGATTTTTAAGAAAATTTAATGAATTCTAATGGCCTGACTTAATGCTTTCTGAATGCTGCACAGCAGCAAGATGTGGTTGGTTGTTAGTAGGTAAAATATTTTGCTGATGGCTGAAGTGGGAATTTTTAGGAGACATTTATTTAATGATAAAAAATGTGTTATCGAGCCAAATGTGCTGATACAACTTCTGTAAGCTAGTCCGTCTGCTTGGTCTGGTAGTCCAACCGCACATACATGAATGATGCCAGCCATAAGAAAAAAGGAGTGTCAGCATCCCCTCCTGGTAATGACAAATGCTATTTACTCCAGAAAGGAAGTTTTTCGGAGAGGAAGAGGAATAATTTCAGGTTTACTCAAGGCAGAGGGGGAGAGAGAGTCCCTCTCTCCTGGAATCAGTCACACAGACCCACACCAGTTCTAGAGCCTTCTCGGTCAGACCCGCCTGGGTCTGTTCATTTCACAGCCCTCTGGTTCAATTAAGGAATCAGAAAAGCATCTGATTTCTACCCTTAAAATTGCATTTCGTGTTGCTTTTTCTTCAAACATTTGTTTGAAAAGCCTCATCAGAAAAATAGCTGACTTTGCTTTCGTTTACCATTACACCTCTCTGGAACTGAAGACAGCCTGAAACAAGTTAAAATGAACAAAGCCAGCGAGATTTGTCTCCCTGTGTCCAGGTACCCAGGGCTTGCGGGCGCCCCTGGGGCATTTAGGGGAAGCGTTCGGAGGCGTCAGGACTGGAAAATTTCCAGATTTACTGCAAAGGACCAGAGAAGAGGAAGCCTGGAAAATGTTCCCTGAAGCAGACAAGCAGTCGATGAGCATYCCTGCTCCCGAGGGACTGTGAGTGGGAGACACGGCACCGCTGAGGGCAAACCCCAAGTCTYGTGCTGGGGCTTTGTGGGCTTCAAGTGCTGCTGTGCTGTACAGCACAGCTTCCAGGTAAGGCAGCGCTGTGCTCCTTATTTCCAGCGCCTTGCTCAGAAAGAAACACTTATCAGGAGTAATAACACAAACAAACAAAGCCAACCTGGTTTTAGCATTCAAACATACCTAGAAATAATTACATTAATCAACTTAGTACTTGAGGAGGAAAAATGTTTTTCTGTTTTACCTAATGTGAGACACTTCGTAGCGCATTTGACATGGTCTCCAGGCAGCTAATAAAAGTAAATACAGCAGTGTCTTTCTAAGAAATGCATCTTTGCTAGTAAAAAATAGCTACGTAAGCTGGAACAGCTCAGATTCTGGCATCATCAGTTTATAGTGCTGCATGTAATCTTTCAAGCCCTTGCTTCTGGAGAGGTGACTTCTAGCTCACTGCAGCCATAGAGGTAAGGAAGACACCTGACAACTTTATGCCTTCTTCAGTCACTCTCTGAATGCTGGAGCCACTTGCCCCCACCTTGCAAAACATCAAACATCTTCCCTTCGTTATCTGACAGCTAGATGAATCCTACCTGCTGACGTGATGGCTGCTTTCCGGCCAAGAACACACTCATTTACTGAGCACGTCATGTTCAAAACTGACTGAGCCCTGAAATAAATCTCTCATCTCTTTACATTGCCCTTGTTGGAGTTTGGGAAAATAGACAGAATCGCATGCTGAAATAAAATAACACGATCGAATTACCATATAGCAACCAGGAAGAAACTAAAATAGCAACACAGTCCTGTCTCATTCTGGAGCTAGAGCACAGCCAGTTTACAGTCTCCTTTTCTCTGGTGCACCCTCACTGCGAGTAAAAATCTGTTATCCTTGGGTACCTTGGAAAACCACCTGTAACAGATTCCCAAGTCGTAGATACCAGTGGAGTTAGTTACATGGAAAGCCTGACCTTACATATATGTGTCCTGGTTTTGGCTGAGATAGAGTTAAATTTCTTCCTAGTGCTGTGTTTTTGATTTAGTATGAGATGAATGTTGATTACACACTGAGTATTTTAGTTGTTGCTAAGTAATCTGCTAGTCAAGGACTTTTCAGCTTCCCATGCTCTGCCAGGTGCACAAGAAGCTGGGAGGGAGCATAGCCAGGACAGCTAACCCAACTGGCCAATGGGGTATTCCATATCATATGACGTCGTGCTCAGTATATAAATAGGGGGCGTGGTCCAGGAAGTAGCRATAGCGGCTCCATTATCGGTCAGTGGGTGGTGAGCAATTGCATTGTGCATCACTCATTTTCTATATTCACCATTATTATTATTGTTATTATTATACCTTCCTTTTCTGTTCTATTAAACTGTCTTTATCTCAACCCACGGATTTTACTTTTTTTTTTCCAATTCTCTCCCTCATCCCACTGCGGGGGGCGGGGAGTGAGCAAGCAGCTGTGTGGTGGTTGGCTGCCTGCCGGGTTAAACCMTAACAACCTGCTACAGCCCAAATGTTTTTTGGGGATGGCTTTGCCACCAGTGAAAATGTATTTAACTAGTCATGCTTGAAAGCCAGCCATATTTTCACGATGAGTTTATTCTATGATTCTTATTAACATAAATAATAATTATTATTATTACTTGTGGACAAACAAAGGTATGTTCTTTGCTGTATAAAACATAAAAGGAGACACCATCTCCCCCAGTGCAAAGTTCAAGAGGTCTCAAATCTGCTGAACCCTTGAAAATTTTGGACATGGAGATTCCTAGTGCATGCAGCAGTCGCCGAGATGTCGCTCTTCACAGAAATCTCTTTCTCTTAGAGGGCAGAGCTGATTCCCCCCTCTCTCCTTGGGGGTCTGCTTTGTTCAGCCACCCGTTACAAAAGCTGGACCAGAATTCAGGCACTTCCCAATCCTAATGAACTGTATCRCCTGCACTGCCAGAAAGAGAAAAAAGAAAAACAAGGGAAAACCAATCCTGCCCAAACCCCTAACTCTATTTCAAATGAGTATTAACAGAACTAATTACTTGTTTCTGATTTGCTGAATTCAAGCCAATAAATGTGGCTAGTTGGTTAATATCTTTGTTCCAGGATCAAACAAGCATTCATCATCCAAACTAGATGCTCTTARACAGCTCATTATATCTGAGCGACGACTATTGATTAGCAAAACCCTAGGCCCAGAGTTTGCAAAACTCTGAAATTTATCACCTGGCTTTCAGAGGCACCAGATACTCAGTGCTGTTCGCCTCGGGGGAATCTGGCAGCAGCTTAGCACTTCTGAGATTCAGGCCATTTACTTAGCTGGATAAGTGTGGATTTATAAACCTATACTTCCTTTTCAAATTGCGGGGGTTTATATGCTTGCTAAATTCATGCCATTTCATGAAAATAAGAGATTGAAATCGTAAGGTAGGCTAATGCACTTTAGAGAGCTGTGCTCAACACATTTTTCTGCTGGCTGTGCTAGCCCTGGTTGCCCGGCGGCCCCCTCTACGAGGCCCATCTGTCAAAATGGGGCAGAAGAAGACATCTGCACCGACAAAGGTGGCTGGACCTGCTGGTGCCTGCTCTCCTCTCCCTCGCCCCTTGGTGAATGCATTTTAGGGAGGGCTGTGGGTCCAGCTGAGGCCCTCCCTCCCTCCCTAGCAATGCTGACTGGCTGCAGCAGGCCCCTGGGGACCCCCGTGCAGTGCGGGAGGYGGGCGCCTTGCCCCCAGCCAGCCCCGGGGCACCGAGCATCGCAGCTGGGTGCCACGGCAGCCCGCAGCACGGTGCACAGGTCAAGTCATGACTCATTTCCTCCTATAAATTGCATAAAACGCTCCCTCTCCCCCAAAGGAAAGCATGCAGAATATTCGCTGAAGAATAGAAAAGTAGGCTGTATCAGAATAACTAATTATTTTTACTAATAAAATCTGACAATGAATATGACTGTCTCTCTTGGGCAAATATTACCTACCATTGACAGAGGAAGAAAAATTGTGCTAACTCTAATGGTTCCAGCACGCATTTAGATCACCCTGTTAGGATGGCAATACTGCAGCAGCGTTGCTGGCCACGGTTTCGTTTTCTGCTTGCAAATCACTATGCTTTCAGAAAGCGCTGCCAGAACTGACACTGTCAAAACCAGCTCAGTGTTACAAGGTTTTTCCCCTTTTCTGTGACCTTGGTGGTAATTAAGTGTCTCATTCTCAAAGGGAAAAAAATGTGGAGCATGAATTGGACCTACTGGCCTGGCTGCTGATTTATGGGTCAAGTCCCTAGCTGTTACAGACAAAATTTTTAAGTCTCTGATTAAGAAACTCTGCTGATTTAAGGATCTCACAAGCAATGTGTGCATAATGAATTATCTACAGGTGATAATTCAAATTGATCCTTGATGATTCATATCACCTTCCTTTATTAAATTACCATTTTAGAAGTCTAACAAGGGCAATGCAAACTGACAGGTGGTGACATTACAAGGTATATAACAGGTCAGCCCAGCAGCATGCTGCGAGTTTGGGTAAGTGATATTTGGCCCCAATCGGAGATGCCAGCAGAAAGCAAAGGCTCAAGGAGATATAAAAGGCTAACCAGTGTCATGATGGGATAAATGTTTCTCAACATCCAGCATTTCTGCCTTTTGCGTGTCTGAACCTGTGTTACATTTTTTCCTCACTTGAACGAAAATTTCCAGTGAACTGCCTGCAGTAAAGCCCTGCTCCAGTATTAGTTGCCACATCAGTATTAGTTATTAGTATTAGATATTAACACTAGTATTAGTTGCAGTATTATTTGCCAGTAACAAAATGGCACTGTCTGTTCTTGCTTAGGAAACACTGAGGGCTACCAGGCATCGCCAAAATCTATATGTACGTGGGTAACATGTTACAAAGACACGTAAAAATGTGTGGCAGAGTGAACGTTTTTCCTTTCTGGGTTCAGCTTCTATTAGCAGGGGCTTATTGGATCTCAGACTGGCACGCTTGGGAACCTGGAAATACCTGCTGTGCGCCGTGCCCTCTGGAAGGGGTGTGTAGCAAATCAGTGCTGCAGACAGCACTTGTCTCTTATGGTCTGATGGTAGAAGCAAACATCGTGAGCTTGAGTAGTGGGAACCGGGAAATGGAAACGCACCGATTCTGATGTTGCTTTTGTGTCATGTCATATTTTTCTCAAAGCAAATGCATGATAGCAATCTCTGTCTCTACATCTGACATRCATCAGGAAAGTATTAGAAAATGCAATTAGCCACTGTTAGTCTTTACCATGACATGTCCCAGTAAGAAGGCTCCACTTATTTCTGTATGTGTTTCATAAGCTGACGTGAGCAAGGTCTCAGAAGGAACCCCGTACCTTCAACCTTCTCCAGCAGTGCCATTTTCTCATGGCTGGGTGTTAGCCAGAGAGCACAGAGCAGGTGGCAGGGGGTGGCCTGGACCGCAACGCTCCTGTCATTGCAGCTCTGGCGACGACAGTAGGGGTTAAGGATCTGCTCCCAGTCACCGGGTGAGCACCATCCCATGTGGAGATCAAATAAGCACACAAGGGAAATCAGAAAATGTCGTCTGCATTTTGGAGGTGTTAAATAAGCGGTAAAGGCAAAAGGCACTGATCCATATCTGCAGTAGTTTCACAAAGAGATTGTGCTGTTCAYGTGAAACATTAGCTCTGCAATTGCTTAAACCCTGGGGTTTTGTATTATCTAGCCAATACATATGCTAAAAATGGACAAAACCATATTCTGGACTTCAATAATTTTCACATTCCATTGCCTGTAATGAGCGTCTTCCTGGCAATAACTTAGTAAGCCCAACAAAACAAGGCTTCAGCAAATGCACTTAAAATGTAATTAATATACAGAAAAAGAGACCATAACAGCTTGTGCAAGAAAAATTACTTTCAGCAGGAGGATTTCCATATTTTCCACAGGGAAATCCTGGGAGACTTAAGTGCGTGCTTATGCAGTGCATACACAGTAAAATCCAGTGTGTTCTGGACACCCAGGGCTTTGCTGAGCTTCCTGAAATGCCACCCAGCGCACAGGGTCCAGCCTGCCACGGGGCACACAGCAGTCGATGCACCTTCGCTGCACAGCACGCGCGCTCTGGCTCGGGGTCTGTCAGAACCGCTGGCCTGAAGCGAGCCCTCAGATGGCCTGAAATTCTGGATCACTGCCCCAAGCAGCCTTTTTCATGCTGGGATAAATTTTCTGGCTGGAAAAAAAGACACTGTCTGGGCAGCRGGGGTGGTGGCTGTTAGAGGTGCTCGAGGACATACAGTCCAAAACAGCACAGGCAGCAAAATCAAGCCACAGTTATGCCTGTCTTCAGAGGATGCTGAAAGGTGTTTGTGAATTGCTTTTTCTTAATTTGTGAATTTTCTTAGTTTATGAACCCATTGCTTTATAGCCCATACAAAACTGCTGTTGAACCACAAAATCGTATTAGCACATCTCTGTGCTGGGGGGGGGGGGAGTAATTTATCTATGAGACTGGCTTGTCCGTAGCCAGAAACCTCCTATAACACTAACTCTTTCAGTCACAGCAACAAAATGGCATTTCTCACCATCCAATCTCATTATGTTCCCCTTCACTTGATCCTAATTATTCTGCTATATTCTCACCTCAGAAATCTTCTCCAGTAAGCCCTAACCTCTCCTCAAGTATCATTTTCCTTTCAAAAGCCTCTCCAATTTAATTCCAAACCCCACTCCTTCCCTAAACTACTTTATCCCTCCTGACCTCTTAACGTCTTTCCAGTCTCCCCTCATTTGCCTCTCTTATTTTTACTCTATCATCTACAGGGGCATTTCTGTATATGTGTGTGTGTATGCATGAATATAGTTACCATGATCCTTCCCTAAATCTTTCAGTAATATTCAGGAGCTCTGGACTGACTTCTGTGATATTACTAAGAGAAAATACATAGGTGATTTCAAAAGTTCCCTGGAAGCACTYGAAGGAGTCAGCCGTGTAAGGCCATTGAGGTGGCACTTGCCAAAGGCAAAAAGACAATGCTTGTTTTCAAACGGTTTTGGGTTTTGTTGCAGATAAACTGATGAGCTTACACCAGGGCAGGCACTATTAACAGGTTTTATGACAAAGCCAGCCAAAGAAAAAGAGCTACAGCCACTGGAAAATGTCCACAGGTGCCAGAGAAAGCAGGTAAATGCATGGATTAGAGAAGCCACGAGTGCGACTCCGGATGGGGACGGACCGGTGGAGGAGTCACGGTGCAAAGACCGAGGCGGAGACGGAGCTGTGTATGTACCGTACAGGCAGAGGCTTTAAATCATACCAAGTGGGACTGTGGCTCCAGGTAGCTAGCTGTAAAAAATGAAGTGTGGGAATTGAAACCATTAAGATAGCATTTCCTAAAGTGTTTTTAAAGGATGAATTGCAATGCGGTTCTTTGCTTACTTTTAAAATAATTATTATTCTTCCATTATCCTTCAGTGTAATCTCAGTGGTTTCAGACAGATTTGCCTTGTCACAGGGACCTTTTGCATGAAAAAAAGTGTGCAGCCTATAAATCCTAGTATTTAATTTTTATATTTTTCTGCACTTCTAGGGGTGAAATTAACACTAATCAGTCTCGTAATTAATTGCATCCCTCTATGAATTTAAACTGTTTTGCAGTTACTTCTCKAAATTTCTCATGTGGATCCTTTAGCATCTAGTTCTCTTCTTAATGTCTATCCTAAAAATGTAGTATTCTTATAACGCAACTGCTATTATTTCTCTAATAGGTCTCTTAGAATCTCTCTGCAGTAGTATCATCTTCTAGTCTATCATGCTTTTCTTTTTCCCTCTTGAAGTCTTGTTTGTTGTGCAAATTATTCAGTTGTAAGTTGAGCTTCTCTCCTTTTTCCAGTGAGATGTGAAGGAGAAGATGAGAGAGAATTATTTTCAAGAGTGGAGCTGGAAGAATGAAAATAAAATCTAAGAGCTAAAAAAATTAKGTTATTTGTTAAAAAATTTAAATGCTGGAATCCAGGCTAAGAAGTGAAGAGAACAGTTATTTACCAGCTCTTCATTTTAATAGCTGCCAAAGATTAAAGTGGATAAGGAAATGAAGTTTCAGAGCAGAAAGAGCAATGCCTCATCCCTGGAAGTGTTCAAGGTCAGGTTTGAGCAACCTGATCTAGTGGAAGATGTCCCTGCCCATGGCAGGGGGGTTGGACTAGCTGGCCTTTGAAGGTCCCTTCTGACCCAAACCATCCTGTGACTCCATGATTACTGGATTCTCATGAATGTATTTCATGGTAGTATTTAAAACGACTTTAACGAGAGCTGAAGGTGCCTCACTGACGGTGCTGTGGCAAGGCAGGCAGGCAGGGCGCAGGCTTGCCTGCCTGGYCCTCCCGGCCGCCCGCCTCCCTTTCCGTACCCGTCATCCCCTGCACTGGTCTGAAACAGGGCAGAGCCCGGAGAGTGTAATTTTCCCTGCTCGCCAGTGGCAGAGCTCCTGGCTGCRCTAGCGCGGGCATTTCTACAAGTATTTCTACCAAACCCTGCAGTGTGGATATAATATTGCGCCTCTTGTGAAAAATTTTCCAACAACACGACTTAACAAAAAAAGGTTACTTTTTACTTCACACTCAGCAAACTAGAGTTACACTGAGTATTTCATAAATTATGCCTTTCTAGGTATAGTTCTATTTGTCTCTGAATTCCTGGAAAATTTWCTTCAGTGTAATCAGATTATTTGACACGGGTCCTCTCAGTTCTGCATTGTTGCATGTCCACATTTGAATGCACTGCCTCATTTAATATGTATTTCTTTTTCCACTTTCTTATTTATTTTTCACATTCTCCTTCACTGTGTGTTTCCACRTATTTGCAGATGAAAAACTAGCCCTGCAGACCACGTTGTTCTCCTTATCAGAAGATTTATTCTGCTCCTGTTCGTTTCCCTGTCCTTTCTCTGCCCCTTCTTCATCCTCTGCCTCCTTTCTGCGAGCAGCAGGTCGAGGCCAGCCTACCTTTCAATTCGTCTCTCCCTTCTGCTTATATTCTCTCCCYTCACACATCTTTCATCCTTCCTATTTTGCTTCAGAAATCTTTACTTGCCCTCATCCCAGATGTGCGCGTGCCTGCCTGCATGACACACTGGTGGCGTGTGATGGCAACTGCTGAAGGTGGTGGCATCTCATCTCAACATACCACCTCCCCTTCTGTTCGAGCACCATTTTGTTTATTGCTTATGACATTTCCAAAATCTTGCATGAACTTTATAGCAATTGGGTAGCGTTGGGTTATGTTGAATGAAGGACAACAACTTGGTAGTGTTGGATGAAGGACTGGTGTCCCCACACATGAAGGAGGACAGAGGCATGTGATAGGGGGGGAACCCTGCCCCTCCCCAGGGTATCCCAGCCCCACGGCCAGGGGGACCTCCATCGCCACAGGGTCAGGGAAAGGCTCTCGAGCCCCTTTGACSCCCCCAACCCCAATCAGTGCCTCTGTGGGGGATAGGACTTGTTGTGGGATGCAGGATAGAGCATCTTGGGATTGCACGTGACTTATGGGCTGTTTCGGGGTGGGGAGGGAGCCCAAGGTAGGGAAGGGAAGGGATCAAGGCAGTTTGGGGAGGAACAAGTGTGGGAAAACAGAGGGGAAAAGGGATAAAAGGGGGTGGTTGTGTACATAAGTTGCTGGTCACCGCGCTTGTCGGGCCCTGCCCTGCACCTGGTCAGCGCAGTCTGTCCCTGTTTTCTCATTAAACTCCATTTCTGACCATTTTCCTGTGTGCACGTGGGTGTGGGGGTGTCTGAGTGGCAGCAGCTGGAGTGGGACCCACTGGTCTTAGTGGGCCACTGCTGGAGCGTGTGAAGGTGCATGTGTCAGCACGTCACCAGCAAGCATCAGGCTGGAGTAGGTCGAGTGGCCTGGGAGCCAGGGASAGAGCAGAGGGTCTGCCAGTTGGCTACTGGAGGGACCAGGAGGTCTAAACCAATGACTGGGGTAACTGTAGGGCCTGGAGGTCACCCGAGAGACCCGTTTGTGTGTGTGTGTGTACGTGCCTACCAGCAGCACCCTCTCTGTTGGATCCAGGGGCATTCAGCAGCCCCTTACGGGTAGGGGCTGTGCAGAGGCTCAGCACCTTTGTGACTCTGTCCCCTTTGAACCTCCACTGATGTGATGGGAGCAGAGCTGGGCTGATGCTGAGAGCTTTCAAAGCTCTGCACACACTGTCTAAACTGGAGGAAGACTTTGATACAGACTGACAAACCTCAAATAAATCCTGCTTCAGCTCACCTGGAAAACGTAGTTCTGCACCGTAACGCTGTAATCCCTGTCGAAACCTCTTCACAAGGGACAAAAAAGAGAAGAAGCCATAGCATAAGTCAGCCCACTCAGTGTTGCATATTGGCTTTCTTTGTAGAAGAAAGTGTTTGCAATCAATAGCTTTGAATTCTATTTCTGCCTAGGTCCCTTTAAGTGACAAATAACTAAGCTCACATTTTTGGACTGAAACCATGAGAAAAAGTCATTAATAGTTCGTAACTCTCAGTCTCTGTGCCCTTGGATTTTAATACAGTATGCCTGGGCACTGGGTGTACTAACTCATGTAGTCAGCCATTTCGCGTGCACAGTGGAACAGGGAGGTATTTCCCCTTGAGGGAGTTGAAAGAAAATAGGCATCACGTGGCAGCCTTGGAGATTTGTCATGCAAAAACGCCACCGTAGTTTGCACCTTTATTAAAAAGTGAGGAGAAAATAAAACTAACTGCACTTAGAATAATATCTCTGTAGTAAAGGGCATGTTGAAAACTGTTGGGATAGAYACCTATAAGGCTTCCTACCCAGAAGGAGGGGGGAGAAGGGGGACTGGGGTATCCCGAGCCTCCATGAAGAGGGATGGGGAGGCTTTAACAGAATAGTGCCRGAACAAAAGCAAAAACCTTATCTATTTTTACTCAGGCCCTGCCAGATTACAGGGAAAAGAAGGAATTCAGGGTGCTTCAGCTTCATTTTTGGTAGCTCCTGGCCCCACGCATGCTCAGTCAGGGATGGCAAGCCTCCCTGGCTGCTCGCTCCTGCCTGCCTGAGCGGCTGCTGCAACCAGTAGCAGCCAGAGGTGTGCCACAAGTTGTCGGGACACCTTCTCTTCTCTTCCTCTCCCTGTGCTCTTTTTGCTCTTTTCTTTCCTTATTTTTCCTTTCTCGTGATGCTTTTTTTCTTTTTGCCACATTATTGTTTTAATTCCCTTCCTTGCTTCATCACTTGCATCTCCATCATCCCTCTACCCTTAGCTGAGCCCTTGGTCCCCACTAGSTCTCCTTTCATTCGCTGGCTGACCTTGTCACCTCTTTCTTCTCTCTACCTGTCCTGTTGTGGTAATATGCTGAGGTATAGCAGAGCCATTGTCTGGCTGGAAGTGGTGTCTCCCCAAGCAAATATCTTCCCCTGTGCCTCTTTGTGTCCCTTTGTGCACTAGTGCATGAAGTTGAATGTAAAATCAGAAACAGCAACCTCGCTCATATGTTCTTTCCCTTTCTCTCTCTCTTCCCTCCTCCTTCTTTCCCCTTTATCCTTCATATTTTGTGTGCRCTTGAACAGTGTCATAGCCTCAATCTGATTACAAACTAGCGTGGTTCTGTCAAAACCAGCAGACAGGGTTGAATTAAAGGCTCATATCAATGCAAAGTGAAAAAGGAAGCATCTTTTTTTTAGTAGGAGACAGACTTGATACAGAATGTTGAAAAAGTAAAGTAGATTAGTAATGAGGACAAGAAATGGTAGCCCGAGTGCACTTCACAAGCCTACCACTCTTCCGTAGCTTTTATGCATTTCTGCATTATTTGCTAGAATAATAGAAAGGAGCAGCTGCAGGCAAAGACATAGACAAATTACAACCCACTGGTAATATCTGTATTCAGGACAGGTCTGAAATACATGCAGATGCTGTCCCATGAGATATTAAATGACACTGTTACTGCATTAACCTTTGGTTGGTTACTGCTCTGCCACAAACACACTGCACCGTCTTGGGCAATTGCTTTGCATGAGGCTTTCAAGGACAGTAGGGATCTGAATAACTTCAGACAGGTCTATATGGCTGGATATAGATAGACTTGT
Source organism: Oceanodroma leucorhoa (assembly GCA_030449065.1). Lineage (NCBI taxonomy): Eukaryota > Metazoa > Chordata > Aves > Procellariiformes > Oceanodroma > Oceanodroma leucorhoa. Next base: position 6,925,156 of record JASVER010000046.1, on the reverse strand, counting down.
GCTTGCTTTGGCCATGCTCAGAGTTGTTTGGGCAGAGCAATAGCAAGCCCAGGGCCATATATCCTCATTAGTATGACGCTATAGCAGAGGCAGTATGCAACTGGACAATGCAAGTGCAGGAATACCTGACCACGTGTGTGTAGCCATATGCTTAATCATTTTAAAGTAGACCTTGGCATAAATGACCTTCCTGTGCCCTGTGTGAGGGCATCTGTATATATGTATGTGTGTGTGTGTGTATGCATGTATGTAAGTATAATATATGTATACATATATATATATAAAGTATGCAAAAATATTATAGAAATTTAAATATACAAAAAAAAAAAAAATCTAGTTCTGCTTCAGGACAGACCTTCTAAAGGTTGGGTTGGGTTTATTTGGGGTTTTTTTTCTTAAGAAAAACCACACCTCAGAGCACTGCAGAAGTGCTATTTTTGCAAATGCTTTTTTTTCTTTTGGATTTGGAGTGACGATTGCAGCTCACCTTTTCTCTCCCCCCATGACTGTGTCCTGCGCACAGACATTTTGGCTGATGGAAGGACTAGCAGTGGCTCATGTCCCCCTCCAGGTCTGAGCATCAGATCTGCCCTGGGCTTGACAAACCACCAGACCTAGTCCTCACACAGATTAGCCCAAGAAAGTCCCAGGAGATCATACTGAGAATTTGATTTTCAACCAGCCTAGTGGCACTTAAACGTCTAAGTCGTATGTACTTCTAAGTCATCGCAGAGACTCTAAGACGCTGTGTTCTTTTGAACATTTACCTTCAGTCTGCTTTGTGTCCCTGCCTCCTCCCTGACAAGCAGAGAAAAAATAGTTCTGTCTTTCAAAGGAGACGCTGTGGGGGTTGAAGATCATATGAGATGAGATACATCCTATGTAGACAGCGACAGCTCACAGGCTCCATTGACCTGAATGGAAAAAGAGCTTTGGACTAGGGAAGCAGGAAAATAAAAGCCAGGTTTGGTTTGCTATCAAGGACGAGGAGAGGGAGACAAATGTGTGGCCACTCCACATCATAACGGCAGTAGGAGCRGCTACGTTTACTGGGAGAGAGGGGGCAGAGGATGCAGGGGAGGCAGGAGCCCTGGGAGGTTTGTTCCTCTGCCCTGCCTCGGCCCCAGAGCCTTGGAGAGGAAGGCGACAGCCAAAGGAAGCAGTCGGCAGCCTGGGATGAGTCCTTGGCTGGCTTAGGTATCAACCCTGTTGGCATCAATCAAAAATGAGACGTAGCATTCAGAGAATGCTCCTTTGGGAATTTTGAGCTAAACCAAAATGGCTTTACATGGCCAAGGTTGCTGCAAGCTTACATATGCCTGAAGCATCGCTTTTTTAAATCAAAAGAGCTGTGTCTTTGATTTAATTTTTTTTTTTCTCCTGCCATGCAGCCCTCATCTTCTCTCACTCTCCTTCCTTCTTCACATCCTTTTTTCCTTTCTTCTTCCCCCTGGCTGCCCTCCAAAGGTAAAAAGCCAAGAGGATGGCAACATCAAGCGCTGTTTTGCCTCTCTGTAAAGATGCTGCCTTTCATCACGGCTCACTTTGTTGTTACTGGCCAGTAGGTGGAGCACATCCACTGTTTTAAGTACCGGTGGGCTTTATAATTTTTTTCTCCTTCTCTTCCTCCTGTAAAACAATCTATCATTTCTACTGCAGTGAATCAGTAGATGCAAGGTAGCGCAACACTATACAAAACAGCTAGCTAATCTTGGCTGGACCTCGGCATATAACATCGTGACTCATGTCAAACCACGCAGGGCCAAACACGGGCTGATCTCAATGGGAGATAAAAATCTGAAAAAGAGCAGACGGTTAACAGTTTCCAGTTCTGGGTGCTGCTCTTTTTCTACTTTTTGTTGTGATTTTATTTTTTTTTTTCCTAGGAAAAACCCATTCCACAAGTGTGCATCAGCCTGGGGACCGGCCCCCCGGGCTTTCCTGCCTTTCCGTGCCGGGGATGAAGCTTCGCACAGGTTTTGCACCGCTGCAGCTGCTGCGGCTGCCGAGGGGTCCTGGCGCTGCTGAAGCAGCACCTGAGGGCTCAGCGTCAGGCCCCCCATAAGCACAGGGGCCCTCCCTTTCCTGCCAACAGCAGGCGTGTGAGAAATCTTAGGACATCCATCATCTCTGCCTGAGGTTTCACTTTTTGTCTCCAGCGTATTTTTCATGAGTCCGAGGAAAAATCCAACAAGCGCAGAGTAGGTTTTAGGCAACCAAGTCCATCTTTAGTCATGTGCGCCTGAAATCTTGTCTGTATTTCCACCTAGATCAGCTGCTATAATAAAAGATATTGCAAATATTGCCCTGTTCACATGCTTGGATCATCTTGGCTACAACATGACCCCTGTTACACCACAGGTAGTGTCACTACTGCAGGCTTTTGCGGCTCCCTGCCAGCCCTGCACCCTCTCTAGCTCCATGCAACCTGCTGTGACACAGCTCTTGCAGAAAAGCAAACCCAGCCTTTTCCCACAGCCCGGCTGCAGAGGTTCATGGTTCGGAGGGTCTCAGCCAGCCCTCTTGGCATTGCTGGTGCGTCCCAAAGCAGCATCTCCTCACCAGCAATATCCCGCCTCCACCACTGGGCCAGGTTGACCTCGGGAAGTGGTGGGCTTTAAAGCAGAAGTTAGTTTTTTATTTTCAAAGGGTTTTTCTTTTAATGGGCTGCTGAGTTGGTGGTTGAGAACGTGACCTTTCCAATCTGGCAGACTGACGTTTAGCACCTCCAGCACATCCCCCCTCACGTGCGCTGTGCAAACATCCAGCCGTGGTTCAGAAAGGGCGTGAGGAAAGCACGGAGTAGGATGAGGAGCCCCAGGATGAACTCGCTCGGCTGGGCTAAACCTGCCTCTTCCCACTGTGTTCAATGGAGACCGGCAGATTTACGCAAGACATAATCTGCCTGGTTGGTCTCCTCCTCTGAACAGACCGATTTTGTCACTGCCTGTCTTGGTGTCAGACCCATTTTCCTGGCTCAGCAGGAGAGCCCCCGGCATTCCCTTGGGATGCGTGGCTGATGGGGGCAGCCCCAGCACCCAGCGAGGGCGAGGACGGCTTCGCAGCCTGGCCCTCTGCCGCGGCTCGGCTGCAGCTGCGGCACATCCCCTCCTCTCGGGGCTTCGCTGCAAGCCGGCGTGTGCCTCCAGAGAGAAGGTTGTACGAGGCCTCCCTTCAGCAGTCGTACAATGGCGGTGTAGACAAGGGGACAATTTTGCTCTTGGTTACACTGGCAAACCCCAAGAGGGTTTTTCCTAAAAGCATCGTTCCTCCCCCTACTCTCCCTCCTCTCCAGGATCCCCTCAGGATTTCTTGCTGTTTCCCTCCTCTTTGCACTCGCTGTGGAGGGAGGTGGATGCTTCATCCTGTGTCTTACTCTGCCCGTGACTGCCTTATCAGTGCTGGTTATGGGCTGGGACACTGAGGCGTTGCTGCTTGTGAGGCCAAAGGTGGGGAGCACAAAGGAGAGAAGCAAAGCATTGCTGCTGGCGACCTCTCTTTAATGTCCTCTCCCCTCCAGAGCGGGAGAGGCGAGGTGAGGCAGGGTTGCATCAGGTGCTCAGCGCTGCGTGCCTGCGGTGCAGCCTCACTTGCAGCCCCAGGAGCAGCCTGTGAGGCTGGGCTGTTTGGGGGCTCAGCCCTCCCTTCACCCGCGAGACCACCGGTTTGTCTCTGCACTGTGGCACGGCAGCCAGTGGGGAAAAATAACAGGCACGCCTGAAGGTAATGCGTTACGACCAGCGGTCATTGCTGTGTGTATTTTCCAGGGTTCATTTTATTCCCTGCTGTAGTCCTTCAAATTAAAAGTGGTCTGGTTATTTACATTTGAAAATTGGATGATATGCTGGACTGCTATTTCTCTATTGACTCTGTGCTGCTAATACATTTAGAAATTGTCTGCCTGCTGCAGATAGACACTGCCTGCTTGGAAACATTTGGATTTCCTCTATCAGTGTCGCAGAGGGAGACACAGAAAATAGGAAAGGACATTTGATTGTTTGCACTTACCTTCATCCAACAGTAATAGAAAAGCATTTGTGTTTGATACATCCACCTGCTGTGCACCAACAACCTTTGCTCTGCCTTCCCGACAAAGGCGAAATCTGGCTGACGTTTCTGCTGGTTCCTTATTTGAACTGCAGAGGTTGTAATCAGTTCATCCAACCCCCATGTGTGTCCACAGGAGTCACTTGCCGGGAAATTTGGGTGGTGCAAGCCCTGCACCAGGGCCTGTGAGCCAGCGGGACCTTGCGCTGCACTCAAAGCCCAAGGTGAATGCCGGCCGGCGGGCTGAGGGGCTCGGGCTTCACGCCGTCCCCTCCAGCTGTGTCAGCTGTGCTTCATCACCACCCACCGGAACACGCTGGCAGGCCTCATCACGCTGAGTTTATGGGGTGGAAAGCAGAAGAGGAGTTACCTCCCTATCGGGCTGACAGCAGTAGGTGTTGGGGCGAGAGTGGCTGAGAGCTGGCAGGACTTGGCAGGCGGATTTCTGTTTTCCAGGCATGGTCCATGCCAGGGGACAGGACAAAGCAGGCAGGGGAGGGGGCAGAGCCCCCGGTGCCTTTACAAAGATGAAGAAGAAGATGAGGGCCACTGACAAAACAGATGGGTGGGGAGACCAAGGCAAATGGAGAGAGCATGGTAAAAGCTTTGGGAGAAAGGCAGGTAGCCAGAAGGCACAAGCAGTAGCAAGCAATGCTGACCAAAGGCACTGGGCGGTAGCAGCAGAAAGCCTTCTGTATCTGCGTGAGCCACCCCTTTTGAGGCAAAGGTGTGAGACAGCACGCAGTGCATATTGTCACATACTCACCTCTACGCGAGGCTAAAATGAATCTAAGCTTTCGTTTTCCCTCTCTCTCCCCCCTTCCCCATCCCATTTTTGCTACCTCACGGATGACACACTTGTCACCATTACAAGCTGGATGACTGGGAAGGTCTTCTTGCCTCCAGGCGCTCGGTCCTTCCCTCCTCTCCTGCCTCCCTGGAAGAAACCTCCCTGCAGTCCTTCTGGTCCTCAAGTCCTCCATCCCCTCCTGCCATGGCCACAGCGGCTCAGCTCTGGCTCTGCCCTGCGCCGCAGATCCCCCGCTGCCGCCTCCAAGGAAAGCCACCGCTCTTCCAGTGGCGGAGCTGCTGTGCCCTGCACCCCAGGAGAGGATGAGGAGGCTGCTGCCTTCCTCGTGGCACCCCAAAGGCACCCCCCCATGGTATTGGGAGAGGGGAAAGGAGGGCTGGAGTCGGGGGGACTCCTGGAGATCCCAAGGCAGAGGAGGGGAAGCTGGGGGGTGAACAAGAAGCAGCCCCTGGGGCAGGTGGGACTGGGATGGGACAGGGTGATTAGTTTGCAAATGTGAGTCAAAGCAGCTGGGGTAGCTTTTGCGGATTGTATGTGAACTATGAAATAATAAGGAACAGAAACATTTTGGAAATCTGAAAGTCTCAGGATTTTTGTACAGCTGGCTAATATTTGGGACACAAAAGGCTTCTCTGTTTCTGTTTTCTCCACTGCGATGTGTGCTGCAGCTATCCAGCCTGGCAGCAGGAGCAATAAGCCCGGATTTCAGAGGACATTCCCATTACAAGCCAGCGTGAGAGTGCTGCAGATCACAAGGTGTTAGGGACTGCCCTCCCCACGGCTCGGCACCTCGCTGTGCTGAAAGGTAACAAAAAGCCATATGAACAACCCAAAGCGAGGACTTCCCAGGTGGAGTGCCCTCTGCCACCGCTGCTGTGAGAGATGCCCTCCTCCCTGGCTGGCACAGGCCATGCATGGGTAGTGAAGGTGCTGCACAGCCCTGGGCACCCAGTCCCGCTGCCACCCCCGGGCGTCCCCTCCAGGCACCAAAGCACGAGTGACTGCATGCTCAGCATGGGCTGCAAAGCTGGCCAAGGGCCCTCGGCAAACGCTAGCACATCAGGAAAACCCTCACAGAAAATCAGGATTTTCTACTCAGTCAGGAGGCTGCAGCCGTTACAAATCATCACTGGTTCGACTGTGTCCTTTTGAGCTGGAAGGCCACCAGTTAATAAAAGTTTGATTAGATATATATATTTCTATATAACCCCTGCTGCTTCCAGACACATAGGTGCCCCCAGCTGCTTTGCAGACTGCAGTGCAATCACCAAAGGAGGGTAAAGGCACTGGGCTGGCTGCAGAAGAGAGAAAGATTTGCTGTTTGCTTAGCTGTGACTAAAGAGAATATTCCCTGTGTGCAGGCGGGTTTGATTATCACGTACAGCTGCATTTAGTGTGATCAGTCGTGGATTCACACGCTAGACCAGTACGGCATCATACCTATACATCATATTAAATGTTCCCGGGGGGGGAGCAGACATGTTTTATGGTTATTTTGTTAGCTCCTACAGTTCTAGAGCTTTCTTTCTTTCTTTCCTTTAGATTACAGGAGAAATTTCAAGTGTCGAGTGATTTTCTCCTTATGTTGCTCTTTCCTGCCTTCACCAGAGCGCAGTGTACAACCTGGGGTCTTGCAGCCTGTAAGAACAACTGAAGTGAAACCCATGACACCATCAAGCACTTAAAATTAAAATGTTGGTTTGTGCTTACAGAAACAATGCACACCAGAACTTAGCAGAGGGCTGTGGAGTTCAAGGAAGGATTGGGAAATGGCCCGTTAATGGATGACGGCCCTGAAAACATCAGTCAGCTGGTGCTCCTGCCTCAGCCAGGAAAGCCCCACCTTATTTAAATTAAAATATTTCTGCCTTAAAGAAGCCTCTGCTGTAAATGCACTGCTGAACAAGATGGTCCACCGCCTGTGCCACCTTGAAATTGTCTTCTAAAACGCCTGGACCCATTTATAAACAAAACCACCCCAACCGAGGAGCCGCCCTCTTGTCACTTTGCTGCCCCTGTGCGTCCTCCTCGCCCCCCACTTGCACCGGGCACTGTCAGGATGAACGGATTTTAATTCCCCTGTGCAAATCCCCGACCTGGCTGGAGGATGGTCCCCAGCCTGGCTCCAGAGATGCCCAAAGTCTCGTCCCGCCCAAAGAGCAGCCCTGGCCCCACCATGCCATCTCCCTGCAGGGTGGCTGATCGGCCGGAGGCACCTCGGCGGAGGCTGCCCAAAGTTAAGCATGTGCTGGCACACACGCATACCAGGTCTCCTCCCGCACCCATTCGAACACAAAGTATTCCCCTATTTTCTGTTTTCTTATATATATATTCACACTATGTGGGAGGAGGAAGGTTGCAGTGAGCAAATATCCTGGGGCTGAGGGAAAAGCCCAGCGTGGGGGAAATGTGAGGTGGCTTTGCTTTTGAGGCTACCAGCTCTCTGGCGCTTCTGCAAATTTTGATTTAATATAACCCTTTCCTCAAACCCATCGTGACGTCTGCTAACTGCATCGGTATTGCTGATAGCATCAAGCACGTGTTCATCCTAAGTAGGTTATTCTTCATGCTGTGCAGCTTCAAACCTGCTCGCTGCAATTTATCAGTGGGGAAAGATATTTTGGGAATGATCCTGTGTCTCTTCTTCATGCCACAGGATAATGTGCTGCACATAATGAATCCCACCCGCAGGATTTCTCAGTTTCTTATGCAGTAACGACACAAAAAATATATGCAACTCTCTGTCTCTCAGGACTTAGGACTTTTTAAGTGACCATCTAGTTCATGGCATCCAGTGCTTCCCTAAGTGTTTGTTATATCCAGACAGTCCATTAAAGTGCACAACAGAGCCATGTTGAATCATAAAAGGGAGCCGCAGAACGTCAGGACAGACGCACAGACACCACTCCTCTGTGCTGTATTTGAGACCGTGGCTGTCTGCGCGCCCTAGTGCCATCGTTTTGCGACTTGGCAGAGGCACAGCTTGCTCACAGCAGCACTTTGTGCACACACAACAACTTTTATGAAGCTGACCTGATTTGGTGTCGCACGCTTGTTCTGGCAGTGCCAAGAAGGCCAGGTATAGTGGCCGGGGGCATGGGTGATGCTGCTCCTGCTGCCAGCTCAGGACCACTCTTCTCACGGATCCAGAGTGAAGTGAAGGGGGTGTTGGGGGGAGGGAAGGAAAAAGAGAATGGAGTAAGACCAGGAGCCCTATCTTCAATAGCCTTCCTTTTACAAGTGAGACTGTTAGATGCCCAGACTTAGGAAATGCCAAATCCAGGTAGCATCATTAACTTAGGTTAAACTCCTTCCCCAGAAAGAAGGGGCAAGGTTTCTTAATGCCAGAAGCCTCACACTATACAGAAGCTGTAGGTCCCACCATCATCCTCTGTACAGTCCCACACAGTCTATCCTTTAAAGAGTTCCAGGAGAGGGCAGAAGAGCCCAGGGCAGGTGCAAAGCCTTGGCTCTGGGATATGGCACCGGGCACAGTGAGGGAAGCGAGGGGCTTTGCACTGAGCCTCCCCTGGTCCACAGGGCCTTTTGGGATGACTCACTTCTGTGCTGTTCCTTTTTTTAAATAACTCAAAGCAGTGCAAAGGGGGCAAGGAAGAAGAAGGTGGCTCCTGAACAGCCCTGACACAACAGAGGAGAAGGCTATTCTGGTATATAGGTTCCCAAGGGGTAAAGCACGTATCTGGCCCTCTCTGTGTGAGTGGCACCTGAGCCAGGTCACAGCAGTAACTCCCTGGCAGAAAAGAAGCTGTAGGAAAGTGAACAAAAGGCAAGATCTCAACCAGCAGCACTACCATCAGGTGCTGCCAGGAAGCAGTAGGGCAATGAGTATCTTTGTTAACGTAAACCCTGCCTCAACAGGCAACCTAACGCTCTCTTCCTTCTGTGGGATGCTTGCAGGCTGTGCCACACTCAGCTGGCTCTTTGTGGCAGTTGAGTGCTTTGTGGCTGAAGGCAAAAGGAAAAAGGTCAAATAATTTGTATAAATTGATGGAAGTCAGGAAAGGTATCCTGCAGACGCTAGGCAAGGATCAAAGTGCTGGGATCGTGTGCAGAGCCCCAGCCGGAAAAAAACCCTGTGCAGGGGAGCTGAGCAAATGTCCCCTTTTCCATGGAAATGGAAACCTCCCATTGGGGTTGGGGGGAACAGGTGGGAAGGCCAGCCGAGCACAACAGTCAACAGTCTGGAAAAAATAATACCAAGTAGTGCACGCCATAATGAAATGGCTGCCTTAGCAATAACTGATGTGAGTTACTTCATGCCCATGATTTCTTTTCTCGTAAAAAAGAAAAAAAGTGCCCTTTTACGGCAGGCAAAATCGAAGGTGTCTCTTGCAGCCCACTGTTAAAGGGGTTTCCTTCTAAACTACAGAATCATCACTATTACTTTTTCACAGGTAATTACCACAGTTAATCTGAAGCCATATTCAAAGTGAAATGGAGATATCCTATTTTATACTTTTCCCCTTAGTCTGCCTTGATATTATTATCGTTTGCAGCTCTGGTGCCCATAGCAACAGCCACTGCCGTCCCCGCGTCCCCTGAGCCAGCCAGCGCTGCTAATGCCTGACATTTAGCCAGCTGGGCTTCTCGCCATGGGCTTCGCCTGCCCGGGGATCACAACCACCCTAACTCCCTCAGTGCTGAGGGGTGGGCATAAGTGAGCAGCAAAATGAGGTGCGTTTAGTGCCTAATTTCCTAAGTAGCATACTTGAAGTTTGGCTGCTAGATCCGCAGTAAGCCCTTTAAGTGTCGGTGGTCTGATTCTGTGAGCTACAGATATCCACAAGCACACTGGATAATGATTTTGAGTGTTTATCTCTTAAAAAAAAAAATAAAAAAAGGCCACTTCAGTGAATTGCCTTCACGGGACGTGAGCCTTACAGTTTGCAGCCCCCTTTGAAAGCAGAGTCCATTGGGCTGCCTTTGGCAGTGGTGGTCCATGGGGGTTATGCAGCCTTGTTGGTCGTACCGGCCAATCTCCATCCTTAACACAAATTCCAGCAGCAAGCAAGCTGGCAACCCCTGTTTTTAAAAAAACACCTCGAACACCCAAAGAACCAAACCAAAACAAACCCTAAACAAACAAAGGAGAACCAGCATACCTTCCTACAAGGATTTTAATCATCTTTTGCATCAGTGCAATAAAAGAAAGAAGTGAATCTCCTACTGAAGGTCTCATTCACAAAAGAGAAAACTCTGATTAACTCAGAGTTAGAGATGTCAAGAGAGTAAGAAAATCAGAAACTCCAGTCCAAGTAGCAAAGGGGAACATAAATGGGATGCCAGACATAAACGGCGCTTATATGGCCATGTTTCTAAGTGTATGGAGAGCAAGCGGAGAGCCCAGCAGGAATGGAAGAGGAGTGCTGGAGGGGGAGAGCCTGCTCTGTAAGTAAAGCTATGTATTAGAAATGGCACAAGGGAAAATGTTAATGAAGCATGAAAAAATGAGGCTCAATAGGGAAATTAGTGGAGGGGGAAGAAAAACCCAGCACACTGAAGGAAAGACAACACGGAGCATTAAGCAAATGGATTGCGCTGGAAGGGAGCGCTCCCTGGACTGGGTTTGTGACCAGCTTTGGTTCGTGTTTTCTGTTAAAGACATCGGCACAAGGGGAAAGGGGGGTAATGAAGCTGCGGCATGCACAGCCCCGCAGTGTCGGTTGTGTGATGGGGAGCTCAGGCTGGCTTCAGGCGCGGGTGATTTTGGCAGCAGCCTATGTGGGAGCAGGGCAGGAACGGGCCATCCTTGCCACCAAGGGCTGGAAGCTGGTGGGAGGTGAGGTTGGTGCTGGGGGCTGAGGGGAGGGCTGGGGCACCATCCCTCCCCTCTGTGCTCAGGTCTGAAGCTTGGGCCCAGCACGGGATGGGGATGGGGATGGGGATGGGGATGGGGATGAGGACGGGTACGGGATGGGGACAGGCAGCCTGGGTGGGAGAGGGAAGCGCCTGATGGTGAAGCTGGTATGGCCAGGGCTGAGCAAAGAAAGGCTTCAGTTGGCCAGCATCGCAGGGGAGGAGCTGCCGGGGACCGTGGGGGACAAGGCCAGGACATCAGAAGCAAAAATGGGTGACTGCAAAGTAGAAATCAACATATTTTTGTCAGGAGAGGAAGAGTATTAGGGAACTTCTAAGGAATCCTTATATCCTGAAAAAGGGGGAGGGTAGGGACCCCTACATACAGCGCTCACAGCGTCTGATAAAACATGCGGGTGTTAACAGTATTGAGGTTTTGCAGTAAGAAAATAGGGAACTCTCGGGCTTGATGTGCGTACCTGCAATTTTAAGACTTAAAGATGGAAGTGGTCTTTTCCCTTCATGTATTGTTTTGTTTTATAAGTTTGCTTAATGGAGAAGAGGAAGCCAGCAAAAAACAGGTAGAATAAAATACATGCACAGTAAGTCATTGAAAGGCTTAGCAGTGTTTGCCTGCAAGATCTTGCTGAAGGAAGGCTTTGAGCTTGCCAGTGATGTTAAAAAAAAAAAAGGGGGGAAAGATGAAAGAAGCTTGATGTCTTTATTACCTGGCCATGCCAGCTCTGCCAGGTGTTTCAGAGGAACGACAAAAGCAGACGTTACATGGAGCCAATGTGCTTACGGCCACTTTCCTTAGGAATCAAAATTCCTGAAGAAACTTCAACAACTGCTGAATAAAATACTGCTTTGGTGCTGCAAAATGTGGGCTGTTATAATTTAGAATCAAGCTGAATTAATGCACATTATCAAGCTTTATCTATTTTGACACAACTGATGCCAGTCCTTTTTCTTAACTGAACAGTTAACAGGCTCAACTGAACAGTTAACAGGCTCAGCACATCAAATGGCTTGTGTGTGCACGTGTGTGTGCATGTGTGTGTGCACATGTGTGTGCATGTCACACATGAATGTGCACACACACACAAGAGGAAGACCAGAGTGTTTCATGCCTCTGTCTCTGTGTGTGCATATTTGTGTATACTCATGTACCTAGCGTTTATTCTAGTATTTTCTCAGGAGCATGAATTTCTAAGCTTATATTTGTGGTTGGTAGGAAAAACCCCAGGAGTTTCGTGTCTTATCACCTGCAGCTGGTTACAGCCTTTATCTAAACATTCGCTGTGGGATGCAGCAGGGAATTACACTGGCAAGTGCCATTAATCTTCTGTGCAAAAGAAGGATCTCCTACATCAGTGTTAGAATAAAACCATTTGTCTGGTGAATGAGGCACAACTAAAAATTACCCTGCTGCAGAAGTAAAAACCCTCTTATGATGATACTCTTTGATTATGTACTAGCCCTGCCATAGATCATCAATAAGGGCATCTTATTTAACCTTACTTTGGGACATACCACCTGTTCTGAAATGGCTCTAACCTCATGTTATGTCATAAGACTGCCATGTATAAAGATACACCCGTTTAACTCTCCCTATGTACACAGCACTTGACTTCTGTTCCCATAAAATGCTTTGGGGTTTCACTGTGCCTCTCACGTCCCCTGAATGGCCACGCAAGGCCTGACCTGGTGTGGTCCTCAGCCTCAGGAGGAGCCTTTGCCACCGCCATGCTCCCCAGCTGGATCACACTGCCTCCCGGGTCAGCCGCTCCTCAGTTCATTGTCTGCTTCCGAGTCTGAAGAAAAAGAGCTTTCATCTTGCTGAGGTGAGGGCAGCACTTTGGAGACGGGCAAGAAACTCGGTCCTCTGTTGCACGCAGCAGAGTGGTGAGCAGCCAGTGGTAGCGGCTGGAAGATGCTGAGATGCTGACGGTAGCTTCATGGCAGAAAGGCACGGGGGAGCTGAATGTCCGTGTGTGCCAGGGACCAAAGCATCTTTCTAGAGCCTCCCAGGGGTCTAACTGACTGATTTACCTTAGCTTGTCTTTGCCTTAATAAAACAATGTGTTCTCAAAGACCCTCATCTTATTTAATGTAGTTGTTAATAGTTTGAAAGATATGATACCTGCAAAATTGCACTTCATGTTGTTGGTTTGGATCATCTTCAGATTCAAGAAGAGCATGTGTGAAGAAAACAAATATAGGAATGCCAAGTGAATTAACATCATTTTCTGATTTCCTATTATAGAAGAACATGAATATATATGTATTTTTTTGTTATACTTGTTGCAATTTTGGACATACCAATAGGTTGGAGTAAGGATGCTGTTATTCCAGGAGATGCTCATGTGGAGAAAAACCAACCTCTTCCGTTCAGGAAAAAAGACAATAAAAAATGGGGTTTTCCCCTTGTATGTGTGCGTGTGTGTACGTGTGTGAGAGAGAGAGAGCGGAAAATCTTGCAAGTAGTGGATTGCTTATGTCAGCAAATAGGGAGAACTTTCTTGGACACAGCTAGTAAAAAGCACGTGCCAGCTATTAAATGAATGGGATATCCATTGTAATGTTTGGAGAATAATGATAAAAAGAAGTCTTTATACCTGGTAAACAATTGCCAAGTTGACTAATATGAGCCTTGGGTTGGCAAGCAGTAAGGGTTTAGGCAATAGGCTGAAACAGCAACTCGGTGTATTTGTGAAGCTTCATGGTTCACTTCTATAGCTACAAGATTTACTTAACTCTTATCCCTTCCTTAACCACTAGTGCTTTTTAACCAAGTTTTTGGCACTATGAGCTACTAAATATGTGCTGTAATCATCTTCCTTAGCTGGTAAGCGGTATTATCAGCTTACAGGGATTCCTGTATGGAAGTGTTATGTCTTAGTTGGTCTCGGCAGCCCCGATTTCCTTGCACAGATTTATGGCACTTTCTAATGAGTTGATATGCTTGCTCTGAGCTGAAACAAATTCCCAGTGAAATCTTTGAGTGCAGCCTGAGTCAAGAAGGGGAAGATTTATTGGATTTCAGCCTGACTGCACACATGTCCACACAGGCAGCCGAAACGGGTCGTAGCCAGTGAAATGCCCCCAGGGCCTGGGCGTGCTGCTGACCCACCGGCGCGGGACTGGGCACCAGGCTGCTGCTTCTGCTGCTCCTGCTGCTGCCGCCGCACCTTCGTGAGGAGGGGTAAATCACGTCCACGCAGTGGTGTCGATACTGCAGTCCCCCCTCGCAGAAAGCTGGTAGTTGTTTGTAATTGCAGGGCACCCTGTTGTAAAAGTGACAGTGTATGCAACGTCACAGCTTGAAAGCTAAAGAAGTGCAAGCAACTATTGCTGGTTGCACGCAGGCAGGCTGGGCAACACGTGTGTTTCATACAGCACTCTGTAGCGCTGCGTCTGCTGCGTGTCCAGCCAAACAAGGCTAGGGATGCTCTGCAGCAGGCACAGCCATGAAGTGAATTACACGTATTGGCAGCTGCAGACCTTTTCTGCATCTTCCACATCATTGCTTTCCCTCTTTTTTCCCAACGTTAGCTGAAACGTGGTTTTTTTTTTTTTTTTTTTTTTTTTTCCCATCTTAGCTGTCCTTCTCCCCGACTTCTGCAGCCCCATCACTGCAGCAGAGCAGGCATGGCTGCTCACGCAGCCCTGGGGCTCAAGCAGCCCCGTGGGGCAGACCCGGGGGGTGCTGGGCTCCTAAATTGTACCGGCGAGCCCTGGGCTGGACTGGGTGGCACTCGCTGGGCTGGGAGGTAAAGGCAGCCATGAAGGTTTGCCACCGCAACAGGCAGCGGGGAGCGTGGGAGACGTGTGGCCTCAGCGGGGAAGTTTGAGGGAGCCTCCCACACACCCCTGAAATGCTGAACTGGCTAGTAGGGCCTCAGTTTTTCCATCTGTCCATCTATCCAGAAGGTAGAGGGAAGACTATTAAATTTATTGGTAAATGGCATCGTATTAACCATAGCAGCCAAAGTGAAAGAGGACAACTCTTCCTCTCTGCCCGCAGAGCAGAGGAAACACTGAACAGTTAATAGCCCTGTTCTTAAATTAAAGAGGATATTTAGCATAAATACTGATAAGGAAAATGTTCTCAAGAGCCAGTCAGAAATATCAGATTTTTTTGATGGGATGTTAGGAGTCATAAATGAGCGTTTTGTGGGAGTGGGGAAGCCAGAGAAGCCTGCCGGCAGGCTGTATAGGTTGCCTTTAAGAGCTGCAGTACTCATGGTAGCAGCTGCTCACATACATTGTGCCAACCCGTTAGCACTGATCGGTGCGAAGCTTGTGAGAGGTGACGGACAGCCTGGCGTGTGTTATCTGTAGGACCAGGGTTTGGATTTGCCTGTCGCAGCCCTAGCTTAGTGAAGGCGAGTTGGGGCACGTGTACGTGGTTTTGCCTTCCCTGCTCCCTCCAGCGCGTCGAAGGGATGAGGCAGCATGCAACTGCTCCTCTGGCTCACTTGCGTGCCCTTTTTTAACCTTCCAGTTCATTTAGGTACGTAATAAGACCATCCCCAAGCCCCATCCTTCTGGCTCACATCCAGGCTTAAAACCCAACAGAGTCTCCTCATGTGCAACCAACTCCAGCGTGAGTGACAGGGAGCAAGCTATCCCCCCTCTCGCTTAACTGAATTAAAAAGGAGTCGTCTTGTCACCGGTGGCTGCTGTGCTTTGCGGATTGTGTCATCTTCAGAGGAGACTTCATCACAGCAAGGCACACATTGATTCACGTATGTAGGAGTTCATCCAGAGTAACTCAAGTCTGGGAGAGTAGGTGTGGGATGTGTATTTMTTTCCTCAAGTGAATGAAATGAGGAAATTCCCACTTCCCCCGCACTGTATTATCAAAATCATATACAAACATATGCTGCTTTTGCCTTTTTATTATTTTTCATGATGTTATTTCTACCACCGAAAGGTAGCTCAAAGACAGCATCGTGACACAAGCCAGTGGAGTCTGGGTATTAAAACCTACGCGTGTTTCTTAAGATACGAGATGGGATGCGTGTGATCAACCTCTCTGATGGGAACATACGCTTCCCAAAGCCCAAAAGGAGAGGGGTTTGCTAGTATTACACCTGGTGGCAAGGAGACCATCAAGTGCTGGATTGATCAATGAAGATCAATATGATTCGAGGCTCCCTTCTGCGACGAGGCAGAAAGCGTGGGGCCGGCAATCTCTGAAAAGCTTGRGGAGCATAAAAACGGGAGGTTCACAACTTCAACAGGGGAGAAAAACCCAAACTGGGGGAGCCACTTCTCCTCTTTCAGCCAAACCCCGAGTGCTGCCGCCAGCACCGGGCCTGTCGCCGAGGCGGCCGAGGCACCGAGACGTTGCCGACAAGGGGCTTTGGCAATCGGCAACACGGGGTGCTGCGCGCGCACCTAAGGCGAGGATTGCCGGGGAGGAGGTGCACTGGGTAACTGCTGAACCTCAATAAAAAATACTGCACCTTATAACATAATTGCGTGCTTTATTGATATACACAGTAAAGCAGTATATAATACAATAGTAAGGCATATATTTGGTGAAATTTGATATGTTGTGAAAAAATGCAGTAAAACAGAAGTTTATAAAAATAATTAGTAAATGTTACAGTGTTGGTGTTAAAACACAATATATTATGATATCCAAGTAATAAACCAGTAGAGTAACAATGAAATAACATGCCATATGGTATTTATGTATTCAATTACACTGATTATGTTTTACAGTTTAATACTTTGTCATTATAAGGAATATGAAATAATTCCCAAATTATGCTTAAAAAAGCAGCGATAAAGCTTTCAACTTTTAAAATATTTTTTGACAGACTCACTCCAAAACTAAGATCTAGAAAGTAAAACAAACAAAACAAAACCCTGATGAAAACAACCGTGCAATCCATTTTTCCTCCATTTGTTTTCTGAACAGAAGGTTTAACGTATAGGCGGAAAAAAAAAGAAGAAACCCATCTCTTTCTCAGATCTCAATTTAAACGTTCTGATAAAAAAAGACCACGAGAAATACCAAGGGTTCCTATTGCAATAAAGTGTTAAAAAAGCTTTTTATTAGGAAAGCAGAGGTTTGGGGGATTGTACTTATTTTTTGTAAATGATTATCATTATTGGTATTATTTAACTGATGAGACCTGGACACACAATGGACATGTGGTGATGGTGTAACATTATCTGTACGTAATTGTCAGGAACACCACAAAACCAAAGTGAGGTAGAAATAGCATGACTAGCCGTGGTCAATGTTAACTAGCATTCAAAATAAAATCTTTCCCAAGTTTAATTACACTTCATACAAGAAGAGGTAACAGATTTTTTACTCTTGCAATATAAAGTCAGATGGTGTGTTTCTACGTATTCTAAGGTAAAATTAAAAGCTGGTTAAGAAAATGAAGTGGTAAAGCTTTTGCTGACAGCACCTCATACCCAAACCTACCTCTCACGAGCCGCAGTCAAGCTGGCTAATCTGTTTCACTATCAGTTCCTCTCTTTCTCACTTCATTGTTAATTACGTGGGATTACTTGTAGAGAGAAATGGGGAAGGAGAAAGGACCAGGGCCTTTGTTTTGGCGGTAAGTATCTCATGGAGCAGTGTGGCTACCTTCACCTGATCACCATACGCGCGCAAGAACAGCAGTAACTCTTCTACAGCCTTTCCCAAAGGTTGCTCGCAGCGTTACAGCTCCTTGGGTCCGGCTGCTGTAGCAGGCTGAGACACACATCGTGGAAAGCTCTGGTTTTATCTTCCAGAGGATCGAGGAGCTTCATGCTCATCAACAGCACACGGAGCTGGACAAGCGAAGATGCTCTGTAAGTAACCTACTTGTGCTTTGGGTCAGAAGCTGATCCCACAGGGGGTCAGGAGGGAACTCCTCCCTTTCTTCCCTCCTCTGCAGCAAAGGAGACGCGAGCAGTGGCAGCAGGCAAGGGAGAGCTGTGCCCAGCTCCTGCTGAAGCACTGGCTGCTGGCCGCGGCCAGCGGGCTACCGGACACTGAGGTCCAAAGGTTTAATCCGGTAAGGCAATTTCTACGTTCCTTTACTAATAGCATTCAGGAATTCAGTCAGCAGAGGAAACACTGGCGCACAGGATGGTCATTAAATTCTTTCCTTTCCTTCTTTCTGGGGTTTTTCTTTTGCTTTTTTTCATTAATTTTTTGCAGGCTCTGTCATGTAATGTGCTCTTTCATTTAATTATTGCAAACTAGCCGTGTGATTCATGTAATTCTTAATTTTGTTGGAAAGAGGCGAAATAACTACCTTCGTTGCAAGTTCAGGAGATTTATGTTTTTTTTAAGCCAGCCCTAGTCAGATAAAACCAATGAGAAACGTAGGTTGGCCGTTTTGGTGTCGCTGCAGGAAATACTTGGTTTTTTCTTCTTTTCGATAGGCAAGGAAAAGAACACAGAACATGAATCTCTCTGATGCAGTTACAGAGCTGAAATGACACTAAACAAATGCACTGCCTCAGTATTTTTTTTGTGTTTTTTTTTAAGGGGGTTTCTATAAACAATTATTTTTATAAAGCACACTTTAGTTTACAATCTTTCATTATAACTGTTATAAATTTTTTTTAAACAACCCGAAATGCGTTCCATATAAAGAAATGGCAAGTTATTTAGCTATCAAGATTTTACATGTAGTTTTCTTATAATTTTTGTACAATTGCATAGACGTGTAAAACCTGCCATTGTTAACAAAACAGTAACAGACTTAGGAAACTACTGAAATCTACAGTATAGTACCACTACCCTTCACAAAAATATAGATTTGTTTTCTTGTAAACTCTTACAGTCTAATCCTCTTTGTAGTATGAATATTATAAAAACCATGCGGGACGCCTGAAGTTGTAAAACACATCTTGCTATTCTAACACCTTGTCGTCGGTCATCACTGTCACTAAGGTTTCCATCGCTCTTCCCAAGTCGTCTGCCATGTGGAAAAGGCTCCCTACATTGTGGCCTGAAAAAGAAAGTCAAAGAAGACGAAATTAAAGGAAGATGACATGGCAGCAGATTGGTAGGAACATTTTACAGAAAGGCTGAGCACAGATCCATCACTCTTCATGTACTGCTCGCCGCCATCCCCAGTGGAGTACACTGGAGAGTACTCTTTCCAGAAGTTTCCCAGATGAGTCTAATAAGTTGTCGTTAGCAAAAGCTGCCAGTTTTGCCGAACACTTAACAGCAATACTGGCTTGAATGGGTAAACTATGTTGACAATAAGCCAGTGTGTTTGTCTTCCAACCCCCCCCCCCCCCGCACCATAGCGATGAAGCTGCATCATTATGAATGTTCACCAAAAGCAACGATTAAATCCACTGACATCACAGAAAAGTTTCCAAGTGGTGCTGCAAGCGTTTGACCATTCAATGTTCTATCAAGGAGAAAAACAGGAACAAACAGATCAGCAGTAATTAACTAAATCATTAAACCCAAGAGGTCCCAGCAGGACACCTGCACAGATAGCTAAAATGATGACCAAACTAAACAGCTGCAGTTTATTCAATCATTTTTAAAATATCCTTTTCTTTTCAGACAGCAGTCCAGCAGAAACAAAGATGCCCCAGTCATCGAGTAACTACTATACAGTGGTTCATTTGTGCATTTCACCTCACCCGTAACCACTGTAAAGTCCTAAGATGGTATAACCACAACACGTAGTCCTCCTACACAGAAGTGATAAATAAAAGCAGAGTACAGTTCTGGAGATGAAAAAACCTGTAACTTCTCACACTCTTTATCACCACTGCAAATGGAAAGGAAAGGTAGCAACGTTGATCAGCAGTAAGAAATGGCTTCATCACAATTAGAGAGTAAACAGACTTGAAGGCAGGGAGATTAAATTGTCACAAGCTGCCATTTTAGGCCCTTGGCCTGGTCTCCAGCTGCTGTTCAGAAGAGTGTGGGTCTCCTGCAAGTTCTGTGTCAGATTTGCAGCTCCCTATGACTGTCTCAAATACCCTCTGGCATTTCAAATGACAGAGACATCACGGTTTAAACAGCTGAATCCCATCTGGAGTCTCCTTCCTGAAAAAATATGACTGAAGACGGAATATGCAGGCACCCTACAAGATGAGCATCCAAACCAAGGACTGAATGTTCAAGATTTCTTGCAAGGACAAGGAGGAACGAGCAGGCAGAAGGTCTTAAAACAAGCAGAAGGAAATTATACTCCACACAGCACATAATTGTATTACTGAACTCATCGCCACAAGCTGATGTTGAGGTCAAACACATAAATGAGGTAAAGTAGGAGTTAGAAAATAATCACTGAAGAAAGATTTACTTAGATGCAAAGAAGTCCACATGACCTCCAACTCAAGAAGTCCCCAAGCTGCAGAGTGCTAGCAACTGAAAGTATATAATAGGGGAAGTATTACTCAATAAAACTATGTGTTGCTATGGCCTGAGGGGTTTGATTTACTCCCTGAGAGTACTTGCGATAGAATATTTGTCTGGAAAAATATGGGAGGTACAACGCCATCTGCCCACACCTCTGCTTCCCAGGAACGCTTTGCATTACCCTGGATGCCGCGTCCTCGCCACGGTCCTTGAGGAAGGAGCACCCAAATGAGGAAAGGACATGACCAGGGTATCCAGGATACATCCTTCACACAGTCCCTACCTGTAATGTGCCGGAGCCTGACTGTTACCATTGCCCACCCACACAGTGGGTGTCCCTCCTGACACAACTGTCTTCTCTAACAACAGGAACGAACCATCCCTGTGGGGCAAATCAAACTCACCATCCTCTTCCAAATGTTCAGATATTATGGTAGGCATGCACTGCTGACATTTCTACAGTACACAAGAGCTTGGAGTGATGTTAGTTAATATTCAGCAGCATTTATGGAATAGAAAAAAATGACCTAAGAAATATCCAGAGAAGTTTGTTTCTTCTGGAGAACTACTACCACCTTTTACATTCAAATACTATTTTTTTGAAGTTTTTTTTTTTTTTTTAATGTAGCATTCATTACACAAAACTATACCACATCTAAATGATAACTACTCAACAAGCTGCCCGTTCAACAGTGAGCTGTGCTGTGCATGGCACAGTTTGCCAGATATCGATACAAAGAAATACTTGCTTCTAATCTAGTGACATTTTGCTAATTGCACTAATGCACAGAGAAACAGATACATCAAACAGCAATTTCATCTGTAAATCATTAATGTATAGCCATCTTATTCATCCTAAGCAAAAACTTGTAATTTGCTCATCAGCACATCAAGTAACAGCATATGAAAAATTCCTGCCAAGTTTTGGTCAACATATTCCTTACTTTAAAACAAACGTATGCTACCACATTTATTTCAGAGGTAAGTGATAATCGCTCTTACTGGCACCATGCAGGCTGAGATCAATCCAGCAAATTACACCATGGAAAGTGAAAATTTGATGAAGTCATACGAAAGCAAGAACATTATTTTAGATGGGAAATGGATACATAAACAGAAAGGTAACTGCCACTGGTTTGCTCTACTTGCCTGAAACTCTGACATGGCTCAGGTACCTTTGTAGCATGTGCTATCAAGGTTTTATCAGAATAACCCTGGTATAACCGGAGTGACCTGCAGCATGCCCACAAACATCCTGACCCTGCAAACTACTTTCAAGAAATCTCTAGGCTTTAAATACTCTTCTTTTTCCTCACCTGCAGACACAAGACAGGGAGGTGGTGAGAGTCGTGACTGGGTAGCCAGCCATGAGAGGCACTGCTGCCTGTGGGATCATGGTCTCTCGTTCAGATTCGTTGTGATCTGTTGTTTCTAGAAACAATTATGGGACTACAGGGCTCTTCAGGGACTCCAACACCACTCATTCCCAGCTCAGGAAGAGTGATCACCTTTCCATGGACTTAGAGCAACCCAAACTGCTAAAGCCCATCTTCAGAAAAAATCAGTATTTTTTAATACTATTTTGTTCTGTCAGATACAGAGCTGTAAAGGTAACAAAGGCAAGCTGGTTTTATAGAAGGAGTCTAGGTCTAGAAAAATAACTTCAACCAAAAATATAGAAAAAAAGTCTTTCAGAAGTATGCCACAGTAGGTACAAACTGATAAATTGTTCAGGCAACTAAACCACAGGCCAAGAACACCTTGGCATCCAGGGATGCCTAGGTATTCTTTTAATGCATAAAAATTAGGGGAATGTCTGCTAGTCTTTTTTTCTTTTCTCTGTTAATTGCTGCCATATTTTTGAAATCACCATGCTTCGATTCTGATCTCCCTCCACAAAAGCTCACAGAGGCATGCTGGCGTGATCAAGGAGATACAACTCCCTCTCCCCCACACCACCCATGCTACCTCTCTAGCACAGGTCTTAATTTCCTCACAAAAAAAACCGAACAATCACGTGTCTCCTCTTGAGCCATCCAAGTTTACAGCTCAGAGCATGACCATAAACCACTGCTGGTCGCAGTTTATGTTAATAGCTGGACTGTAAAGTGCGACAGCCTGGGGACCGCAGCCTCCGGGACAGTCACGGGATGGACGGACGGGCCAGAAGAATGGGCAATATAGCTGTGCTCCAGCCACGCAAGTGGCGAACCCTCAGCTGGGAGTCACTGCACCGCCAGCAGTTTTGCCTCCCTTGCAGATGGGAGCAACAGCTAGGACAACCAAGACTGGAAATAATTGAGAACAACATATGCCATAATTGCCTGGCACTGTATGTGTAGTGAATGCACCCTCTTCTGTAATGAATAATGAACCTAAATAAGAGCTCAAATTCACAGACTGGTTCTAYATAGCTCTGCTGCTTCTATTGAATACTGCTTACTTGCCCTCTGTAAGACTGAGACGTAGGACATTGACATTTTAAATTAAGAAGCAAATGAGAAAAAYACTGTCCTAAAACCACTTAGAAAAATACAAATCATACCTTTCCACTCATTATTATTCATATTTTTAAAGTAATGCCACGAAAGAAGGCATTGATTCCATTCTTTTTTTTTTTTTTAAACATCAAAGCTGGAAAAGTTTTCTCCATGCTTGAGGCACTGAAAGGTTGAAAGATACTACTGTATATGAAAAAAACTAGCACACACTTTGAAATGCAGCAATAAAGCTCAAAATGGACATGGACAGTATTAACTTAGACTTATAAAATGGAGGGAATATTAACACAGGTGCATTTGCTTTGAAAGCAGAAGACACCTATTTCTGCAGACACTAACCACATCACTCCTGGTCACATAGACAGTGATGCGTTTCACATCTGCTGAGTTTGCTGTAGAGGCTCTACTGGAATTAAGACCCTTGGGTGAGGGCGCAGTAACTGAATACCAATCTTATACTACAGCTTCTCAGAGAAATAAATGTGGAGCATTCAGACTTGAAAGAGTGGATAGAAAGTAAATTAAGAAACCCCAACACAATGCAGTGTCTTTTTTAGCAGCACAGATTTCTAACCCTTCCCCGACAAAAGAAAAAKCCTTCCTGTTGGTGGCTTGGATTTTGATAGCCTTATTCGTATCAAGTAACGCCACGAAATCCATGGGATTACACATGAAGACAACACCTAATGTGAGTAATGGGATCAAAACCTCGCTGGGTGGGTTTAAAACCACATGATCTGCCTTTGCACAAATGGATTCACACACATAAAGCAAAAGCTGTTCCATACCTCAGCCCATACACTTCATAAGCAGGTGGAGAATTGCGTTTTATATTCAGCTCTGCAAGTTACCAAGCCCCCTCTGGAACCATCAGCAAGCACAAATACAATTGGAGAGCGGTGAGCGATTCATTGAAGAAGTCAACTTTTTTAGGGTTAAGCTGCTGGAATCTGATCAGGTAGGACATGCCCATTTTTCTATTTTTTTTTTAAATTTTTTATTAATTGTATCAAATATGCCCTCAGCAGCAGGTTTTTTCCTGAATAATATGCATAAATATGAATGAGGATAGTGGAAGTCAACAACCTGTTTTGCTGAATTGGATAACAATTCTCAGACTGTATGAGCTGAGAACATGCAGGGCTGAATATGAAATCATTTCCACAAAATTTCTGGACTGGTGCAGTCTGTTGATGACATCCCAAGCACCCTTTTTTTGATCCATATGAGAAGACCTGCCATTTGAGGACAAACTTAACCTGCACTGAGGATCTTAATCTTCGAAGTAGCTGGACCTGTGCCAGCTCCTACAGCCAATGCAGAGAACCACTGTATTACAAGGCACTGCATTAGAACAAATCCTGGCTTACSCAGGGTAGCCTCTCAGTGACCGAGGGTTCACAACAGCTCTGCTAAAAACCCCAGCGCAGTATGTTCCCAGGATCCCCCCTCTCTGCACCAGCAGAAGTTTGCAAACCGGGCTACCCTTCAATTTCTGCCTCATCCACACGGAACATCTTCTGTGCGGGAAAGGTCATTTCACAGCTACTTGCAATTGCACTCAGGCAGCCTCTGAATATTTTATCTTTAATAATAATTTTCGCTAGGAATTCATCTTTCAAACGTTGTACCTGGTTGGCGAGTGAAGAGCAGCTTCACAGAGGAAAAAAATCAAGGCTCTGTGGAAATACCTTCAAAGGTGCTATGACAACACAGCACAAAACGTTTTCCTCCATTAACAAGCAGCGGTGTACAAATTCTAAAATCTATTTYGCATCAAACCAACCATGTCTGAAGTGCACAGTGAAAACCATCACCCATTTGCATTGCTGAATACAACACTGTGGAGCTGGTGAATGTTAGTAGCATTCTTCATTCTGCAATAGTATATCAGAAAATTAAAACACCTGAATCCTTATACCTCTCAACTCTCACTGTTCTAAAGAAAAAGACTATTTAATAACTGGAAATGATGGCTGGTATATTGGCACATACATGTAAATATAACTGTGAGTATGCAAGCAGAACAGCAAGAGACATGGGTCTCCCTGTTGTGCTTACATACAAGAGCAACAAAAGCATGTCAGCGACTGCAGCGTATTTGCTGACTGCATTTATCACAGAGGCTTAATTTCAAGGTATTATTTTCTCCTCCTCATTCCTGAGTTTCCACCTCTAGGAGGATGTGAGAAAATGCAGATCCCTGAGCTGACATTGTCTCCATTGAAAGTTGAGAGGTACGCTACTGTTAGAGCACACATGGGGAATGCACTCAGCAAAATCAAACAAAACCCAAAGCAAAACAAAACCACCCCCGCCCTTCACCAAACCCAAGCAAACCCGTGGTGCCGTCACACACATGCTGGGCACAGAAAGCAAGCTGTGACAAACAGAAGCCATGGCAGTGAGCTTGCATCTCACTAACCTCTCTCACTGGCTTTCCAGGGGCATTTCTTCCTTTAGGAACAGAGAGAGGAAGTGGAAGAAATATCAGAGAAGAAAGGAAAAAAACCACACGTGAATATATATTTTATACTGTAAGAGACACTTCAATTTCCACTTAGGAATTTAATATCAAATAACCGCATTTCTGCTTTAAACAAAGGCTGACAGTGCACTGAAATCCACTGATGATTCTGAGCTGATTTATTCAAGAACAGTTCTGTAATCTGCAGCTTGGTTTTAACCTAGTAAAAACACTCGAAAAACTACTAAAACCACCTTACAGGCCTTTCAGTTGAGGATAAGGATGGCAGAGAAGATCTGAATTCACTTTCTGAGCATCCAAATTTCCTCAATTTGAGTACTTTTACTAATCAGTATTAGTGGTAAAATCATGTTTCCCCAACGTCAAATTAATTCATCCAGACACTTCACATTTTATGATGGCCTACATACATATATACAGGTATAGATCCATATATACACGTGTGTGCACACACACACACACATATTTTACACCTATAGCTGTACACTGGAATATAACATGATCCCATTCAAGACAAATATATTCCAAAAGATGTTTCCAACAAGCTGATTTGCAGGCATAGTAAAACTGAGGGGGCAGAGGGAGAAAGGGAGAAAAAAAATTCAAGTAAAAGGGGAAAAAAGGGGAAGCATCTCATCACTTCCAAGTTGTACTGCCAAAACGGAGGAGCATTAATGGGTTTAGCTGAAAAGATGTTCCTGACGAGCCTTCAGGGAAGCCATACTTCGATCAAACTGATTCTTCTCAAACACTTATCACAGCATATTTGTTTTTAAAAAAAGAAAGMCAGGTGTCAATCAACAGCAGAAACACCTCCCTCACCCCCCCTTCCCATCGCACAGCCGGTGACAGTAAGACAGTCGCTGTTTCCAGAAGCAGCATCCCACTGTCACTGGCACACCGCTGCCAGCACTGGTACTGCTGGACTTGCAGTCTTAGGCGAGAAAGTCACCACAGTAGATGCTGTCCAAGAAAGAGGATGATCTTTGCCCCAGAGCTGTTGTAGATGATGTAATTGTAAACGACGTATGGGACAACGGGGAGAGAGACAGATATATATGGGAGAACACACCAGTCAGCTATCAGTAACCTAACTGCTGTCGAGTGTTTTTCTAGGTATGGCAGGCTGCAGAAGAAGGGAAGGAAGACAATAAATAGCTGTGCAGGTATTCTATAAGGAGCAGAACAAGGGTCAGCAACAGAGCAAAGCTGAGGTGGTACAGGAGAGGAGGAGAGGAGGATGTGAATGCCATCACTGACCACCCACCCCAGGTCAGAGCCACTGCTCAACTACAAACTCCAGGCAACAGAAATGGCTGGGGCAACCTCTGAAGAGCCTGCACAGCAAAGGTTACAATTTACTGAACAGAGGAAGTTTTATTCCCTTCCTTCCCCCTTCCCTCTCCCCAATAGCATACTTACTATTAGAAATGATAATAATAGGTTTGAAGTCATGCTCTGCATGTGGGCTTTTATTCTGCTCCTAATGGGAGCCTCGACTCAGGTTATATCTGTAGCACACATGCTGGTGGTGCACAGAGGTACCAGAGCAAGCCGGGTGGCCAGGAGAGGTGTCCCTTCAGTTCCAAGGACTTCACCTTGCAGGCCTGCCTAACTCTCTAGGACTTACGTGAGCGCCTACACGGCCTGCGACCTCSTCTGGCACTATTATCAGGAGCCATGAATTCCCTAAAAAATGCCTCCCAGGACRAAAGATGAGAACCTCTCACCAATACAAATCATGTAACAGAAAATCCTCAAAAATGAACATATAAAATCCATTGCATACTTTGGTCTTCTTCTGAGGAAGAGCCCCAAGGTTTAGGTGAGTAGGTGGTCTACCTAAGGCCTCCAGAAACTGCAGCATGGCACAGTTGGGTGTGCAAGAGTCCTGGGGCATGAATGAGATCCAGCAGAAGACAGTTTAGCTTGGGTCAGGAGGAGAGAAGGAACTGCCTACATGCAAAATACTGGATCCTTCTGGAGGTTTAAAAAATGCCTACCCGTCTGCACAAGCACCTAAAATTGCAGCTACACAGTATCTAATTTAAATATCTACATGAGAGACTGGATTCTGCTTAAAATGAATGCATTTAAAGGTAACTGGGATAGCTCCGCACCACACAAAACAGCTGGTGAGGAAAGTCTGTGGTGAGTAATCAGCCCTAGAATTTGTTAAACGCAACAAAGAATAGCACTACTACAGTAACAGCTAATTTCTTTTGGAGGAAGATTAAAAAGGGTTTAATGGATTTTACTTTATTTTCTGCTTTGCATATGAATGAATGCGTGTCTCTAAGTTTTAAGGCAAGGCGTATGGTTTGGCATAAATTGCAGAGGAAGAAGATTGTCTGTATTGCCGCAGTTCTGAAAATTTTTGTTTTATAAGGCATCAAAATACTGATACACAATCCATGGGTGCCTAATTATCTATTATACCTGCTCAAATCAAGATTTCCTGCCCTTGCAAAATAGAATAGTCTTTCTTTCTTTTTCTTTTCTTGAAATCCACATGACGTTGTATCACAGGTAAAGAAAGGTACACAAAAGCAATCAAATCACACCTGAAAGCAGAGGCACTAATAAAAACTCCATGCATCTATGCAGATTCAGATGAAAGCAGAGAGCACAAAGCATCTACTGCACTGYCCCTCTCACTGAACTCAGGAGAGGGACGGGCTGCAGAGGGGAGAGATCGGGATCTGCAAACGCCTTTTTTCCTTAAAAAAAAGTTCCTTGAAGTTTTGTTAAATTCATTAACGTATTCTCAGTTTACATCAGGACTGAGCATTATAAATCAGAAAAGATCCAGTCCTCCCCATCACTATCCCAGCAGAAATCTGCAGAGAAGTTCAGCCACGTCAGTACTGTTGTGCCACAGGGGAGTGATAAGGCATCTCAGTCATCTGGGCTCACTGACGTGGGCTGTAGGACCATAGCACAGAGAAGGGGATACAGTCCAGAAGAGGCCAGGGTAGCTCAATTGGAAAAGTATTGCCAGAATACCCTACAGCATAATAACTCCAGAGTACTCTCTCACTGATTCAGTAAAGTGTGAAAAGAAAAGTCTGCATCGTAAAACATTTTCCTGACAAAATAAGAGAAACTGCATTGCTGAAAGTTGCTAGTTCCACTTAGGACATTAGTCCCATTCATGACAGAGCCTGGCTGATTCAAGAGTGAGAGGAGAGAATGCGTCTGGTGTGTTTTTATGTGACTGAGATAAAAATAAAACAGAACTTGTAAAAGATGGTGCTATTCTTAGTGCCATTTATTTATTGCTGTGGGGTCTTGTAATTTCACTGCACAAGACAACATCTGTATTAAGCAATACTATATTAAATAATAATGGTGAGTACCAATCCTTCTCCAAATGTTTTCACGTGATGTCATGGCCTCTTAGCTCTTTTAAGCCATCACGGTCTCATTTCTAACCACTTCTTGGCTCCCACTTCCTCATTATCCACCAGCAAGGACTCTGAATTGAAAGCCTGRGAAGCTCTCACCAACTTCAGTTGGCTCAATAACTTCTGTGCCCAAGTTCCTCTCTGAGCTTCATTCATRGAAAGCATTTGCCACAAAACCATAACCGCAAAACACAGCCTGGTCCACCATGAGATTCACCTGAAGCGGTGCAACTTGTTTGTCCTCAGTGCTGCAGGAGAGGTGAATTTGGCTTTAAAATTACTGGCCTGCCAATCTTACTTTCTAACTGTGAACCAATTCCCTGGAGATTTAGTAGCTTGGGCACAAATACAGTGTGAAAATGTTTTCCTCTGTGGCCCATTAACAAGCAGGGTCAAATAAACCACTGAGGTGGTATTTAATGGCAGATTTCCACTAAATGTCAGACCTCTGGCTTTGACATCTGTTTTGAGTTAGCACAGCAGCTGTTCAAGCAGCTGCAGCAGTTGTGAATTTGCTGGGAGCAGCAAAGTAAAAGAGGAATGGATAGGAAACCTTGTAGATTAAAAGGAAAGAAAATTTCCTTAAGGACAGCAATCGCCATGTATTCAGCAGAATTTCCCTCTCCAGAAATGAAACAGCTTTCAGCACCAACAGTCAGCTGTGCAAGGAGCATGGAGGTCCCCTGCTCCTTAGGAAATGCCAAGAACTGCCAAAAGGTTAAACTGAAGAAACAAAAAAAACCTATAATAGGTATATAGTTACACAAGTTATTGCATCTGAGATCTGCTTATGAAGGTCTCTGACACGATTTGTTTAACACATGCTTCTCTAAAACACATTCAAAATTATGCTATAAAGCCTTGATGCCCTTTTAAAAACAACTCTATGCAGCAAAAGCTTGGAAAATATCATAATCAAAATGAATCTATCTCCTGGCAGGTGACAATTAATTACTACTAYATTTTACTGCTTTGTTTCAGAAGTCCAAAATAAGAGCTACTACTTGCTTTAGAAAACTATTTCCCAACCTGAGCAAATCTTAATCTTCAGATGCTTTCGATGATATTTAGACTAAATATTTTGTTTTTAATTTGTATCCTGTGATGTTCAACTTATACATCTGTGCACCTAAGCACAGAAATTCAGTCCTTTTCTCTCYACTGCTTATTCAGCTCTGTACTCTCCTGATGAACCAAAGCCTTCAGAGTGCGTTTCGCTCTTGTCATATTATTCTGCACTCCTCCAAGTTGTCATTATCCTAATGGCAATAGGATACCCAGAATTATGTCCCTGATTCAAAAGGTGTRTCACTCCCTATGCTGTGACATGCTGGAGCTGGACATTTAGCTTGACATTTACCATGCTTGTTTTTACAGGCCACAAAGGAAACCCGTAYTTAATGTCCTGCCAGTAACTTCCCAGGCCTTTTAATACATCCCTAGATTTCCTCAATTGATTCCATGTATAAATTTCAGGTTATTTGTATGGATGCTTGTCCCTKCCTGGATTTCCTTTTGCTATTCTCACTTTCAATCTGGGTAGGTTTTGATGAGTCCCCTGTGTCCTCTGCAGCTCTTMTGGAATTGCGTGGTCTATGAATATCATAGCAGACTTCTCTTCTACAGCATTAGTATAGAAATAAACAAAGCTACTTCCAGTACTAGTCAATCTTGGGCATTTAATCCATCTTCCTTCTAGTTTTAATTCCTAAAGATAGTACGCATCACATGTGGTGCCACTTTACCCAAGCAGTTTGAATTCACTTTTCAAATAATATTTCCTGCATCACAACACACTTCTGAATGCCAGACTGGGATGACTGAATTTCTTGCATCTGACAATTTTTTATTTCTACTCAATAAGAATTAATATAAGAAAATGTATTCTTTATAGATCTGTGCTCGTCACTTGTTTGGGCTTATTGTTGTGTTTCCTGAATACCTACAAATGAGATTCAATGCAACCTGTAATGCAAAGAAATAAAATACTACTTGCAGCACATCTGAATCCTTACACTATGCCCTCTTCTCAGGCTGCTTTGCCAAACTGCTTTCACTCTTCTGCAATTACCCTTTGATCTTTTATTATACAGTGGAAACCTGACATATAGATTTGCACCTCTCAACAGCAAGAAGGCCCCTGATTCAGTGGTTTGTTGAGACCAGTCAACCCTGCTTCCTTTTCTCCTTCCTGCAGTCTTGTAAATCCTAAGTCATATCCCTKACGCCCGTGGAATCTGACTGACCACAGCATCCTTCATCTCACAGTTAAGGTCTACATGAGGCTGCGGTAAATTAGCTGTGGATGTAAGCTTTGTTTATGCGCGTATCCGTTGAATATCATTTAATTGTTAAAATGGGAGTAGAAGGAAACTCCAATAACTGAAGTTTGCATGAGATCTCAGCAAAACTAATGATGTCAGTAGCCTTCTATATCGACCAGTGAATGGAAAGCCATTTGCACTGGTTGTAGGACAAACTATTTCTCACAGAGGGCCTGACCATCCCTATTCCTMAACCAAAAGCAATTATACAAACCTCGCATTCGTGCAAACGCATCAAAAGACATGTGAAGAACAGAGAAACCTAATCGAGGTCTTAATTTCTTTAGCCAAAACCTAGTACAATTCTCCAAAAACTGAATGACTTTTTCTCCCAGCTGGACTAATCCTTTTGTGTAGCCAAAGAGAGAGAAAGAGGCAGATTCTGGCTCAGCCCGACAGTGCCTTGGTCAGGCCCAGAAGAAAAATTCTGTGGGAAGCTTGACTCTGCCTGACAGCCTGTGCCTGCTCCTGGCTGGTGCACCAGAAGCTCCTCTCACGGCTTGGCTGGGGAGGACAGAAGACACATGTCAAGCAAAGACTGTGCCTCCTCCTCGCTCACAGCCCTCCAYGCAGCTAGAGAGTATTTTTGTCCTCTACGGCTGCTAGTCAGGCAGGAAAGTATGTAAGCTGCAATCTCTTTTAGGGATGCTTGTGATCACATACTACACTTTTAACATAGCTACTGAATGGAGAAACAAAATAAGGGAATACATTCTTTGTCTGTAATTAAATGACCACATTTTGCATCACCAGAATGAATATGTGAAGTTATAGCTTAACTTACGGAATTAAAATGTTAACTGATGTTGCCAATTTCAAATCTTTTTTTTTTTCCCCACTAAACTTTATATTCTGTCAGTTTGATTCATTAAGCTTTAAAATAAAATTAAAAACCTTTTCTATTCTCAGTCAGTAGGGAGTGATATCTAACAGACTGATCTCTACCTATTTATACCCAGGAAATGAACCGCTGTATTTCAAATATCTCATTAACTGTTGTTTCGTAAATTGCTCCTATTTTACTTAAAACCAAGCTTGTTTTTAAAAAGAAACACTGTTTGTCAGTGTCATCAGCTATGATTACAGATTAGATACCACATTTGGTGAATATTTTAACACACGGGGTATCCACATCTAGACACATATGATTATGCAAGATCTCCTAAATACATTTACTCAAATGATGGTCACTGRTAAGAAAACACTGTCTGTTGCAACCTTGTGTACACAGCAACTTTAAAAATAAGCCCATTTTTATCTACATACCAGTATTTGAAAGATTTTTCATCTGTTGTCTCTGATAATTAATATSTAGGCAAAATGAGGGCTGGACATATGACTTATTCATATAAAGTTGAGGTGGAGATGAATGTAGTTAACAGTATATTGTATTAGATTTTCTTCAATAATATCTTTCTCAACGATTCCATCTTTTGATCTATAGCATGAGATCTTATGCAGTTTATACCGCCTTCTCCTTTTCCACTGCTCACAGATGATGCCTGTGAGCTTGCTTTGAAATCAAAGGATGGAGAAAGCTTGACGTCACTGAAAATCTAGCATGATGGTTAACGCATTTATCTACCAAAGAAGAACCTCTGGGTGATGTGTGAAACCTGCACAAGGGGCCCTGCAGTAAGTCTATGCTCCTACTGAAATCCACTTAACAGGCTGTCAACAGACACCGGGACTTTCTTTTGCCAAGAGGTTTACGTCTGAGCCTTCTTTCACAACAACAGGTAATATTCCAAACTTCCCATCTCCTGCTAGGAATCTAAGCCATTTTTCTTGGCAGCAGAGTACTTTCTCTGGGCTCAGAGAAGACCTTCTTAAACGAAAAAAGGTTGAACAAATAAATCCCAGTAATACAAATGCTTATCTTCAGCAAACAACAGGAACAAGCAAAACGGAAACACTGAAAGAAATGCTGTAGCTGTACGTACAAGTGCAGCCTATGCTGCACAAACAAGCAGCCCACTTGTTTTTCCTCCATCACTCTGGACCCAAGTGCTACAAGGTCGAGAACTTCGACTCAGAACTTTAATATTATTTTGAACCAGATTCTTCTTGGAGAAAGGTAAGGACAGAAGAAAAATGTGCTAAGTCGTATTAAAAATAAATCAGCAGAGGGACTGACTGAAAAGGAGAGAAGCTGTGAGAAAAGGAACATGGCAAAAGGGAAGACAAGAAAATGTTCAGGAAAAAAAGAGTCTCAGACAGACTTTGTTTCATCCACGTATCTAGCAAGGGCTACCTGTGGAGGTACCTTAAGGTAAAGGAGGAGCAGGCTGCTTCTCCACTCTAAATAAGACAGGTTTCTCTACAGCTATTGTTAAAACAAAAACAAAAAGAGGAGCAAAAAACCTGAAACCAAAACAACCCCCTGAAAACATCAAGGTACAGAAAGCACTTTTATCTTCCTCCCTCTCATCTGCCGCGGGCAGCAGCGCTCACCTCTGGAGCTGGGGAAGGAGTTGTTCAGCTGCTCCATCACTTCCTCCAAACCTGTGCTTGTGTCCTGGGGGGGGCTGAGCAGCTCATCCTCGCCTGGAAAGCAAATCCACACCACTGCATGAGAGCCACTATAAAACCACTTGCTAACAGCTTGCTATTGCGTATGTCCTTCAYGAAGCTAAGGCTGTTCACTTAAAACACATTTTCTGCTTCGTATACAATCAAAATTTTAAAGGCGAATTTTGTTGACTATTATGTTTCTCTTCCTTATTAAGGATCTAAGTGAAATTAAACARTGACTTTTAAACAATTAACAGTGACTTTAATTCGTAAAAAGGGATTTAAGAAATAATCTACTCCGGTAAAAGAAGTGGGGTAAAATGTCTGCTAGGAACGTTTAGTTCCATAAACGACACTCGTTGTTTCAGCTTCTCTTAGTCTATTAATGGAAAAAGAAATTGCTGTTTTGAGTGCTGCTATTGAGCAGCTTCCTAATAGTGCTGGATTCATGCTAGCACTGCTTTGCCTAGCTGCGTAAGTCAGTAGAAATTCAGATTCTCATCTGCATCAGTATTAATATTTCTGACAGTTTAATTGCATCAGATTGGCGCTCCAAGAACTTTCAATTGTACTGTAAAATGGTTTAGCAGCAGTTTAATAAAGCGAAATACATTTCTCCCACTGAATAATTTCTATAACCTGATTATAGGGCAGCAGCTTAATGGGAAATTCAATACATTTTATTTTTACTGGGGTTTTTCTGGTCATGGTTTCACATAACTAAAATCCATATGTTGATTTTACTGTAGACCCTAGCCTCCAATACAAATAAAGCACCTGAAAAAAAAAATACACCTAAAGGATATACTTTGAGTGAGATTCTCTTTTTTTACTAGATTTCTTTTATGCCTATTAAAACACAAAAGCAATTTTGCCTGCTGTAATAACCATGAGAGGTATATCCTTATTTTGAAAATGACTTAATGACCCTTTATTCTAACATGTCTTGCCCTACCCAACTTCAGTAATAAACTGCTTGATTTTCTGTTAGAATTTAAATTCTTTAAACACATTGAGGTGTTCCATGCTAGTGGAAAGCCTACTAAAAGAAATGCTAAAGGAACACCTCAGGACTGCATATATTTCCTATTATTAGGCTTAGCGTCGGCCTCACTTTAGGGCCAGGAGTTTCACAAGAGTTATTACTGACCAAGAGTAATTCTTCCCACTCCAGTACAAGAAGTGGGGTAAAGTGTCTGCAAGAAGCACTTAATTCATATAAGTGATGGTCTTTGTATCAGCTTCTTTTATTCCATTAATGGTCTAAAAATAGCTGCTGAGACTGCCTGCAGTTTGTTCAGCTTTTGACTGGTGCTGGGTTCACACAAATCAACTCACACCATGAGTTAATTCCGCATCAAGCGTGGCACTGACAGAGGTGCCTTAGCAGAAGTAATGTCCTTCCACCCTCTGCTGCATATCAAGGTGAAAACTCAGAGCGAGGTCTTGCTGCTTCTACCCAGGCTGAGGACTTTATCAGCATGCCTGCAGAAAACCACCTGGCCCTAAAGATCGAAAGAAGCGGGCAGTGGTTCTGCTGTCCTGGCCAAGAACAACTGAGGACAGGTACTGATTTCCAAGTGTCCCGGTAAGCCCTGATGCAAACTGAACTCTGCTGACCCTCAAGACTGCTGTATCTTTTATTTAAAATGCGCTATTTTTATTCTTTCTCATTTGGATGACTTTTCTGAGCATTTCCTTGTAAGTTACAAAATAAGACRTCAGCCAAGCAACCCGACGAAAGTAAAGACACCTTCAGACCTCAATTACCTCTCTTTACCCAAAACAATCTTCCCCATTCATGTCTCTACAAAAGGCTTGGAGAGCTGGGTGGGTCTCAAATATTCTGGTGGTACCTGAACGAATTAAAGTTCAGCAACAACCTCTTGGTTCACATGCCTCAGAGAACCTCCTCTGCTGTTATATTACTGGGGGAGAAAGGCCAAAGATCTGGATTTTCCCATTAGGACTCTATGAGAAGAAAAGCAGAACCTTTCCACTTGCCCGGGTGTATTTCAGGTTATCAAGGGATAAGCTCTTCTATTTCTAAATTACAATCTGACTGGGTTGCTGCTTTTACCAAACAGCTGGACAACACTGCTGGTGGAAAACCTTTTACAGTAATCTCTTCTTGAGAAAGCAGAGAGACAGAGAAGTGCAGTGGGTCTACATTCAAATTAAAAAAACCTAAGGTCTCCTTTCAAAAAGAAAAATATATAAAAGCTACCACTACATTACCTCATCGCCTGAGAGACCTAGAGATCCTCAGTATTTTCTTGAAAATGATGACTCCCTCATTACTGGGTACATGCCTGCTGCATGGGAGCATTATTTACAACACCTCTCTGRTGCCCTTCACAATTCAAGAATATTTTAAGTTGCACGTCTGAAAACTCTCAGACTAGCAAGCAAGCAAAGCTTTCGGGTGTGAAAGGAGACTCGACAAACTGAATTAGTTGCGGTTTGTTAGCTTGGTTGGTAATTCTTTTTATAAGCTCYGCTCCATGCTGCCAACAGTGTTGCTTTGCTGAGCCTCAACACGATCATACTGATAACGATTCAACATCTCACTGTACTTCCACATATTGGCTCAATCGAACAAACAAAAAACCCCAATTCGTGTCTAAATATTTGCTTTAAATAAGTTTTAGCAGTTTATATGATTATATGCATGTTAATTAATTTCAGTCTCACAAGTTAAATGGGAATAATTTTATATGGAGTCAATGAAAAGAAGTACATTATTGTATTTTGTCCTACTAAACAATAAAATATGAAACTACAAGACTTTTAATAAAATGGCTAGGAACCACTGTCTTCCTATCTTTTCTTGTGTATTTTAATTAACAAATTTTAYGTGATGAAATTCATGCAAATTACTCCACTGATACATTTTGCCTACTCTGTTGCAAAATATTTACTCACTAGTAATACGATTAAAGAAAGATCCAAATGAAATTGCTGTTACCTGTGACTGTACTCTCACCCCCAGGATTTAACTTAAGCATTCCTAAAGGTACAATTCATTTCACATTTTTTTGTTGCAGGGCTTACAGAACCCATCTTGTTTGATAAYGGCACAGGCTGATGTTATTGCCTACGCTCAGGATGGAAGAAAAAGCCCCTGAACAAGCTGTATCTCCCACCACGATGGCACTTCAGACACAGCAGAACGTCCTCCCCCGTTCCATTTCTCACTGTCATCGACTCTTTCACTAACTGCAGTGAAGAGAAAAGCTCTCACTTAAGCCTCTCACTCTCCCCCAAAGCCTCTCTCTAATATACACTAAATAAATTTCTGTGTATGAAGCTGAATATTATCACCAGACTTCAAGTATTATCTTGTTGAAGTAATTTAAGTACATTTGCTTAAAGATGCTGCAATGGTTGATTGTTTTTTTACTAGCAGAAAATCATTACTACTTGGTAATAAATACTTATTAATTATGTAACAGATAGGAAAGTAGGAAAATGCTACAGAGCAGTTACTAAAAGCACCAAAATAATAATTCCAGACTCTAGCTACAGAATATGATTAYTTAACCTTACTCCACAACTCATATGATGTTCATTATCACATCTGATGCGATCTTTAGAAAAGACCCTAGATGAGCACTGCCTATGAGTGACAGCTCAATCCTACTGATTGAGCCATGACATATTAAAAATAAGATCACATCAGTTAACATGGGGATGATTAATCATACATTTAATCTCTTCTTAGCCATAATTAATACTATGTACATTTAAATCAGCCATGTCATGCTTAATAGCTGAAAGTCAGTTTGAATAAAATAGCTTTTTAGTGATACTTGTTTTCAGAAGTCACGCCCTGTCTAAGTTTTGTGTTTCATGTCAAAATATCCATGCTACTGTGTGCATCATGATCAAAAGCAAAAGCCTGAAKCATAATGAAGATGTAAAGTGTAAACAGCCAGATCACATCGAAGACCATTGCAAATGTCTACTTCATTCTCATTTGAACTAAACAGGAGATCAGAGTGTTTTTAGTCTTTAAGGATTTTTTTGCTGGAAAATGGGACTATAACTATTTTTTATGACAATTTGAACTTTGTTATCTTACCCATGGTTTCTGAAGTCTGGCTGCCAACTACACGAAGAAGCATTGGCTGACTGCTGTCTGACCTCTGCAAAGAGGTAGAAGGAGATGATAGCGTTGTACCATTTACCTTGGCATCTGCCTGCGGCTGAAAATTGAAGAAAAAAAGAAGAGATTGTTAGTAACGGCTCAGTACAGTTGCACAACTCTTTATATCTGTCTATTTGTTATTTATTCCATGAACACACACAATTTTCTGTCTGTTTTTAAGTAAATATATCCATGCAATCAATGGATTTGAATTCTGAATAAAACAAGAAAGAAGACTAAATAAGAACACTGAAACATGATTTCACCTTCTCACTTGCAGCCTGTAGAACAATTTACTTTTTTTCTCTGACTAGCCTCTACAGATATGATTTCTTGGTCTGTTGTCATTATTGATAACGCTTCACACCCTGTTTGGAAGATGACTCTAGAGAGATCTAGAAGAAAGGCCTGAGGACTCACCTGCTCCAGCAGCTGCCTCAGCCTGTGCAGCTGCGACTCCAGCTGTTTGTTGTGATCCTCCAGTATCTGCATCCTGGCCTCCAGGCGGCCCTTGTGCTGGCGCAGCAGCTTGGCTTCTGCAATGAGCTCAGCATCCCGTGGGCTTTGCGGAGAAACCGGCATCATCTCCGGTGGGGACGGCAGTGGAGACAGTCCTTTGTGGTCATGCTGTTGCTTCAAACGGTCGTACTCTGCTTGCAAGTTTCTGTTGAGAAGTAACAAGGAGGCCAAGCTTTACAAAGCCGAACAGGCAGTGCAGGCTACCCTTTGTGCGGGGCAGTGAGAAGGCACCTCCTCTCGTGTGATGTGATGTGTCTAACTACCGGGGGGCAGAGGGTCACCTGCACCACCTGCCTTTCACTCTGCCGAATCCACATGAGGATAGGCTTACACCACGCAGGTTTGCACGGAGCTGATATTATAGGGACCTATGATACAAGCAGTGCCTAAAGGCTCTCTGTGTCACCAGAATTCACAATTAATGCCCTTCCAGGGCACACGACGCAGAAGGCTGGCTGGGCTCCAGACACCCTCCCGAAGCCCGGGTACGGTCTGTCCTGGGCTCAGCCCTCCCACGGCTTCCCGCGCTTTATCCTTCCTAGCAGAAGTCAGACTGCCTGTTTGCTTCCATGCACGAATACACCCGAGGAGTAATTAGTGCTAAAAGAGGACTTTGAGTGATCAAAGCACTTTACAAACACTAATCAAAGCGGACGCCACCTGGCCGGCCTATCTGTTTTATAGATGAGAAAGCTAAGACAGAAAGGCGGCCCAGAATGTCAGAGCAAAACACAAAACTCAAGAGTTCATCTGCAACCCTGCTGTCGTCAGTCAGGTCACATCATTTTCTTCTCTTCATATTTGCAGCTGCATTTCCAGCCTAGCTCTAAAATTACTAACCTARGATGAGGAAAAGACAAATTAGTGAGCTAATCTGTTAAACTACACTATACTAACTTTTGGGGCTTTAATTTCCATCTTCATTTGGACTGCTCTGTCTAGAGTGCTGCAGTCTAGTGTAACCTGATGACACTGCTAAGCTTGTTCTTTTATTCCATAAAACTCCAGTTTTACTCCAGTAAAACGCTCCATAGGTTAATATGATCTATAGTCATCCACATAAAAATAAAAAAATCTACCAAGCAGGAAGAGCACAGAAGGTAAGAAACTGAAACTTGTTAGGGATAACACAGTCCAAACCTGCAAAAATAGTAATTTGTAACAGAAACTTTGTAGGCAAGGGAGGCCTAATGAACTGCACTGGGATTTTGTTGCTATGATGTTCCTTTACAGCTTCTCAGAGGGGGGAAAAATGGCTCGACGCTCTGGTAACTGCTTACTCATCACAAGCAGTGACCCAGATTTTGTTTTTTCCAACTCGCTCTTATTTGAGGTTGTGAGAACAGGCACTTTTTGCCAGTTCTGCCTGCAAACCACAATACACACTGACAGTTTGGTCTGGGGCTTAATAGCACCTCAGAAACCTCCCAATAAACTTTATTAAGCTGTGAAACGCTTCTAAAGTTACCTTATTGTGACCAGAACAAGAACTAAACCAGGATGCACTGTTTCACATGGATAAGAAAGCAATGCCAAGGACAAAGACGGGATACTGACTGTTCTTCAAACGTACTTGTGCCCCTCACAGCAGCTGCATGATGGACGCGTCCTAACCTGGGGCTGTGGCACCTCCCCAGAACATGTTCCCTAAGGGATGTCTGACCTACGTGATCCCTCCTCTGCAGAAGTTTTAAAAGTTTAAAAAAAAGTGGTTGATCATTCTTAACTTCAGGTTGTCCCAAAATTCAAGATTTCTTTCTCTAAAACCCACACAAAGAGGGAAGATAATGGAGAGGTTTTTTCAAAGAAAGTTTTTTGTTTTAATGAAATACAGAGTTTCAAGACCGTGAAAATTATCTGGAAAAAGGAAAGAAGTCCTATACTGGGTGTTGCCTTCCACATGACTTGATGTCTTCTGATAMTTCCAGCTGAAGGAACCGGTTAATAATTAACAAAAATACAAAAGGGAATAGGAATGAGCATGACAACAGTATCATACACGGTCTTACTGCAGACTAAAGTTTATACAGGATTGATCATTAAGTTTGTTTTTCACAAAGTCTGTAGATAGCGGCTATCGCTACCCCATGATGGATTTCCCAGATGTACGATACAGGCAATACTCTACAAACAGCAGACTCAAAAGTTTTAAGTGCTGTAAAGCAAAAGATAAAATATCACCCTAAGGAAAACTAAATAAATGCACTTGGTCATACTTACAACATAATCAGGTACCTTGTTACAAAGAAATCTACAATTACCGCCTCAACTATCAATATAGAAAAGTCCTTCCAGTAACTACGGTACTGAAAAACAAGTGAGGACCAGGGAGTAATTCAGATAAAAATGCCTTCCTGTCTGATACAAGATAGTTAAAAACTCTTTCTGAAAGCCTACAGAACAAAAAAATTATAAAGGATATTGCATATTATCCAAGCAGAGATATGTCTGAATTTGTTAGTTCTGTAATTAAATATGGTAATATTGTTGGAACAAAGGAATGCCATGTTGAAGGACGCACATGAGTTTGCCCAGAGCACCTGTGTCACTGAGTTTTCCAGCTGCAYCTTTTCAGACCAGCTACAGTCCTTAGTCCAGAGAATTAAGACTCATCACAGCAACCTCCTTCAGAGCTGTAAGAGTGATGCGGAGTGCAGACAATCAATAATATCATAATAACTGGGATCTAACATACAGGAATGAAGATTTGTATTAACATAGGGTAAAAAAAGCTGAAAATTAAAAAAGAAAGCATTCGAAAGCTGCGGTAAGAATATCCTAAAGGAGAGAACAATCCGCTCTTATTCCTACCTCTGGAATAGTTTTAAGCTGTGCATTGAAAAAGGACTGCTGCTGCAAGCCAGGCATCCAAGGCACTGCCCACAGCCCTCAGAGTAAAGCCTCTGTGTCCCAAGGAAAGGCGCTCTCTGACATTTTCAGCGTGAAATGGGAAGTAAGAGAAAGGGGATAAAAGCATGATCCTCTCTAAATGAATGCGACTGAGCAAGCATGGGCAGTACTGGGAAACTCAGCCTCTCTCCACCATAGCTCAGGCTGGGTGACTTTTACAGCTGGCTGTCACAAACAAACAAAGCTGCTGCATCTTCTTATCACTGGGAAAATATATTCTACTTCAGTAAGAGAAATATTCAAAGAAAATCCCATATATTCCATTTACTATGCTTGCACCTCTCTGAAGCATTCATGAAGAAAAATAACAGAGGAAGCATGTAACGTAACCTTGATTTATGCAACTGTAAAGAGCTGGGTAGTAAAGACCTCATGAGTTATTAATCACATCTATCACTGGCAGCATTAATTACCTGGTGACGGAAATCCTAGTGGGCCCCATTTGCTGAGTAGTCCTCTCAGAGGCAACTGAGAATTTGTGAATCCATGTTATTTTTCATCTCCCTGTGAAAATCAGTGGTTTGAAGAAATGGACAAAGCTGGTAACTGAACCACCTACCCCTGTCCCTCACTAGACTGCCAGCGTTTACTTACGATGCTTCACACTCAGAAGATCTAGTTGCACTTCTTCAATGCCAAAATAAATACCAAAAGGAGCCACAGCGTGTTTAGAAATGCGTCACTTTCTCGCTATTGGCAACTATACAGAAGGAACTTATCTGAGGAGGCCATTCATCAGTCTTCAAATTTGAAGGAACACTAGAGCTGCACGGAAACAGGGCAGCTTTGAGATTCAGGGTATTAGTGCTTCTCCAGCGGCACACAGCCCACTGCGCTCCCGGTGCAAGTCAGGAAAGCAAAGGAAAGGTAAATACCTCCGGCTGGAGATCTCATTTACCAAGTTCTCGTTATAGTACAGCTAGGAGCTGTGAGGAAATCAAGAGAACACGAGAGAAGTCCCCCTTTTACAGAAGTATGTCAGTGATCTTGATTCAACTAAAGTATTGGGAAACGTTCACTTTCTTTAGTCATTAAAATAGCAGGAAAGTACTTTAATTCTTTGCAAAAAGTTCTAAGTCCCCGTCACTGCAAAACCGTATGCT
Organism: Oceanodroma leucorhoa; assembly: GCA_030449065.1. Taxonomy (NCBI): domain Eukaryota; kingdom Metazoa; phylum Chordata; class Aves; order Procellariiformes; genus Oceanodroma; species Oceanodroma leucorhoa. Next base: position 6,883,204 of record JASVER010000046.1, on the reverse strand, counting down.
TTCTATTTCATGCTAGTACAGTACACCCTAGTCAGTATAACCGATCCTACAGTGTAACTTATGCAATGTACTGCTTTAGATGGACACCTTCTCTGTTTCTGAGATATATTCACTCTAAGGAAATTTCAAAATGTTTTTGGGACAGTTTTATAATTGGGTTTTTCTCTTACACTGCAATATAGTAATATTGTGCCTTCCATAGCAAAATTACTTTATGTCTATTGAATACATAAGAAATGGTCTTATCACAATATTCCATGCGATGTAAAACTGAGCATGAGTCTGAAGGCCTAATACACAAAATATTTTCACCAACTGAAAATATTCTCTAAAATGCTCACATTTTAGCAAATGTAAATTATTTAACAGTCAAGTTTTAGCCATAAATTATTTAAGGAAGTCATATTTACAAGCCACAAAATCACCAAGGTCTCAAAATGCTAGCAGATAAATAATGAGCATCTAACAAGAGGCCCTTAGAACTGAAAAAAAAAAAACAACCAACAGTCAGAACTGTGTCACAGCTAGGTTAGTTTATAGTAGTCAGATAATACATTTCAGAAGAATTCAAAACAGGCAACAGATCTTTTTAAACTGCCCAAAAGCAAAACCTCAGAATTACAATTTCAAAGAGTCTTTTTTGTTTAAGTAACAAGTCAAGATGGAAATATTTGGAGGCCAGAAGCTGCAGCTGAAAACCAAATGGAAGTCACAATTCAGTAAACAGCTCTAAAGAGATGAAGAAAAATCCAAACACGAAGCAAAAAAGAGAAGGGCATTTTTAAAAAGCAGGAGACTGGCGAGCAGAGGAAAAAGAGAAATGACAATGAAGTGTTTTGAGTATCACAGTAGTGCTTCTTGTTGGTACTTGATGCAGCCTTCCCAAGAGCTGCTGAGAAATTACTGCATGTGCTGACTCTAATTATAAAATAATACAAGACACAGCAGAGAGCTAAATCTTCATTGTCAAAAATCATCAGAAGTGCAAGCAACAGAAGTTGGTCAACATGGGCAGGAAAAGATGAGTGTTTATCTAGCACTGCTAGCTGCCCAGCCACTTGCCTTCCCAGGCATAAGCATCACGTCCAGCTCAGCACCGGCAAGGAGACGTGCTCTGGCCACAAGACACGAGGTATTTACAATGGAAATGAAACAATCCAGGTGCTTTAAGGCTGGGCTGAGGACCGGGCGGTCACAACATGATTTGCATCATGTTCAGCTCATTTCCAAGCAACAGATTCACTGAGTGTTCGTGCTGCAGCAATAAACAATGCTTGCTCAGAGGGCATTTTTAGGATCAGCATGGGAAGGAATATGTGTTCACCCACTGGAAGCGGGTACACACAAGGAATTAGGTCCCAGGTTGTTGATTACCTTTGGCAAAAAAAGTTTGCACAAACTCAAAGGAGGAGAAAGACTAGAAAATAGAAAACTAAAGGGACAAGAACGTTTTTTAAAGGTAGGTAAGTTCTATGAATGGCTCCTGACTGACCCTGTCTGAATGGCTTATTTTTCTAAACAGGAATCAGTGTTTCCACCACAAAATCATAGTTATCTGGCTGTGACAAGATATCTTTCAGGACAACAAGAACTTGTTTGCTTTTCAGCATCCACCTCACATTTTAAATACAAGTTATTTATAGCGGTTTGCAGAGACAAAGTCATGATTTTGTCATAATCAATGAAAATCACAGCAGTGTGACCTCCACGCTGTGGTCTACAGAAATAGACCTCTCCGTCCCTGCTGCACTGAGACCTGAAGCATCCACAAAAGGCAAGGTTGCTTGTGGTGGCATCCCGTCTGTAACTGTGCCTCCAGTAGCACAAATGAGAAAACAACAGGCTATAACCAAGTTTACAGTCTACAGCTCTTGTTTAATCCAGGATTGGCAAACTTCAAAACAGGTATTTTCAAGCTGTAATTCCTGTCAGAGATCTTTTAACGTGCTATTCCTCATTAGTAGTTGTTATACTAAATAAAGCTCATACTGAAATCTAAGGCATAAACCCTGAAAAGGAATTTTTTAGCCTATTTGGCTGTCTAACTCCAGGTTATACTAGTGTTCATATACCACATTTCTAATCTAAAATGAGGCTGCTTTAAAAGCCATCCTCCTTTCTGGTGGGCAGCTTATTTTGTATACAGACAGAAAAGCATTATGATTTTTTTACTCCTTCCCAGTGCTGCTTAAAAAAGTAACACCCATCCCCTGAACACTAAGCTATTTTACTATCTGTATGGTGCTAGTTACACAGTATTTCTTAACTACAGAAGTCCTGTATGCAAAGTATGATGGCTTATTTCAAAAGACTGATTTTCCTCCACTTTGGAAAGTACTTGGGCCTTATGTACTAGGTAGTAGGAAGTTTGGGGTTTGTTTCAAACAAAACCTCACTGCTGTTCAGAGAGCAAGAGCTTTGTTTACTACATCTTTCTGTCTGAAACACTCTCCTCATCCTTCATGCCTATTGATCCTCTACGTTTCCCAAATCCTCCTGAAAAAAAAGTGTGTTCTTGACCCTTCCTCTGTATTTCTCACTCTCCAGTTTATTATTATTTATATGTCTGTCAGACATTGTGCCAGAGTTTTTAATGCAGGCAGAAACATAATCTCCAGGTGTTTTCTCTGCTACTAATTCCTCATAGAAAGCAGTTAGATTTTAGCAGTTCGATCTTCAGCTTAACCTGACCTGAAGACTGTGTAGTCTGAATGCAGAGAGGGTGCAATGCAACTGGAAACACGAGGGCATGAGAAAATCATGGTGAATTAAAAAAGTAACTCTTACAGTAAATTACATCTTTAATGAAAAAAGCATGTGTGAAACAAAGTATTAGTTAAATTAGTTGTCCTAGTCCCTGGAGATGTATAGAAATAAGTACAGAAAAATAAAACCTGGCATTTATGGAGAACAGGCTCTTTCCTCTTCCTGGTTGAAGCATACTACTTATACAGAAAAATGAACTTAATCTGTGGAGGAGTAGCTGATGCACGTCCAGAAGGCAGCACAAGGCAGATCTAAATCCTCCTCCTATTCCAGGTGACAGGTTAGCTTATTTCAGGCTTCCCCATGCCAAAGCCAACTCGAGCTGTTCTGCAAGTCCAGGCTCTGCTCTTTGTAAAGAAGTCCCAACCACAGTCTCATGGAGACAGTGGGGTGATGGAACCACTACAGTTGATTAGTACCATCCAAAGAAGACATGCATGGAGAGAAGATCTATGACACTGCCAACTCTTGTATGATTTTCTTGACATGCCTAGGGTAAATGATTACTGCATTAAACCCTCAATCTAAACAAAAGTACCTAGCTCTTAAAGAAGCAAGAAAAAAGAGCATGAAAATGCCAATAGACTTTACCATAAAAGCTGAAGATGGCAGAAGGCAAATAAAAACAGGTGTTTTTGTAGATCTAAATGATTTCTATATTTCAGTCTAATTTTGGTAGTCCATGGTTGCAATTACAAATCTGCCAGGGTCAAAATCTACCAGTTTTTATGCTGATGGCCCAAGATTCCAGAGTAGCATAGAAAGAGGACTGCAGTGTTGTCATGCTGCAAGAATCCAGTCAGGGTTTTTTTTTGTGATTAATGAAGATAATTTCAATTAAACTTGAAATTAAAAGTGGTAAATTATATTTGATATAGAAAGACTAAAGAAATGGCAACAAATAACACCAAACAAACAGAAAGAAAACAGGACCCAAGTTTTAACCACCATGAAAGAACTCATTTGCCTGAAGAAAACGCAACTTTATAACTCATTTTATCCCCCAAAATGATATCAAAGTTAATTCCATCTAACTGTACAGCACAATTATCTCACATATTCTTTACCTCAAATGAATTGAGGTCATTTCAAAACCTCATGTATCCCAGTGGCCAACCTTTTTGAGAAAAGCCTGTCTTTCCAAGAACCTCTGCCTGTCTTTTCCAGACAGGGGTGCAGAAATTTGCACACTCTTCCCTCTCGTAACGGCAAAATAAAGTAACACTGGCACGAAGCTCACTACTATCATGGAAATAAAGGAAACGGTAGAACAGAAGGAAATATGAAACACAGCCAGCAGAGCATGTCACAGGTGGCATTATGAGTATTACGTGACCGATGTATGTCTTTGAAGCTTGCCATTTTGGAGGTTTTGTGGAAGAAACAGTGCTGACCCATATCCACACTGGAAGTGGGAACAAGTTAACGACGATACGCTGTCAGCCGCATCACTTACAGAGAGAAAGCCTTCGCGTGCCCCGGCAGCCTGCGCCCGAGGGCTGCGGCAGCTGGCGGCGTAACCCACCTGTTTTCCTCCTCCAGGTCCGCGAGGATTCTCTCCAGTTCCCCTCTTTCCTCACTCTCCAGAGAAATCAGGATCTGGGCAGGGCTTCGGGGCTGGCTCAGGGGGGACTCCTGGTTCAGACTTTGGCAGTAGTGCTGGATTAACAAGTGTTCATCATCGCTGGAAAACAGAAGAGGATAAAACAGGCTGTTCCCTTCCTCATTTTTCACTTCGCCGTGAATATGAGGAGATGATTCACTCCCAGTCTCTCATTTCTTACAAAGAGATTTGCTGAACTCTTTGTAATGAACAGCAGAGCAATGTACCTTAAAGCAAAATCTGCTGAACTGTTTCACTGCAGAGTCCACCTCTCTCCCTCTCTGCTTCTCAGATACTTAAAGCCAAGTTTTGCCACAGCTGACAACCTCAGCTTTCCTCTTTTGCCTAACTTCAGTTAGGAATTTGCTTGAGAAAAAAGGGCATCTGCTGCTGCCTGATCTGTGTTGTAGAAGGTTCATTCAGGCAAAGGCAAGGCATTTATTTTTACACCTACAAACTGTCCTTATGTAATAAAGGTGTCCTCTATTTATCTATTTTTCTCTATAAAATTGTAAATGAGGTGAAATAAAAAAATACTGACTTAATCTAATGAAATTACACTATTTTTCACTGAGTGTTTTTTATAAATTACAAGTGATGTACACTGTCAGAATACAAATATATTCTATTATTTAATACATATTATCTCTTTATTTCTATTGCCCCTGAAGCTGTCTGGCATTYGAAGCAGAAACATCTCTGGAAGAGAAAAGTAAATCCAATTCTGAAGACCTTGACCACCTCCCAGAATTACATGGGTGTTTTAGGTGCTAATGAGATGCAACCAGGCCCTAAGCTATGCAGCTAACACCACCAGTAATTGTGAGAAACCATGGAAGGTTTCTCTTGACACCACAAGTCAAGGTCAGAAAAAAATGACACTGCTGTTGTGAATCTTGTTTTTCTGGTAGTACAAAATAATTCAGTCTAGTTTTTTTCTGTTATGTTTGTAATCCAGAATTTAACAGGTATTTTGCATAGCTGTTATTGTTCAAAAATTAGAATTTTCCTTGTTTCCATTTTGTTCCTGAAAATGTTAATGATGTCATTTTATAGACTGCAGGAGTGCTAAAGCCATGTAGAGCACGTTAACATTAGTTCATAAAAGGGAAATACTAATTTTTCACAACAGGCATTCTTTCCTTTTCCTAAACAAAAATTTTAAAGGCTTGCCAGTTCCTAAATTTATACTTTTCATGAAACACTTCAACTGTGATTTCCTTCAAACAACTGCTTTGCATTTATAGATATCCTTCCTCATCTTAAGTGAATTAACAGTGACAGTGACATAACTATTGCAATATAATGTCACTTTGCAAGACATGCTCTTTTTGTGTGATTTTCAGCCTGCACATATACATAATTGCAATGACACTACATATCGGAATGTTTTGTGGTGTATATATATATATAATGTCTTTATTTCCCTCCTTCCCTGTMTCCATCTATCACTCTAACTGTTACATACACTCTAACTCTAACAGTTACAACCTGATAATCCAAAACCCATAAGAATGTCAACAAATAATACTTAAGCATAACCTGACAAACAAAACTGAAAGAATTACAGTTGTGAATTAATGGTGAGCTTTGATTTTGCTGCAATTCGTCTCTGGATCATATTTCTTCCAAAATTCAGAATCTACAGATTTATTCTCATTTTAATAGTACAAACTGAGTAACAAGCTGGATAGTCAGTGGTTAACTTATTAACTGAATCATATTAATACAACTTTTAATTAACCAAAGAATGAAATGAACAGTAAGACCAAAGTATAGTACAAAAGATACTGCTTACGTATGATTTTGTGACTAAGGACACTGAAATATTACAGTGGGGACAACAGGAAATTCCATATATAATAGCATCCATAACAACACAAAATTGACATACAACTTGGAAACAAATTTTTCATTAACTGTGTGAAACTATACTGATATTCGTATGTATTAGTTTTGAGGTGTCATTTTAACTTTCTCCTTTTTGAACCAATATATTAAAACAATGTACTTGGTTGTACAGGGGATTTTCTTTCAGAGTTGGTCGGTCAACCTTGTAAAATACTAATGATTTGGAATCTCAATTTAAGTGAATGAAAACTGGCCAGAGTACTGTGCTTTAAAGGAATGCTACAAATTTAATAAAAAGAAGATTCTGTCTGAGTTTAAAAAAAAAATCCACCCCTTAAACCATGGTAAGGATGAGATTATGTAGAATAGAAAAAAAATAGAGAAGTTGGGAGTTTTTTCATATTTGATTGATTTAGAATCTGTGCTGTGGCTTCTTCTACACAGTTAATTAACTAAGACCAAATTTTCAAGAATGACAATGACTTATGTGCCTCTATCCTSTTTTCAGAAACATTACTCACAGTTAGTTTTCTAGTTCTATGTCCTTTCATCCAGAGAATAAACAAGATCAAGAAAATAATGAGAGAGGAGAAATATATTATCGTGTCGGAAACCACAAAAAGGTCTTGGTGCGACATTAGATTGAACTACTTTTTAAAAATTAAAAGTTTTATTTATGACTTCACATTTAAAGTAGTACAATGAATGCTTGTCAGTGATCTGTCCAACTTAAAGTTTACTACTTCTAATATTTCACGGTGAGGATGAGTCCCTCCTGGCTTACACTTGCAATGTATTTCAGGTGCCTGGTCTTGCAGTGTATTTCAGGTATTTGTAGACCAAAGATTTCTGTTTAGCCCCACTAACCTTTTGAATGACACTCTGCCTACAACAACATTTTCTAGCTAACAGCAATTTAACCATGATTAAGCTTGCAGTTCAGATAGAAAGGTTACCTTTTTATCTTTGTCCTTAAAACACATCAGATGATGAGCATTTTTTCCAAGTAATATGGGAACTATTTGCTGAATAAATCARTGTTTTTGTGGAAGAAATTAGTAATTTTGATTTTGAAGGTATCAATAATCTGTTGCATAAATTTGGTATTAAACTATAAGCCATAAACCTAGACACTACGATACAAATTGAAAGAACATGTGTTCATCATTAAATTGAACCAGATGTGGTACATGGCCATGCAAATTCATCACTACAGAATTTCATTACAAGTTATTAACCTTCACAAGAAAACATATGTCAAAAATATTAAGACAGCCTACTTACATGCTCTCATTAGGTGAAATACTGTCATTTAGATAAGAACCATTGGTGTTCTCCATTTCTGCTAGCCTGTGGAAAAATAAACAATCATTAAAATCAATTATGTTTTCCAGAAACTTTATTTGCTCTAACATTCCTGAAAGAATTAAAAAGCGTGATGTTTTTGACGAATTTGAAATTCAAAGTAATTTACACTCACTGTTGATTACCAAAAAGTTTTGCAATAAGCTATCGCAAAGGATTGTTTATTTGTTACAATGACCTGGCTAAACTCAATTCTAAGTTCTCAACCCTTTCTCTGAGATTATATTCCACTCCTCACGATTAATTAATTAATTCCACAATCAAAGAAAGGCCTTAAGAAGCCAGGGGATTACATAAATTGCTTTGTACCTGGCAATGTCATAATCAGAACCGTAACGATCCGTCATTTCTCATTGGTTTCCAACACTCAGCCCCTCCTAAACGTCCTGCGTAATTCAGAACTACCTCTCCCAATCAAGTGATTTTGGGGGAGAGAAAGAGGAGGTTGGAATAACTATTTTTCATTACCTCAACCCTTGCAAATTTGCTCGCCKGGTGGAAAAATATTTTCATATTTGTGCAATTAACCCCCTTTTTGACTCTTAAGAGCAGTATGAAAGCAGACAAGTGAACTAAAGCAGCGATATACCACTACTTTAATCCTCCAAATCAAGGAAAAAACCTGTTTGTGGTATCCCACAATGTGAATTACTTAACATTAAAATGGCACTTGAGATTCACATAGAGTTTGGAGGTTTCTGCTCTTCTGATTTGTACAATTACACCAGGGCCCATATTAAAAACAAAAGCCTATGTAGAATCATAGAATCACAGAATGGACTGGGTTGGAAGGGACCTTTAGAGATCATCTAGTCCAACCCCCCTGCCGTGGGCAGGGACATCTTCAACTAGATCAGGTTGCTCAGAGCCCCGTCCAGCCTGACCTTGAATGTTTCCAGGGATGGGGCATCTACCACCTCTCTGGGCAACCTGTTCCAGTGTTTCATCACCCTCACTGTAGAAAATTTCTTCCTTATATCTAGTCTGAATCTACCCTCTTTTAGTTTAAAACCATTCCCCTTTGTCCTATTGCTACAGGCAACTTTATCAAGTTGGTAAACTGAGTGCACAGCTTAACGAAGACCCCACAGGACCTAAAGGCCACTCTGACCACATAGGTGCTCTGGCATGCAAGTTAGTTGACAGGCTGGTTAGCAGCAACCACCGGCGATGCTCTGCATCCCAGAGCCTGGAAAGCAAAATGCTTTAAGAAGCGCTCAGGTAGCAGCTAGCCTCTGGGATTTTTTTTTTTTTTTAAATGATTGTTTAGAGAAAGATCTGCCTAACGTCCAGCTGGTCTCATACCTGCTAGCATAATGTTCAATGCGTGAATGAGTATCATCATGTGAAAGCTGAGGGGACGAGGCAGGCCTATAAGGCAGAAAACACTGATTAATCACAAACAATACCCCTTTAAAAGTAAAAAGACACTTAGCTATGCCTATACCCTCACATCTCCATGCCTTACGCTTACGCTATGTTTGATAAACAGCAAGTTATAACTCCAGGCGCTGTGTGTGCCTCCTCAAGACGTCGGTGCAATGTTTTGTGGTACCACACTGGGGATTTTGACCATTTTGCAATCTGTCTGTTGCAATGACTCTTCTTCACACCAATCCCTGAAGAACCCTTTTCCGAAGGATTTATGGATGAGCTTTCACCCCGGTTTTCCCTTCACCCCTGCCTCCTTCCTTGGTAATTCTGTTTCCGGCGCAGCCCTGCGCCAGCTGCGGAATCCCTGCTGGGAACCTCTCCTCTGCCCCCCGCCCTGCTCCAGCGCCTGCTTCCAGCACACCCCACTTAAAATAGCCCTTAAGGACTACTCCACGAGCAACTAGAAATAAATACAAGAAACATAAAATGTCTGAAATGAGCCTTTAATAACACACTGCAGAAACTGATGATTTTGCCTAGCGTCTTTCCAGAGGTATAATCTGAACCATAGATCAGTGTGTTATACAGGAGGGCACTGTCAACTGTTTTGGGTTTTCTGCCTGACAAATCAGATGGTAWGAGGTCCTCTTCACTTTTTGTCCATGAAAACAATTCATGGGACTTTTCTCATGAATTAGAGTATTGTTTCTTACAGCCTCAACCTGGAAAATGTCACCATTGAATTATGTTGCCTATGCAGTTCAGAGAGCACCCTTTGCTGCCATGTGGGATTTTGCCAATCTACACATATCAGGAGGTGCTGGAATAACAAAAAACGATGCAGCTTCCCAAATCATATGGCAATCTCAAGTTTTAGCTAAATTTCAACTTCACTTTATTCTGTCTCTGCTAACTCTACTTCTGGAGCTCCTGACTGAGGGACTTTCTCCCCATTTTAAATTGTTGGATACTGTGGTTCAGGCTGGGTTTGCCCAACGGGGATTGCACTGCATTGCAAGAGCAGGTAAGCTTTGTATTTACTGGTTATAAATCAAAGCTGTAATAAACTTGTGGTTCGTAATGCTCCCATGCTAGGAGTTTGATAATCCTGCAGTAAATCTACTAGATTGGTCATCTTCCAATTTTCTAATCAGCCTGTAAACGGCTCTAGAAAATTAGGATCCTTCTGAATTCAGAGGGCTGTATGCTGGATACACAAAATTCATGATCGTTAATGTCTCTTCTCACAGAACAGCAAAGCTTTTTTCTTTAAGACACTACAGGCTAAGTATCATGAATCTCATTTTGTCTGAAATGAGCTTTGGCCCCTGACTGTACTTTTACCCATCACAAGTTCAAACATTACCAGAGCACACCAGAGAACAAATACTCAGTTCACAGAGTTCCTCAGTACCGCAGAGATTCATGCAGATGGGCAATTGCTTCTCTGCAACTTGATAACCTATTTTGCCTAAGAACATGTACACTGAAGGGAAGGGAGGGGAAAAGGATGCAATTTATCTAGAACAGTGGACTATGGAGCAAGATAACAACCGTTTTCTGATAAATTGATGTTATCCCCATATTTTTATTTGTTTGACATACAGTAGATGTTAAGCTGGTCTAAGCTGGTACTATCAATGAAAGAAGAGGTCTTGGTTTCAACACACACACAAATGTTGCTGCTAATACTGTGCGCAGACTAATAAATCTGTGTTACAAGTAGCTTTAGGTCTGAGGTATATCATTCTCCTAGTCCCTCTTACCCCGGCATTGCACATGTATTTGTACCAGTACGAAGGAAAGGATAGTCCCTGGTTGGGACCAACTGGGCAATGAAGAGATGTGATGTCCCTTTTGGCAGCAGTGCAAGGCAAAAGATGGGCCTGACTGCATGATCACCTACTTGCGGCCTTGAAACTAAGCTTCACCTTCAGAAGTGAACAAGGTATGTAATACATATATATATTTTAAAGATAACACACATGTTGTGTAACTTGTTGCAGCTGCTTCTGTCATTCTGTCAACTGCAGGCAGGGAATGAGGCTACACTTCCAGGTTTGATCCACTTCAGAACATACTACAATGGAGATCTACCTCAAACAGCTTTTTAAAAGTTTGCTTATGAAAGCAAACCTGTTGAGAAGCACTGCAGTCTTCATGTCGAATTAAGCTGCTCAGAGGTACACTTTTGCCAGTATCTGAGCCAGCCTGAGAGCGACTGTGCTGCACTGCAGGCGCCTGTGTAGACATACTCTTAAATGACCGTCTGTGCTAGAGCTCACTGTCCTTCCTTTCTCAGCACACGTACTCAGTCCACCTAATCAGTTTGAACAGTCAGCAAGAAGGCTGAGAGACATAGCCAATATTTAGCCAAGATAATCGTCCCTTTTACAAGGGCTCCACAGCTGCATTGCTCAAGCTGGGGTCTGCAGGAACAGCCTGGGGAATTCTAGTCAAGTCAAGAGGCGATCAAGTGGCAAATACCACGTCCTGCAATTCCCTGCACCCCTGGAGACCTGGCTGGCAGGACGAGGGCACTTTTTTTGCTATTCAGCATTTCAGTCGATGCTTCTTTGAAGTGTAGAATCAAGTAAATTGTATTTGTGCCACTGACAGCCCACAGTCCAAGTAATAAGACATAAATTCTCACAAAAAGTGTGAGTTGCCCCTTTAATGCCTGGCAAGCAGAATATCTGTGCAAAATACTGGATAATATGCAGTCAGAATCACTAACTTCTAACAAAAAATAGATATGTATGTATTTATAAACAGTTCCAGATATTATACATGTTGATGTCAGGATAGCACTAGCATTGCTGAATGCTGCTAGGTTATGCTCTTCTGGAGTACTTTGAAGATCACCAGAAAACTGGCACGAAAGCACCAGAAAAAGGCACAATCTTAGAAAACATGGAAAAGTTTTATGATAACCAGAATAAGAGGTTTGACTGCCGAAGCTGGAATCAGCCCTGTAACTGAGAAACAGCTTTAAACCTGGCTAGCTCAGTAACTTCTGTTGTAGCCCTGGTGGTCTAGCACTAAGGAAAGGAACAAAGTTAGCAGAACAAAATGAAGAGCAATTCTTTCCAGCCACTATTCATTTCTTAATTTTCTGCTTTCTTGTCAGACCAGACAAGAGGATTGTGCTCAGGATGATACCTGAGTCGGTCTGATAAAAGGTGCAACCTCTTCGTACAAATCCTGCTTCTCACTATTTCTCAAGTTTTCTTAGGTGTTACATGCGAGTTAAACTCCCTGTAGTAGATGACACCAAACCTTTTGTGTGAAGCTATTGGTGTAGGCACACCATGATGTTATTGCTCTAAGTGAACCAGAATTAACATGAAATTAAGCTGCCATAACATGCTTATGTCAGACAAAGCAATGGCATTCCATATTATCCACGCCTTCTTCACATGTTACTTTTAACTTCTCAACTGTTCTAAAGGGTGAAAAATCCAGATCCACAGTTGAATATATAGTATGCTGCAATCATCCCCAGATACATTTATAAATGAAAATGCATCCTGAAGTTCAAAGCCCCTCTATTTCAGTCTGGCCCCAGCCTTTTGGGGTTTGGGGTTTTGTGAGTGAATCCTCAACCATATGAGGTTTGCAGTACTATATGTGTTGGTTACTTAAAGCAAATTTCCTAAAGGAAGAGCACTTCATTTGACTTCCTAATTTTTTGTGCTTCAAATAAAAAATATAAATCAATATTCAAATGTAGACATTTCACTATGGTTTATTCTACCAAAAATTCAATAAAGGTGCAAGCCATATACATTTCACGATATAGAAATATATAAAGTTCTATTTATTAGTTTCTCAATAGTTATCAATATGTGAATTAAAAATAATCCTTATTTAACATTATTCTAAAATCATCCATGTAACACTAGTAGTAGCAAATGCCACAATGGTAAGCACATGTATCTTTAGTTTATGCTGAGGGTATTACTACAATAGTAAGACAATGCACATGCAGGAATGGTGCAAGAATGAAATTCCAGTTCATAGCTGAAAAATCCTGCTTTTTTAACTTCTGAAAAAAATACAGTAAACATTTCCCCATTTCAACCTTCACAAATTTTACTGTATCTAAAAAACTGTAATAAAATATCCAGTGAGCTTTGGATTAATTGGGGCACGTGAGTGTGCGGGTGTGCATGGTTGTGTGCAAAACCAATTTATAGCTTTATCTACAAACCAACGTCATTCCTGAAACTGAATTAAATCCACCACGTTCAATTTATATCTTTCAAAAAGCATTTAGTATACATTCAGAGGGATCAACGCTTATTCAGAAACACAGGCTTTTTAAACTCTCATGAGCATTAGTAGGACTGCACCAAAATCCCTGTTAATTCGATGAAAATACATACTCCAGAAAGAGTATACAGTGCACAATCCACGATTGCTGGGAATTCCTGGATTTATCCCATTCTATTCATTTGGGATCAAAACCTTCCTTCAGAGAGTGTACCAAAGAAAATAATCATAAAGAAAGAAGGAAATGAACTTATGTAAAACTAAACAAACAAACAAAAAAAAGTGAGGGAACGCAGCAGCAGTAGCAGCAGCAGCACACTTCAGCAAAAGTACTCACGCAGAATCTACTGGCCAGAAGTTGATCAGAGTAACAGGACTGCAAGACAAAAAATGAGGAGGTGAAGAGAGAGGCAGAAGAAACTCAGCAGCAAAATAATTACAGAAAGGTTTAAAAAAAAAAAAAAAAAAAGAAAAATCACAACAACTAAAAAACAGAAATCCAACAGACCAACATGAATGACTGTGAAGAGCAACCAACCAAAAAGTGAGAAAAAAATTGAAATCTAAAATTAAAAAAGAGAGAGAAAGAGAGAGAGAGAGGACAAGCTGCGTGCAATTGCCATTAAACAACTGATTAAACTTGTAAAAAAAAAAAAAGGGAACTGGGTTACTCATTGATTTCTCCATGTGCATCATTATTGCTTTTTTTTTCCATAAAGACTTCAAAGTCATTTAATAAGACTAAATTTATAGGGTGAGAAAAGATTAAATCATCTGGGAAGCTTGCAAACACAGTAGCCTAATTAAAAAAAAAATAAAAACACAGAAAGATACCCATTTGGAAGAAAATAAAAATTTAATGAAGAGATCATTAATCTCCAAATTGCCGAATCAAACTTTGAAGTTTATAAGGCTGTCAGTAAGACAGTAAGTATTTTTCTTTTACTAACTGAAGTTGAAGTTCCTGTATAAGGACAGGTGAAAACAGATAAAAGCAATGGCAACTGGAATCCCAGCTTGTGTTTTCCTGCCAGCAGAGGTTAACAAAAATGAAAAAAATAAAGAGGCTTTATGCATTTAGGAAGTGAAGGGAGTTGGCACCAGCTGGGGAGCTCAAAGAGCATACCAAACGAATTGCTACTTAGACACTTTAGAGCTACTCACGTTTCCATGTTGTCTCCCTCCAAGACAGTTTGCACAGGCAGGTAGCCCATTCGTGGGTGCTTTGCAAAATATCTTTTTGTTCGAAATTTGTTTTTTAGTACCTTGGCAAAGTCACGGACGTCTTCTCCTGAAGTTGTCTGAAAGCCACAAATCACAATGAAATCATCTTTCCTGAGGTTATTACAGTTTTTTGGTTGTCTCTTCCTTTGCTGGGTCACTTGGAAGAGCTGTGGCCACACCAACCAGAGCTGCCAATGGCTTGACCTCCGGAACCGCAAATTTTATTTATCACCGTCACCTTACAATGTGCTACACAGTGACACTGCTGGTGGGAAGGGAGGAGGAAAAAGGGAAGCTCCAAAAACCCCTGATGGGCTCATGCCTCATCTCAGGTGATCTCAAGAGGACAAGCAACAATTAGACAAGAATTTGTCATTTCTTCATCTGGCTCAGGGGACTCTCTGCCTGCTTTTTGTTCAGCACTAAAATGGCTGTAACGGAGGATACATAGCCGGTCCGTGTGCCCAGCTAGCTGCTTCACTGTCTGGATCATCACTCTTACCRCACACTCATCATCTACATTTCATGGACTTGTCAGTCCACGGAAGTCAGACCCATACTCTCGGTACACTTTCTTTCTGGTTTCCCTTCTCAGACTCCTCTGCCATTACTTGGATCAAAGAGAAACAAAAAGCAGGTGAGAGCTGCTGAACGCTCTTAGATCAGTTGTATCTTCCTGCGCCTGTTTAATCTGAAACTAGCAGGCATTTAAGATCAATACCSTGAGGAGAGCGCAATTTGCACAAAGTTTTCTACGCCCTTGCCCGCAGTCGGCTTTCCTTGCTTCTGTAGAGACCAGCAGAGGAGCGCAAAGTGGAATTAGTTTCCTAAAGACCAGAATGAGCCAGGAAGAGTTCAAAGGATGTCTGCTGGGAAGATGCAAGACTCCTTGCGAGCCTGATTAAGAGTCAGGCGATTTTCTGAAGAATTTTAATGGAAGACTTCAGTTACTTTAGTCAGGCTGCACTCCCTTCTCCGCACCTCCCTGAGACACTCGACCCTGAAATACTGCTCTTCTACAGTAAATTAAGTTCTTCCTGACCCACATAACGATATTGCTTCTCCAGTTTATCTAATCTGAAGGAAAGAAATGAGGGAAAAGTTAATCTTTCTGACATTTTTTAATGAGTTCTATGCCTTCTATTTAGAGAGGAAGGAGGTGCTGGGACCTATCAGTCAAGCCAACCTTCATAGCTGCTGAAACAGATGTATATATTTTTAACGATTACGTGGATAGAAAAATTAAGGATGCCCTGAAAATAATCCGCAGAAAGACTGAAATGCATTAACAGAAAGGACAAATATTATCCCTATACTGATGACACCTACAAGCATCATGTAAAGCTGGAAAGAATTTGGCTCTCTTTTCGATTAGTGTGTCTGGTAGGAAAATTCGGCGTGAGCAATGACTGGCAGAGAAGTGACACAGCAGAACCTACAAGCCCGTACAGCAGCATCTGTATTTTCAAGAAACTGAGATAATGCTCGATAATATTAAGTATCACTTCCTCAATACATCAGAAGTGAAGACACTTTGGGGAARGTAGGGATTAAGTACGTCCAGACCACCCAGAGAACTCCGGAAAGGGGGTTTACGGAGGTGGCCTGGCATGCCCCAGCAGGAGGGAATTCCCTCTGCCGCCTGCCATGCCTGCTAGGAGAGCTCCTAACCAGGTCAGCATCAGGAGAGCGCACAGAGCACATTAGCTGGGAACAGAGCAAAACTTCCAATATCTAGTCTCGGTATAAATGGCTTAAGCACAGCTTTTTGTTCTGTTTGTTCACCTGTGTCATTTATAACCATTTATTCCTGCTTTGTCTATTTTCAGTGTTGTGAACACTTCTCACTGCATTTGACTGTAATTTGGATTAAGTGTTTTCAGGCTTGATTAACAATAAAACATCCTTCGCTTTGACCTTCCTGGGACTGTTACCCCCCCC
>JASVER010000046.1:6698863-6866782 GCA_030449065.1 Oceanodroma leucorhoa | reverse complement strand
ACCCCCCTTGCTCCCTTGAACCTTCTGCATGAGAACCAAACAGCAAAACGGTGTGTTTGCACAGAAACATCCTGATCTAGCTGGTAGCACAAAGATCCCAAGAAGAAAATATGTCTTCTGGTGACAACTAGAAGCACCAGGTACCTCTCATATTATCCAATTTCCATTTCAAAAATGTTCAAGGAGCACAAGAAAGGCAAAGAAAATGTGATTATTATGTGGACAAGGTGATAGACTGAGGCTATTTTCAGCCAAACTTTCCGATTTATTCCACAGATGTTTTACTCCACATGATTTCCAGAGTAAAATCATCCAAACCAAAATTCTCAGCAGAACTGGTTTACAAGGAAGAAACAGTGGAGTTTCAGCATCGCAGCTCTCTTGAATCAAAACAATACATAGGCAGCTGGGCGGAGCATGTTCTAAAACTATTCCGAAACCAAAACTATTTCATGACATCAGGAGAACTTTACCACCATGTGACTTTTCGCAGTTTAAGAAAGTGCCTTGCCAAACTCCCACCCCAGTCCTCAGCCCCAACTGTAAACACTAGCTGTAGAAAGGTATCTCGGTTTGACATGCTTCCTTCTATAACAAGGTGTTTTTATGCTATGTGTCACTGTCCGTTAAACCCAAACAGAAAAATGGTCCTACATTTAAATCCCAGTCTAGAAGTTGTCTTCTATGCTTTATTTGAAACCTCTTTAAAAGTCACCTCTCTTTGAACAATAAATCCAGCTGTGTTGCTTTCAGGAATAATTGTTGCAATTTTTCTCTCTAAATGGAAATTAGAGAACAGCCTTGCCCTTACTCTGTCCCAGTCTTTTGCAGGGGAGGAAAAGTTATCACATCCCTCAGATATTTAGCTTGATATCCCTCAGATATTTAGYTCCCAAATCTCCCGTAAGCAGAATTAAAGACTGCAGTGCTCCACAATTTCCTGGAAGTAAGAGAGAGGGGGAATAAAAATATCAAAACACTTCATTGTGCACATCTAGCTATTGCAACAATACATCAAAGAAGGCATCACATGTCTCCTGTCTGCCAAAATGCATTTTAAGGTGAGAGATTTGTCTGGAGGAAGAGCAAATAATGCTCGGCCACCTGCAAACTCCTTTTCATTCATTTAGGAAACAACTGCATACTAGACATGATAGCTTCAGTGGATGTCTTGTTCAGTCACACAGTATTTGGGTTTATTTTTTCAATAGCAGCAACACGAAAAAAATCAGGACTTGCTGTGCATCACATTCACTTTTTTCTTACCCCGCGGTTAATCCTTCTTTAATTCAACTGCTTGCTGGTGCAGTCAGGCACAGCACATTAGCATGGGCTGCTGGAGTTCAGGATTCAGAAAAAAATGTACTGGCTTTGAATGGTTCTTTATTCTGATCCAGCAATCTGGATGCGGTTGAAAGTTTTCTGTTCATCACTGTGTTCGCCTGTTAGTAATCTGTATTTTTAGAGGGAGCAGAAACCTGCTGGACCCTATGTTGCAGTGAGTTGCTGCAGGCTGTGGGGGTTTCTCACAATCCTTCTTCGTTTCTCTCTCCTCAAAACACGTTATGAACAGGTTAAGAAAATAGTAGCAAGATGTTGGTTTGCGCACTCTGTGCACCATTCACAAATCTCCATGTCACTTATCAGCAAGAATAAGAGTGGCAAACTGCAAAACAAACCGTAGCCAATTCAGCAAGGGAGTATTCAGGGGCAGCTGTAAGGAATGCTCTAACGCGGCTGGTCGCTCGCTCGCTCTGCCTACGACTCGGATCATGAGAGTCTGCTCTAGGAATGCCGGCGATGGAAAACTCTGTTCCGACCTGCCCGGGCAGCGCCAGCCTTTCCCTCCGGCCCGTGCAGCAGCCGTTCAGGCACACACCGCCCCCCCCAGTAACCTCAGCCCCTGGGGGACGGCGCTGAAAAGCAGCAGCCAATGAATACCGACAAAAAGCTAGCAAATGCACATTAGCTGCCCTTGCAGAGATTCAGATTAAATACTGCCATTTATATGCTACAGTAAAAGTGGATAGATAATGTAAATAAATATCCATAAATTAAAACTAACGAAAATACTGGTTTTGCTTTGCTATAATATTTTAGGGGATTATTTTTTCCTCTCTCCTTTGTAAGCTTTTAAGAAAAGCTGCGTCTTTACTTATATTTTGGCCATGCCTTTTTGTTCGGATGAAGATGTAAAGACCATTCGCATAATTTTATGAGGCTAGCCCATGTATAATTTTGATGCTTTATTTTCACCATTTAGATATGACTAGCAGATGAAAGTACAAGACTAGGGACCATCCCATCGCACTAGGAAATGATAACCAGAGAGCACACTGCTTCAAGACCACCACAAAGGCAGCTGAAAGCTCACTCATGCTGCATCGTGGAAGGACAACTTGTGAGCTCCTCTAATTTATGCCTTTCTGCCCTGGTCATGAGCGGCAAAAAAGAAAAAGGAGCACACTGAGAGAGTAATGTGGAATTTCCTTTTCCAGCTGTCTGGTATGAAAGAAATGTTTACGCAAAAGCAAACCTTTTGAGAGCTGTGAAACACGGGTGAAGACCCTCACCACACCATAGGTGTAGCACATCTGCACTGTGCTGCATTGAACACCCTGGCTTCCAGTCTTCAGAAACGAAATCTAACTTGCTACTCTGGAGAACTGCCCTGGTATTTTATATTATCAAGTGATCGTACAATACAAGGGTACTACTAAATAGTAAAGAACTTAAAAATGCAATCATAGGATTGCCGGGAAAACAACTTGCTGAGGAAAGGAACAAAAACCTCACACTGATATAAGAAAACATTGCGACCTAAGATACAGATGAGTATTTGCACAAATCACAAGCTTCTTGCAGGTTCCATAAAGTGAACTATGGCACTGAACATGGAATGAGTCATTAGCACGCAATAACATATTACAACACAGCATTGTACAAACAATGAACTTCAATTTACTTCAAACCACTGGAGTATCCTTTACTAAGCATCAGAAATTGCTGGCCTGTATAGTATATAAAAGGTGATTTAATTACAGGGAGGAGGGGAAGAAAAGCCACCCAAATGCTCCATTACCTTGCACATAGGAAATGAAGTTTTTCCTTTCTACATAAGAAGGGACAGTAAGGGTCAGTAAAACAGCTACTTACTGGTGTGCAGTATTCCACCATGGGATAGTGCATTTTATGACCTTTTGCAACACGGCCAGAGAAGAAGCAACTTTGGCAGATGTCATAGTTAAAGTGCTTTAAACTTCTGTACCTAAAAGAGGAGGAAAAAAACCCATGGCTTCAGAGCTTTTTATGTGAATGCTTCATATCAGCTTGTCAAGTTTTCTGTGTAAGTTCTCTTCCCTGAGATGTCACATGTTGTGCAATGCCGGGCAATGCCCCTCCACCACTGAGGGACAGGTATTGCTGCCTCAGAGGTTTATCAAAGATCTGAATCTTCAAAAAAACTTTCTGACACTGGGCAACAGCAAAGATTTCTACAGAATCACTCCTTCTTAACACACGAAAGACACCACCACGCTTTTTGTTTCTATAATGCTAATTTCAGTTCTTTTGCTCTTCAACATGATTCCTAACACAGAATGTCCTGAGGAAGTAAAATTCAAATAAGTAATGCCATCCTCAACAAGTCACTCCAACAAACTCCTAAATGCTGCATACAAGGCAGAAATTTGTTTGTGTCCTTCCTAGCACCTCTATCAAAACAGTTTTCCTGTATGGCATTCCATCCATGCAAAACTCTGAATGCACTTTTGGGCCATTATTTGATCTCATCAGCTCTATGAGGCAGCTAACTGCTGTATCTGCTATGCTGAAGCGCTTAAAAGAGCTGGAGGCATAAGGGTTGTCTTGTTCCAAATAYGAGAAGCAGTTCAGTCACAATGACCTCAAAAGAACATTGTTTTACACATACTGAGGCACACAGTATTAGCTTTCTAAAAGCCTTCCAATACAGTATGTTTTTGTCAA
Source organism: Oceanodroma leucorhoa (assembly GCA_030449065.1). Taxonomy (NCBI): domain Eukaryota; kingdom Metazoa; phylum Chordata; class Aves; order Procellariiformes; genus Oceanodroma; species Oceanodroma leucorhoa. Next base: position 6,862,795 of record JASVER010000046.1, on the reverse strand, counting down.
GTGTGTACCCAGGGTCTCAATGACTTGCAAAGCCAGAGAAAAAAATCTGCGACAGACAGATTCGACTATGATGATAATAGATTTGTTATAAAAATTTAAGAGCCACATGAGATCAGACAAGTAAAATTAGACGCAAACAGAGAGCTCCAGTGTCTGCTTCCCGAATTCTCGATGCTTACTACAGACTATCCATTCACTTGCCATCCTTTGATTTTCCAAGTGCTGCATTTTTCAATTCCACCTACTTGTCTTTGGCTGTTTATACAAAACCGTGTAAGTAATTCAGTAGTTTCATAAATGGTATTTGGGAACGGGAAAATTAGACTTTTTGGATGTGATGAATTACTCACATCTCATCCCTAGCTCTTCCTCGGTAATATTTATCATTTCCTAGTTAAGACATTCAAGGGGAATAAAAGCAGAAGGAGAAGAATTTAGATGATTAGAGGAACAGTCTCACTGAAGAAGAACTCAGATTCAAAACAGAGCAGTATCTTCATTATTTCCCCCATTTCCCACTGCCTGGGAAATCGCATAGGAGAAAACACTGCCCCACTACAGGCATAAAAGCAACACTCATACTCTCCCAGGTTAAAGCAAAATGATGGCTTTTCTATGTGGTACTGCTTGCTGCTGTTGTCTGTCTGGGTTTTAGAAACGAAATTACAGAAAGCTGTTTGTAGACAACATGATACCATAGAAGGAGAAATGCCAATGGTAAAAGAAGACCGTGCATAAAAAGGACAGAAACCATACAAAGCAGCTATTGCGAAGCAAAGTGATAAAACAAGTCTAGGCATAATTGAAAGTGAGTATTTACTTAGCCGTTAAGTGGCTTCTCAACAGGCCTACCAACACACAGCCATTTTACAACACAGTGACTTATTCATTACCATAGTAACCATGGTGTCGATCCAGATGTTTAAATAGACCAGCAACATTTTTCCCCACTCCAGGTTAATGTTCCACCAACTACATTCTTTCTCTGAGAAACGCACATGTAGCTTTACACATCTGCAAATTTTCAAGGCACTTCCTTGCTTTATAACATGACAGAAAGCAATTCATTAGGATCCAATTCAGAAAATGTAACTCCATGTATAGGACAGATTGAATGTAAAGCAAATCATATTAGTTGTGCAATCTACCAATACTTTGGCTGAGGCATGCAAGGACTGCAGGCAAGAACAGAACACAGAAGAAGGGCAATATCTTAACTGATAGATTATTTTTGTTCTCTTCAACTCTCGCATCACTGTACCCAGTCTAGCTGTCACTCTCCCTTGTGCCCCGCCACAATTATTTTTTCCCTGATTCCATAAAATCAAGCACGTGATTCGCCTGGAAACAAGCAGAGCTCTTGATCCACCGTGCAGTAGTACACATGGAAAGGGAGCCAGCTGGTACCTGAATCCAATAATTGGACACTCCTTGCAGATGTTACACTTCGCTTGGTGTTTGGCAGTCTCAGCAGCAGCCACCCTGTGCAAGACGGGCAGCCACACCATGGACTGTGGTTCCAGCCTCATCCAGTCCAGGAAGAGGGCTGCTTCGATCTCCGGTTTGTTGTTGGCCTGTAACACAGGGGGAAGAAAAACAGGAGCTGAGCACAAGTGATCTGTCTACTACCAGCTAATTAGCAGTTCAAGCCGTTTGTTTCCTGCCTATTCCGTATCTTTTGCCTGAATATACTCCAGTCTTTCCCCCAGTCCCGCCATTCATTAAAAAAACCAAAACAAAACGAAAAAAAAACCCACACCAAAAAAGAACAAAAAAAAAAAAGGCACCTCAAAAAAATCTCCAGGATCCTGCCTTCAAGCTAGGAACTGAACACTATTATTAATGTTTCATATCTCTCTTTCTCTTATTCCCTATTACAATAGACAGCACTACCATGTACTCTGTCACAGAGAAAATCATCCACTTACACCATCACCTTTGATGCCTGATCTTGTGTTTCCCGTCTCTCTTATCTGAGCCTGCATAGCACTGCTTCTTACCTATTTTAAAAGCAGTTTTTGTTATCCAAGCCCTAAAAATTGCACGTCTTTTGATCAAAATTCCTTTCTCTTTAACATCCTTCATTATCATACTGACCTTTCTTCTAAATGCACGCATAAGGGAATCATTCAAATCCTTTCTCAAGCCTGTTGTTGAACATGTAACCTCTCTGCCTCCTTAAATGCCTCAAAATCACTCTTCCCACCATATCATCTCTGAATTTCCTGCCATTGCCTGCAAACACAATACAATTTTGTCCCACAGAATACCATCGATTTAGCCTCATATTCCACTACCTCCCACTTTCACCTCTTTGCCAGCAGCAAAAGTGCCTATGAGAACTTCCCGGCAGTCCYGTTCCTCTGCTGCCTTCCCATCACATCGTAACCACTATGATTATTTCAGGTATCTCTTCTACGGTAACTTCGAGGCAGCTCAGTCACAGAGCTGAATCCCATTGCGGCAGGCACCGTGCACACACCAAAAAAACTATATAGCACCCCTACCTGGCAGCACCTACAGTATGGAAAAAGAAACAGCAAAAAGACGAGAAACACAAGGCAACAGGGGACAACAACGATCTATCTACACGGGTAGAGGTCACACCGTACCGGCAGGCTGGCCACTGCAAAGAACTGTGCAGAATAAAGGCAAGGAGCTTCAAAAGAGATTTTAAGGAAAACAGTGAAGTGACAGAGTCAATGTTTATGGGCAACGTCTCTCCGGTGTACAGGGTGGTGCAGAGCCAGCACAAAACTGGTTATCTGAGAACCTGGCAGCTGGTTTCAGTGCTGAAGGCGAGGTGATGGATCAGGTGGAAACAGCGAAGGGCTCTGGCGGGGAGGGCGGGAGGGAGGAGGACGGGTCCGCACAGGGAACAGCCCAAGCGATCAAATGGGATACCGCCCTGCTCCATTTCTCTCAACCATCACTACATGCTAATTCAAATTCCTTGAGACATTTCCTTCCATGCTACCCAACAGAAACAGCATATTTATGGGCTGAATATCTTTAAATCCTCTGTTTTCCTTTTTCTCTGGGGTTTCAAATACAGCCCTCTGCGGGCCAGTCTTTTATATTTCAAACTTCACAAGGCAGTCTGTCTTCCTTTGTGGTTCCCAACCTATTTGAAGCATTTAAATAAATAATAAGCATTAATGTATCATGTACATGGACCAAGATGAATAGGGGATTGAGTGCTGATTTTTTTTTTATGCTTGCTCTCAGTTACTTTTCCAGTTTCTCATGAAATTTGAGTTTAGTATGACCTAGCTAAAACCTTGTTCAACTAAAAATGCTAGCAACGAATTTGGAGAAAATATATCACAACTGATCTAAAGGAGAGTGCTATAGGGAAAAACAATTACCTGTGTGGTGGTGTTTTTTTTTTTTTAAGCTAACACTGTTTATAATCTTGACAAACAAATTAACTGATCAATACTTCAAGACTGAGAAAAATGCAAAGTCTCCTAGACAGAACCCCTGGCAACAAGGAAGATGTGGAAAAAAACCCCTCAGAATAACTCCTGAATAATGCATTGCATTAAAAATGACTTAAAATGCTGCTGCAATACTTTGGTTAATTAGAAACAAAGAGATTTTTTGATCAGGGCTTTCTTCTTGAGATGCTAGTTTGGGAAACCATCTAAAGACTCCTATGACTGCATTTAAGATCCATGTATATTGATTTCTAGTACAGTCATATACATCCTTTTTGGATGTTTAGGGTAAAATCATCAAACCACAACATATCTACAGTTATTCAGATAAAGTCCCTCACAATTTAATATTCACTCCTCTGTTTTTTCATGTAGTTACAGAATTCAGGAACCTCCCCAAAGAAAAGAGAAAATCAAAAGTACAAGAAAGTCCGGCAACTGGCAACAAAATTTGTTCGGAACAGTGGACACTGCCTTCTGCTGCCGGACATCAGTGAACTCAATAGAATTAAATTAATTCTAGAACTCTCCTAAGAGAAAGGCATACTTATAAAGTATGATCGTCTATATGTCTGTTTTCCAGCTAGCAGCCAGGGCGGCAAAGGGGCTGGGGAGAGACTTCCCGTGGCTCACTCAGTGAGCCAGCATCAGCCAGGAACTACACTGGCAAACCATTACCCTGCCTAGCAGAGTACCCTTTCTATACAGAGGTCCTCTAAGCCTCAGAAAAATTTTAAGAGGATCTCTCTTTAATATGCCATTACTAATAGAAAAACATGAAGTGTACAGAAATGCTGCAGTGCAAGCTGCAGTCAGAATAAGAATGAGCTGCTCAAAGTGCCGCTCTCCACTTGTAGCTGCTTTAAATTTGCAGCAAAAATGTTGTGGCGATGAAAGACTTTCTGTAACATACAAAGATCTATTTTAATTTTGCAGTCACTGTCGATTGCCAGCAGTCCCAATAGCTGCCTACCCCGAGCTCCGCACGCTGGCTGTACGAAATCTGGGCTCAGAGAGATTAGGTGCATTAAAATGTATCAGAACTGGTTACGAATTATATTACATGAAGATTGAAAGCCACGTGGAGAAAAGCTGGTCAGGGTCAGACAGTATAGGGCACACAGTTTTCAACTGTTCCCTGAGCTGCTATTAAGATTTTTTTAATAATCTCTAAACCCGGTAAAGGCAGCAGCTGAAGACTTTACATAAGGGAAAAAGTCTGAATTCATACAGTTCGTATCTGAACCAACAAGATCAAGCTGTAAAGAATATTAATGGCTCTTCTCTTGAACACATTTCTGTGTAACTCCCAATCGTTATGGTAATAACAGAGTGAATCATAAAGTAAAATTCATAAAGCCCTTTCCAGCTTACAAGTAACAATTTGTTTTGGGGATATTCAAATTCATTATGTTCCAGACATCTGTTTTTCAGTATTTATTTTGCAGAAACAATGGGGCAATAGGAAGTTGGGTGGTGCTAGCATCTTTATGCAATACTTAGGAGTTGAATTTTTCGGTGTTTTTTTCCCCTCTTCTTCCAGCTAATAGTTTAAAAAATATTCTATGCTATATTAACTTTATCTATCCATAATATGAAATAAGCTCAATACAGTCATGATGTTACATGAACAATGTGATATGTTTTTGGACAGAGTCAGACAATATAGCACAGATTTCTGATAACATTTTTGATGAGCTATATTCTGTTTAGCTGCAGTGTAGGAAATTAATTGGAAATAAATTAACATTGTTAATTTAATGGTTTTTTCCATCCAGGATGGAAAGCTTTACATTACTCATTATTTTGGACAAAATGTAAATGGGGAATGGGATTCTTGTGACTTGTTGAAGTTTAAAAATGCAGAGCAAGCCATTGAACAGCAGCCCTGGCTCCCTGGAGTCAGACCAAACCCTGCTCAACCTTGTCTTCCACTCTTGAATGGCTTCCCCAATACGTTTGTGTTCTCCCTACTGCTAGCTGGTAGGAAAACAAAAGTCAAGAAATTATTATTTCTGAGACAAGTGCTGTTTCATGGTCAAGAAAGAGAGGATTATTATAAAGGTAACTTTGGGTGATACAAACTGCTTAAATCTGCTTGACCCTTGGAGCAAATGCTTAAGATCATTACTTTGACCCCTTGCATTACATTGATTGCACTGACTACTCCAGTCAAAGTTTTTAGTGTTGTGGCAAAAAGTAATAAAATAAAAAAACATGAACCCAGAAGTGAATTAGTGTACGGTTTTATATCATCCACACTCGTAAAACACCATCCTCCTACTCCCCATACACTAAACCATTTTAAAATAGCTCTTTAAAGCAGTTCACTTGTAGGACTCTTCAAGAGTGCCTCCCAAAGTCAGGCACAGGTTCACAAAATCCTGCTGAAATGAAACCAGAATTGCTGTTTTATGACATTTACAGCATAGCAGCTTGAGGAAGGATTTGCTAGTTCCCCTCCAGTCAGCTCTCCCCTGTCAGAGCCAAAAGCAGAATAAATATCCATGAATAGAAACAAGGGCTGCCTGGATCTCTCAAAAGAGATCAAGTCCCTCAACAGTAACACTGCATTTGTACATTATTTTCCTATAGACCTCTACATAACTATACATAGTTATTTGAACACAGTATTGGTATTTCCTAACTGTTCAAAAAAACCCTCCAACCCACCCCTCACAAAACAACTACCCAACCAATTCAAATCACAACTTTCATGGTCAAAGTCACTATCAGGGTCCTGGCCCAGAATTTGCAATACCCCAACTTCACCTAAAAAGACTAACAGGCCCCTATTTTGGCTTTTATTTGTCTGAGTAAGTATACTGGATTTGGACATACATAGTTAAGTGGTTGTGAAAACCAGGCTGATCTTGCCTGATCATTGATCAAATACAAACCTATAAATGAAGACTATACAACACAGAATATTAAAAGTGAGTATGTCAAAGTGAAATGAAACAAGAAAGTTAAAAATACAGATATGAATTAACTGTATGTATTTTACTACTCCTAAGCTTCATCTGTACCGGTTTTTCATGTCAAGTACTCTTCTTCAAGTACACCCTCGGAAGAAAACATACTTAAAACAGTTTATAACCGAGARCCAAACATGCAAAATTTTATTGAGAAACAGCAAGAGACATTTTCATCCAAGCTGCACTCTGTTTTCACATCACATTTCTTAAACGTCCCAATGTCACAGTAACTCATCCAAGGCAGTGATGTGAATTCCTAGGTCCTATTTACCCTACACAATGAAAGCATATTAACAATTTCCCACTGTGATTAAAACACAGTGCGTGCGTCCTTTAGTCCGTAACAATTCCCTATCCCATTTACTTAAAAAATGTACCCATCACAGACCTAAAAGGCAAGTGCTTTCACACTGCAGTAATACTGAATTCTCTCAATTTTTCATGGATCTATAGATTGCTCTGATGCAGTCTGAGCCCAGGCAGAACTATATAGCCTTCAAACGGTCACTTCGCTCTCACTTAAAAACAATTTTTTTTTTTTTAAATCTCAACGCAGAAATTACATCCCCCTGCACCGGGTAGGAGAGATGAGTCCCATACCAACCCTTTTTCTCCCAGCGGTTATTATCAGCACCTTTCCCGTGTATGAAGAAAAACCATGAAAAGCAAGTGTCGGTGCTCGGGGGATGGGAAGTGGCAGGGCAGGAGCAGCCGCCGGCGGAGGGGGGGGGGCCCGTTCCTCGGGAGCGGGCGGGGCCGGCGGCGGCCGGCCCGGCCCCCCCCCGAGGAACGGGCCCCCCCCCCCTCCGCCGGCAGCCCGCTGCCAACAGCCGGGCTTGGGAAAGCCGCCCTCCCCAAACCCTCATTCCCAAGGACTCGCACTTCAAACCGACAAACAGGAGAGATTTTCGCCTCTTATCGCCAGGAACAGTAAACATCCCCTTCCCCCCCCCCCGCTGTTGTGCAGACAGACAAGGCCGTTGCCAGGGCACCTAACCTAAGGGGGCTGGGAGAGCCACTTCTGGAGCGCGCATTTGTTGCAGGCTCTGATACGACTGCGATTTATTGCTGGTTTATCATCACCAGAAAGAAAAGAAAAAAAAAAGAAAGAAAGAAAGAAAAAAAAACCTAAAGAAAAAGCATTCCTCATCGTGGGCGTACAGAGAAAGACTTAATTTAGTTTCCACACAGTAATGTAAACTATGAATCCCCACATTATTTTTAAAAATTGAATTATCTCACTTCAGCAAAAGGAGGCCGCCGGGAGCCCTGTGCAATCCCCCCTCGGCTGTCCCGCTCCTCCAGCCGCTCTGTTTCCCAGGCTGCTCCCTGCTCCCCCCCGGGCACCTCCGTGCTCCCCCCAGCCTGAGGGCCCTCGTGCCCCCCACACCACCGTCCTACACCGAAAGGATCTCACTGTGCTCCTCTCCTCCCTTTCTCCTGGAAAGGTCTTATTTCTTCCCCCATCTCCATTCCCGGCTGCTCCTTTCTTTCATGCCTCATCCTACCCACCCTACTGTTTCCTTCATCACTATTATTCCTACTACTGCTCTTACCATCATTCCCTAAGGGTAGCCCTTTTTTTTCCACTCCTTAGTTCCTTCTCCCTCCCCTCCATCAGGGCTCTCCCTACGCTTGGATTTCTGCTCCTCTCCCTAGGACCCTGTCCCCCCCTATTTTTGTATTTCCCCTCCTCAGTTGAGCCTCCCTCCCCCTTTCTGGTCCTCCTAGAAGATCATTTGTTCTGCTGCAACCCAGGTCAGAAACCACCCTCCCACTCTGCAAGTTAAAATGACACTTCACCCAGAGGAAAAAGAGGATGAAATACCTTTTACTGCAAGTAAGAAGAAAACCTATTTTTAGTGCAGGTAAGAGAAGGAAACCTCAGGTCTTCCGATGTTCTGATTTATGAACATGTCAAAGGTTGTGCCCAGCTGTGCTTGGGCTGTTTCTCAAAATGCTGGCAGCAGGACGCGGTACAGCATTCAGCCGGCTGGCGTGTCTTCATTTGTAATGACAATGTTGCTAACTCATTTTATTCAAATGAGCATTTATTCCAAGGTCATCTTCCTACTTTATAAAAACTGGTTTTGTGTGTTCCATCACTATGAATTTTATTGTTTTTTTCCTAATATAAACACACATAACGTCAGCCCCCTTCCCAAAAAAACATGTTTTTGTCAGATTCTGAGATCACTTTCCTTATCAGTTTTTCAACAGTGTTCTAAGTGCTGTTGCCATTCACTTGGGAAAACGATAGGATTCAGTGAGTCCTAATTTCCAAGGAAGGTCATCTGCACAAGCAAATCTTTTGACCATGGATTTGCTGCGGCATCATTTTGTGTTGGTCTCACTTGAAAGCCCAACATGGAACTCGAGGCTTGAAAGCCGCAGTAGGGTCTAACCCAGCTATCAAAGTTGCTATGCATAGTTTATCAGCACAGGTTATCCACCCAGGCTATGGCCCTATAAAACATTAATTTGGAAATGGCATCAAATACGGACTAGAATTATAAAAGGTCAAGACATGAATGATGGAAATGGGAAAACGTGAATCCTGTAGAATTAACCTGACAACAGAAGTTTAAAAATCACAGAAAGCAAACGTCCCATCACAACTGAATTTTGTGGCCATTTTAGAATTAGATTCTTTTCATAGTCACTGTGTGTAAGAGAACTATTTCCAAGCATTAATATTCATTGAAAAAAACCCTGCTGTGTTTTGCTTACTACCAAACTGAAACTACTACATAATGAAACCTGAGCAGCAGGCAAAAAAACAAACAACTCCCCCCACCCACAACCAAACAAAAAAGTCTCCCAGGGACAGTTACGGGATGGGAAAAAAGCGTTTCTTCCATTGTGATGTAGAAGACGCATTGAGAGTTAATCACACACCACACATTACCTCTCCTCCTCTACCTTTTCATTAAGCAGCTGTCTTTATCCTGTGCATTCTGCCCGTGGTTAAGATAAGGATAAATAATTCCCTTAACTCTCTTCCTCCCCAGCTTAAATAATTTACAAGTTTGAAAAAGAGCCTCTAGTTCACCATGTATTCCTCAACAGACAGGACAGGAATTCTTTCAGTACTCTTTAAAGAAAACTGGCATTATCCATTCAAGCAGTGGAAGGAGCTCATCGAGCACTCCTCGCACCTAGACCGCACTGCAGGCAGTCGCTCCTTTCCTAGCGCTCCCCTGGGCACCTGGCTGTCACTGGTACCTATATGCCCAAAATTTAGATTAACCATTGCTGTTCACCTACATGGCAGCAATAAATGGTGATCTACTGCTGGCAATAGAAAATTGTAAATGGGCTAATTCAAATACATCTCGTCAAAGGAACGGTTTAATACACCAATGAACGCCACCATTAAATGACCCTTGATACCCTAATCCTTCTTCCAGATTTTCAGTCCTCTTCAGAATGGACAGGCTACCTCGACACGAAATACAAATCAGAAAATTAACGGTGAGCAAACATGAACTTACAAACTGGAAGCAGCTTCTGACGCTCGGCTCGATATTGCTGCCCCCGAAAGAGGCCACTTCCCCCAGCTGCCGAGGGATCTGGATGGAGTCGTGCAGCAGGAGCCCCAGCCGGCGCTGGTCGCAGAAGCCGGTGGAGCTTGCCACTTGCTTGAACAGGTCTGGAGGAAGGAAAAGGACACCCGTGCTAAAGCATCACAACCGGGATATGGCAAATAGTGCGGAAGTTTGCATCGTTTCAAAGGCTCACAAGTGCGGTCAACAGCCTTGGCGGACATGAACACAAATGCGTCTTCAGTCTGGCTGCTTCTCTTCCCATAAGCACTGTTTTTTTTCTGTTAAATAAGCGGTCTAGTGATAATTTTTAACAGCATTATCGGCCTGTACCTGAGAAGAAAGGCCATTATAACATAGCACCTGTGGCATGACTGATAATAGCAGCTATGATTCTGTAACACCGCTAACTAAACAGCAGGATCTTTGGGCCAGAACAACGTAAATGTTTTAAAAATATCGTTTAACAGTAAAATAATCTCATACAACATACAGCACATTTTCAAGTCAAGTTGCTAAATCAACGTACAACTCAGAGAATCCACTTCTCTTTCAGATGAGTTGAACTGAAAAACAAGAGCTCCCTAACTTCTACATATTATAATCTTTTAATCCAAGAGTATTTCTAAAATGAAGGAAAAACATTACAGTATGACAGAACCAGCCATCCACCGGGAATCTTAATATCATATTAAGTTTTCACTTCTGAAGTGAAATGTCACTTGAAGCCATGTTCTGTAACTGCATCATTCTAGAAGAGAATCCTTACAGGACAGAATTACTATCCTTTCATAAGCTCAATTTAATTGAATGGGAATTAATTATACTACACATACATTGAGGAGGTTTTAGAGTTCATAATAATAGGAAAAATCAGGTTAGCATTAACTGAAATATTTATTTGGTAATATCCCTGTTGACAATACATGACCTGAATAAATTTTCCTTACTTTTCAAAGAGTTTWAAAAAAAAAAAAAAAAGGACAGCGAGAGACAGCTGGAATAAAATAATGCCCTTGTTTTGGAGCTGCCTTAATACCTCAGCCGACACCAGGCACACAATTATAAAGGTGCTTCAGCACTGCTCAAGATAATTTTCCTAGCACTGCTTTGACTCCTGTTTTCTTCCGAAGGAATAAAGGAATGGATAGAGAAAGGATTATTTTTTAATTACATGAATTCTACTCTTTCCAAGTCTAGTTTTATAATAAATAATTTTGGGATAAATCCTTCCATCACCTCTGCAAGCCTGAAGACTTGTGCTCTAGCACAACCAACTGTACTCTGCTGCACAAATGAAAGAAAAAATTTTAAGGGGTGCGACTCATCGCATACTTGCAGCAATACTAATAGCAATTTCACTACGACTTTGGCATGGATGATGAAGCCAGACCACAGCCTGGCAGAGACAATTCCTTCCTCTCCCACGAACGATTCAGCTTTCAATTTCCCCATCATTAAAACATTGAGTTCTACAACCTTAAAAGGGGGGTTATGCATTACTGTGCACACACACTACAGGAGACTAAAAAATATGAATAAATGTTTTCCTTTATAACTTTGATAATCCTCAATGAACTATCATTTTGAAAAATATCTGTACTGAGTAATTTTCTTAAAAGATTTTCTGAATACTTTTTTACAACACCCACATGAAACATCTAGAGATCTATACTGTGACATTCATAGTGATTGCCCTAAAATCTGATCAAATTATACACAGTCATGCATAGACTCCATTGTTGGAACTGTCTGTTTTCTCCTCAGCGTTCTTCAACTTTCATTAGTAGAAGAAGAATAGAATAGAATAGAATAATAACAATTGATGAAGAACTGCTATGGTATTGGGTCAAATCCTAAAGGTTGTTTTCTCAGTGTTTTTTTTTAAATGCACCAATGAGTGATACCAGTTAATTTAACCAGAAAGCTACTCTTGAGAACTACTCTTATTAGTAGATCTTTTCCAGATCCTAGCCTCACTAATGCATTGATTCATTAGTCAGATAAAACTAAAACTTCAAGTGGAATTTATTCAAGTATTTCAGGATTTGGTCTATTAAAATATGCAAAATTTGCATACTTTTAATATTTGTTTAAAGATAACAACTATATTTAAGCACAATGCACATAACAAGACCCTGACCACATTGTGGAAAACATTTTAAAAAAATAATATATTTTAAAATTGTATAATGCAAGATGTCCTGTAGACATGCATTTTTGTGTATGAAGATGTGCTGAACCAGTGGTCTCCAAAGTGAGGCTTGCGTCCACCACAGAGGGTGCGCAAGACAATCCATTGGGGTGCGGTAAGAAAATATTTTTTGTCCCGATAATAAATAAAAAAAAATCAAAAATAGCTTTTATTCCATCTTTATCTCATGCCTTTTTAATTTCTGGTTTTGTGTATGTTTTACAATGCACATAGTATACTAGTACAGTAGTACTAGTAGTATATGATTTATAAATATATATACATCTATTGGGGGTGCCCGCTCAAAAATTTTTTACTGATAAGGGTGCATGATCAAAAATGTTTGGGGACCACTGTGCTAAACTACCTAAAATCGTACTGAACAAATAACTTCAAAGTACAAGGTGGAGCAAATTAACACACTTTGCATCTGGACTATCTAAAAGAATGTCTCTGTATGCTACTTAAATGTTTATGCAATGGGAGGAATGAAAACAGAATATAAACACAAACTAAACCCGAAAGAATTACATTGACTTACATCTATATTTATCTTCCAGGTGTGCTTTACAAAGSGATACAACACCAGTTTTGAAAGATAAGACACGGATCCTTCCTGTTCGACCCCTAATGGAAAAGAAACATTGGCTGATAATACGATCCATTCATGTCATCATTTGTTTACTGTAACGAAGTTCACTGCAGTACCGTAGTCATCATAAATGAAGTCCCACACAGAACCACGTTGCACAGCACATGCTGGCTGGTTATTAGATAAACTAGAAATGAAATATAAAATATAGTTGTGGCTCCACAGGCATAGCTGAATTGGATTGTGCCATTGTATCAATTCAGCCAGAAATGGCCTTGTTCGGAAACAATTACTCACCTCCTTTTTTACGACAAAAGTGAGAGTAAAGAGTCTTTACGCTACACTTATTTGAAAAGGCTTCTCTATGAACTGCTGCTATTCTCAGAGAAGACGAGGTCCCTGACAGAATAGGAAACCATCCCTTTTGCCAAAGACAATATAACTTCACTTTAATTAGAAATGTGATGCAGCAGCCGTTTTCAGAAAGCCTTTGCTTACTGTCAGCTCTGCCCCGACTTGTCTTGAGAAGGAGCCAGGCACGAAAAAGCGGCCTCCGCCAGCAGTGTGCAGTGACAGAGGCACTTGTAAAACGTTCAGGCGAATGATGAAGCTTGCCTAGAAATCACAAGAAGGCCGGCAGGCTGCACAGGTATGGCATTAASAACACGGCGTGGTTTCCGAGCTCCTCCTCACAGCACTCAAACCTGTCCTGCGCAGTGCCAAGGGGCTGGTATACACCAGTCCCCGTGCTGCCTCCGCTCAGCCTTCCCCTCACGCTCACTCCTGCCTCGTGACGTGCCCACCCTATTACTTTTGCTTTTTAACGTGACTGTGAGAAGAGCATCCTCCKCTGCGCTGCAGGCGACGCAATGACAAACCTTCACGTCTTCTCTCAGTCATCTGGTTTAGCTCAATTTACTTCCAGTTGCTGGCTTCCCCCAAGATTTTTGCTTCTGATAGCATTTAAAATATGTAACATCTATTATAAATGAAAACATATACAACATAGGAAGCTAATGCCTAAAAACAACATTTTTGAAGCAGAGCCTTATCAACAGTTTTGAAGTGTCACCAGTAAGAAYACCAGTGGAAATAAGATAAATCATGTACAGGCATGCCATAGTCATGCATTAGGCTGCACCATTCGGCAAAGGTGCATGTTGTCTTCTTAATCCTACGAAAGCGTTGTAGGAGCCAGTGGTGCTCATTTACCCACGCATCTCCCCTGCAAACCCTGTAAAAGGTGCAGACGGAAACTGGTGGACAAAGCCGAAGTTAGAATTTGCAATCTTCTACTACAGAATCCTGCATTTTTCATCATGAATAAGCATTTGTTGTTTACCTCTGCTTTCCACACTCCTCTTACTCCTCTCCCTCAAATCTTTTCCAACTTAATTATCATCTGCGTCCTGAGAAACTCCTGCTGATGAATATCAGGCTCATGCAAATTATACAAGAGAAGAATGTAGAATGATGATTTCCCTGCAAGGTGTATTAAATTGAAACTTGCACGAATCATGAGTTGTTCAGTTCACTCTCCTCCCAAGTCAAACCAATAATTTAGCATGCTACTGCAAATGAGCATGAGTGACTGATCAATTAAAACAAATCTGAAACGTGTTGGATTTGCAGAGCTGTGCCCATAATTAGATCAGCCATTGACTGTGAATTCGATTAATATCTTTACAAATGACAGTTTTCAATTATAAGAAAAGTAAAGATTCAGTACATTTAATTAAATGTCTCCAGTACTGCTATGCACTTCAGTTGATCTCTGCCTATTAAGTTTACAATGAAAACTAAACACATGTAACCCCAAGGTCACCTCTCTTACCAGAGTAATTCAAACCTGAATTTCGGCAAAATAGCTACGCGTTTTCCTCACACATAAAACACCTCTCTGTTTCATTGTGCCCTACAATATGCAGCTCCCTAGCATACCTAGGGAATTGCCTGGAGGCAGTCAATTATAATTTCTAATGTTGTACTTTCAGCACAGCGCAACATAAAGAAAACTAGACTGGACATGGCAAATCTAAACCGGACGGTCCAGCTTAGGAGCAGCCTGTGGAACGACCTTTAGTTCCCTCTCTGCCTCTAATGTGGCTGATCTGGATTAACATCCCCAGCACATCTTTTTTTGGTTTTCGCTAACTGAGTATCTTCGTTTATATKTTATTTACAGTTGATGATAATTCAGAAGTGGATCAGAGTTCTGTGAAAGCCAAAGCAGATTAAAGAAATAAAACCTGGCTCTTAAATGAATATAGCCCCATTCCCTACTACCAATACACTACACAAAAATATAATGTAATCTGGGTAATCCACTTCACAGGATATTGCAGCTGC
Source organism: Oceanodroma leucorhoa (assembly GCA_030449065.1). Classification (NCBI taxonomy): domain Eukaryota; kingdom Metazoa; phylum Chordata; class Aves; order Procellariiformes; genus Oceanodroma; species Oceanodroma leucorhoa. The sequence continues at coordinate 6,847,697 of JASVER010000046.1, read as the reverse complement.
TGCAGAGGATGTTATAAGCAATGGGCTTATGAGAGGTGATCCCACAGGAAGAGACCCTCTACAAATCCGTACTTCTTTTTTGTAGGTGACCATCAACGCTTCAGTGCCGTGATAAAGGGTGGATGGAAGAACAATGTTATGGCACTTCACTTCAATATGGTTCAAAAATGTCAATGGAAATACAGTAATTGACTCATGTCCTTCCATTTCTATACGTAAATGTTTATTYTGCCACAGTAATGAGCGTGTCTGGCTGAAGGTGGCTGATAAGAACCTTAAAAACACAAATAAAGATTTCCACCGACATTTTTTTCACTAAATTCACCAAATACAAAAATAATAGCTTATTCTAAAATTAGCTTACAAACGTGTGTTGGAATTTGTCTATGCGTTATGAGCAACATCATTAACCCACTGAACAGGAATACTCATAAATTTTCTTAAGGTAAATTTACTCTATTGTATTTATACTTATAGGTACACTTTTAAAAATTAAATTTTAGATGATATCTGACTGCTAAGGGTTGTAAGCACATTAGAATAGAGATTAACCTCTTCCATCTTTGAACAAGGATTATAGATTGAAAGCTATGGAAAACGGACAGCTCTCAAAAGGTTTAACATCTAGAAGTACAGACACATGCAAAAGTCTATATGATGGTGTTCATACTGTTGCTTCTTGATAATTCTCTTGAATTTCTTTATCTAAATAAATTAAAAAAGCCATGCAAAGCCGTGACCTACTGAGGACATGCAGTCCCAGAATTGCTCTGAATACAGAAATTTGTTAAAAAAGTTCAGTTTTCCAGCTCCCTCATTGCTTAGCTTAATAAAGCTAGGATAGTAAGCCTAACCAAGGGCTGTATTGATTCAGCTAAATGCAGYCATTAAACCATTAGGTTTATTAAACTTCAACTACCGTTTTTTTCCGTTTCAAGCCATTCATTTTATGAGGCAGWCGGCTCATTACCCCTTTCCCCTTCCCCTTGCATTGCTGGGAAAGCTCCTGAGCACCCCATGTTCAGAGCACCCATACATACGTGTCATAGACATTCAGCAGCCAGTTGAGGCACATGTCCACACAGAGAGGAACGTTGACCAGGTTATTGTGCTCTTGTTCCAGTCGATCGTAGATGGTGGTCAAGCAGTTAATGATCTGCAAAATATCCATCGGCTGGTCATTTTGTTTGAGGTTGTGCTGGTCCAAGGCATCACATGCAGCAGACAGACTCAAGAGATCCACTGTTAAAATAAAAAAAAAAAAACACAACACAATAAAGACTGAAGAGGAACAGCGGTTGTATTACCCATACCCAAAAAGTAAAYAGAAAAATTTACTTGGCTTACATGGCTGGCCAGAGGACATTTTATGTCCTCTGAAAGTCATGTGCAAGACTGGTTTCAAGACTCCTATAGGTGCACTGTTTATTCAGCTGTGGTCTTAGAAAGCAGTGTTTATAAAAGCGAAATCCGTTTCATTTTTACCTGTAAAGTACCTATTATGCTATTGGATCCTATAGAAATACTACACATAAATTACTATGTAAGTAAAAATCACATATTTCATGTTTTATGTTCCTACAAATAGGCTCATATTTGACTACTGCATTCACCAAATGTGCTCTAAACATAGTACATGTCATCAGCTTTCCTGAGACATGATGTCCATTTCTTACAGCAGTCGAGCAAACTCCACAAGGAATATGCAAACAAATCACAGCTGACCTGGGATTAACCTCTGTTACTTTTCCTCTGGTGAGAAGAGGGAAAAGAAGGTTCCAGAAACATTAAATGGCCTATTTCAATATTTATTAATGAAATTTATCCATTTTAAATTCTGCAGAGCATTTACATTTATAAATACCTCTATGACTTTATGGAGTAAGACACATTTAAACTTATCAGTCAACATACAACAGAATTTTTTGTCACGGACATTTAAAAACTTGATTTTCRTTCCAATTTAGGTCAGTTGCAGTTTGAAATTCGGATGTCCAAGGCAAAACAGAAATTCCCTTTCTCAGCTCTTAGTTTCTGCATACTAACATCAACAGCAGCATCACTCTTTGGGGGACACCAAATCAGAGAGTTATGGGATGTTGGTTTACAAAGCAAAACAGGAATAAGAACAAAAGAGATCAGAAAAATGAGACTATTGATGCAGATCTTCCTGCTGCCACRTGAAAACCCTTTGTAATTCCTTGCAGTGAATTTCCAGGGTGTGAGCAATGGGGATATTAAAGCCCTGATGCTGTTAGTCCTGCTCATACCATGAGCAGTCACAACGTGCAGCACGATTCAACAGGACTCGAGGGAGCAGGATCTGGCCCATAGTGAATTGCCCAAAATCATCCAGGAAATTAATCACAAAATTGGGAAATGAACTGACCCAAYTGCAAGACCATTTTTTCTCTCACTGGAATAAAAATGTGTTTTACTGAGTCCTGGTAAGCAACGTTTCTCAGTAATGTCAAAAAAAATGTGCAGAGGCTAAATGCAGAACCTCATACAAGAATTTTTTAAGAACTTCATCCAGCTTAAGGGCACATTTGCTAAATTCACACTCGAGTAGCCTATTTTATCAAGGATGAAGCTGACCCTTTGATGTCCTAGTGGAGATGAAAAATACTTTAGCTGCACAGCAGGCWGCTCGGTAATGCTGCATGGACAGTACGCTGGGATTTCGTAACTGCCAAAAGAATTTCAGGAGTATAAATTTCATTGGAAATCAATAGGGACTTCTGCTACTAAATCCCTTAAGCACTTCTGAAAATTTCATCCTGTGGGCCTGACATACCCAGTGCTCGGGTAAATAAGGAAAGCTCGGAATGCTATCCTCATTATCATACCAAGAAATTTAACTTTGAATCTGTGGTTTTGTGCAGGGTTTTATTGGAATTTTACTTTTTTCACATTAGCATATAGATATTTATTAAAAAAAAAATTTGGAATATTACGTTTAACCTACTAGCATATAAAATATAGCTATTCTAAGATCAGTGTTACATGCCGCAAAAGGATATTTATCAGACCCATTCCTAAGAGTCTCAGAAAGATGCCTTTCTTCTAATAATTTATTAGTCAAATTGGAAATAGAGCACTGCCTTCACAACACCTTTAACTCCAAGCTTTAGGCTGAACTCTCAGTTCCTTTGAGACTATGAATCAACTGTAATTAAATGAACCCCTCAGGCATCTGAGTGGCAGCTTGATTATACATGCAGCTACTGCTAAACATGGGTCATTCCACTTTGTGAAAGCTTTTCCCACTAATAAGAAGCAACTTCTGAAAAGCCTTTCACCCTGCTCTTCATCAACCTCCTGTCCTATCCWGAAGTTAATAACACATGTTCATCATATAACAAGCAAAAAGTGCTTGCCACCATGCTCTGCTTTAGGGAACTTCTTTTTATGGGAAGAAGAGTGGCTCTGGCCTTCGCCACGTTAAGCTCCACCTGCATCTTTCCCACCAAGATTAAAGAAATGGGGGGAGTGGGTGTCCTCTTCCAGAACCAGGAATTGCGTATTTCTTTCYTGAAAGCAAATACGGAGGTCCCATGAACGACAGACTTTCAAAAGACAAGCCCCAACACTCCGATATGTATTGAAGAGTTGTATATTCATTGCCGTTCAGTGATCTGCAAAGCTTTAACTGAAATAAACCATACCACTTTATGCTTTGTACTTTTTGTGGGTTCTCTGTCACACTTTTGTTCTTTTCTATTTAAAATTCCAAAACTGACTCAAAAATTTGTGTGAGCAGTAGCTTCTAGCTTATTTTGAAATTTAAGTCACCTATATAAATATTCCTTTGGCCTCTAAGGCAAGAGAAAAACGTGTTAGGATGTTTGTAACTAGATACCAACCTGTGGCCAGATYGCAGGAAAAGTATAGAAGACGACCTGGAATAACTAACCCACTGGAGGACAGAAGTGACAATTAACAGGCAGGAGAAAGTATGCTGTGGAGGTCACATAATGAACTTGAGGAAAACCTAACATATGGCTGGTGATAAAAAGTATTAATAGTGTTTCCAGAATGCAAGATCATCTCCTCCCTAACCTGCTGCTGTTGGCTGATACATTAAAAAAAAATTAAATCTAGCCTGTATAAAATTAAAGGAAAAAAGCACCCTAACAGAAGTTCTTGAATATTTTCTTTTGCTGCATCTCCAAGAAACGTTTGTGAATACATCTCATTTTATTGACATCACAATGTTTAGATGTGGTTTGCACTTGAAGATCAGATCTTTTAAAAGTAGCAAAACAAGAAAGTCAACATGCTTTGATGTGATTATCAAAGGAAACCATACGTTTCTAAAAAACGGTGCAATAGTTACATCTGGCATGCCCACAATAATTTTGAAAGCTGGGATGATGGAGCCACACACTAGATTTTTCTAAGGTAACACAATACACAAGCATTTATTTGTGAAGGATTACCATTTTCCATATTCTCCTTTAGGTTTACTGTCCTAGCGTCTTAATGTTCATTCGGCTGATTTACAAACTGAAAAGAAGTAAATCTAAGAATAGTTCATTTTTAAGTGTTTCTATTCTTGCCACTGAGAAATAGGCTGTACTTTCACTTCTGCGGGCCTTCTACTGCGCACACATCTTTAGAGTGCTCCTCAGTAGACAAAGCTGCTCTGCTTTTTATGAAGTTTGCAGAAAAAAATATACATATATATAAAAATATATATTTAAACTCCTGCAATTTTAAAACTGAAATAAAAAGTAAGAGCTGAAAGCAGCACCTACTGCAAGTGGAATTCAGGTATTTTTGGCTATGTGTAGGAGCCCTGAAACCCAGCACTGCGCTCTATTTCTACTAGGGCCAAACTACAGAAAAAGAATTTTGTAATGAGTTGGGTTTTTTTTTAAAAAAAATCTAATTAAACTGAGTTCACAAGCGACACTGAAATCATAGAATACACAAATACAATGATGGTGTCTCCAAGCAAAAATATTTGTAAGAACAAAGACTGCTAACCAAATTCCTTAAATACTTCTCCTTAGATACAAGTATGAAGAATGTGCTAAAGTAATCAGTGTAAGTGCCACTGCATGTCTCTGAAAACACCCATTCTCAGAAAATCTACCTAAGTGTAACCTCGAGAGATGAACTGACTTCAGTGCATAATTACAATTCCACACTGTAAAGTCCAAGATGAGACTAGAATTATTCAGTGGTAGGAAGCAGGGTAACACAGATAAAACAGGATGCAAAGTTTGGCACTTTCAGCCATAAAAACCTGTTACAAGTTACACTTGCACACTGTCAGCTACAGAGACCTGTAATTCCAAAATTTTTCATTCCTCACTTCAGTGCTGCACTGATTATGAATACTTTTCACCACATATCACTCCAGTTTCTTCACACTACCTTTCCACAACGAGTGTGGCAGGAATGCTGTGCCATGCAAATATGTTTGTATTTGATCATCGTAATTCATTCTTTGTCACTGCATTCATGTTGAAATCTTTAATTATTTTACAAGACTTTTCACTTGTGTTTTTTTTTTTCCCTTTTTTCTTTTTCTTTTCTATTATTTTATAAATTCAGAAATTAAATCTGTTCATTAGTGGAATTCACCCATGCTTACAAGCCTAAAAGCAAACATGCTCAAAAATACCGAGGTTTGACACGGTTCCAGGAAGCATGTGAGCACAAATCCAAACTTGAGATAAATCAACAGTTGAGACATTTGCAACTGTGTCAGAAATTTAACCCTGTAATTAAATGCTGAATAGTGAATGTTAAAATATTTTAATAACCCTCCAAATTGTACCGCCTAATAAACTGCTTGCTTTGGCAACTGATTGGCCTACCAAGAAAACTATGAGCAAATTATTTAGCTCTCAGGTTACAATAAGCTGAAGAGGAAAGGTAACTCCAGTGACAGGTAGAATACCATACACCAGTTGAGACAATTAAAGTGACACGCACATCACTAATRTATGGCTGATGAGAGACTTCTGAACGTAACCAAAAGCTGGGGAAAAATGAAGCTAAATGATTATTGTGATGATCTCGCTTAAAGGCAACAACCCCTCAGGGTTCAAGATTCAACTTGACAAACCATTAGCAACTCCAGCTCTGAAGTGATTATTTCACCCAAACTCTCACCATTCCCAATACACTACAGTCCTCTTCGTTTGGTCTTGAGCTGTAAAGCTGTGGCTGACACAGGACGTGGCTCCAGTAACGAGCACAGAGAAAATACTTGGCTAAAGAGTATAAAGATAAGAAATACGTAGGGGATGTTAGTTTTGTTTCTGATCTGCTGCTCTGTCTTACAAGGGACAGATTTGCATACCACCCAGCACTTTGGTTTCGTAAGGAACRGGCACCCCGGTGGCAGCAGAAGACCCTTCAGGTGAGAGGTTTCCATCCACCAGGTAGAGCTGGAGGGGGGTATGGGGGTGTATTTCTGCTTCTGAAAGTTGCCAATAAACTTATGCGTTGCTCATAAAGTCTTCCCGGCAGCGGGTGAGGCACAGGCACATACTTACAGCAGAGGGCTTTCTGCAGCCTGCGGAGTTTCATGGCAGTCCTGTATGCCGAGAACCTGACGTTGTTCAGGTCAGCTGTAGGGGAGAAATATTAAAATAAAAGATCAGCTTTACACTTTAGAAATAACCAGACTCACAAAGACTTTGTTAAGTTGAACTAGAAGATTATACACACTGGTTACAAGAACAGAGGGGAAAAAAAAGTATGTTAGAAACTCTACTTCGCTGAGCAAAAGCCCTCAAACCTTGACAATCAATCATCCAAAAGAAAAACACTAAGTCCTAAAGTGTTACTTCCTTTCGTTCAAAGACACTGAACTTAAGAGCACTTGAAAGGACATCAGTGACTGCAGTAGTGTCGTCTGAAAACACCGCAGCCTTTCACACCGCAGGCACTGTGAGAGAGATAAGAACCTGAAACTCCACCTTGTCTGCCCGATGCGCCAGCCAGGCTGTGTGCAGGCAGCCCCGAGAGAAGAGCTCTGCCCAGGAAAAAGCAGGTGACTCTCAGCTACTGCTGAAAAAACTTTTAAAAAAAACCCCAACAATGAAGCTTTTGTGCTTTCCACCCAAGCAGATCTCAGCCATGCCCCGAGACGTAGAGCCTTCCTGGCGAGAAGCCAGCTCACCCAGCCAGGTGAGTGCCCAGGTTCCCACCTCTGAAACGGTGGAGAGCTGCTGGGCTCCAGGAGCACAGTGGGGAATGGCACCCGGCTAGGAACAAACGGTGTGGCACGATTTTTCCTAGCGCCTTCTCATGCGGTTAACAAAATAAGGACATCAGCACAAGTCCCCACTGAATAGTTTAACCATGGCTTGCAAAAACCTCCCAGGACACTGCAGGGACGAGGTGGGCCACACGCCACACCACACCAGAACTGATATAAGCCTCTCAGCGCTCGGGAGGCTCAGCACTAGCTACTTGAACGTTATTCTGCACCAAATTCTGATTATCTCCACAGCAAGGCACGGCAACTGGTCCGTAGTCTAAGAAGTGAACACTAGACAAAACTGAAAAGAAAGGAGGGGCTGTCCTGGACCAAATCTGGCCAGGAAACTGCATTTGCATCTTTCTCTTCTGTGAAACCAGACTGAGGAAGACACGCTTATTCTAATCCTGTCCCTGGCTTTGCTGAGAGTGGCCTAGGGCAAACCCATTTACAACAAGAATAAAGATAAAATTCACTGAAAGTGAGGTTGAATTCACTACTGTGGCTGAATTCCTGCCATCAGTATCAGTACATCAGCTAACTCATAATTTACAACTAGATTTGGCATACCAAGACTACAGTGCAGATACACCATCGCTTGCATTTATTCAGAATCAAACTCAGGAYGCAGAAGTGAGTGCGCAACTCTCGCAAAGGGCTTTTGTTTATGCGAGCAGATCAACAGATACGTAAGCTAACTGTGTGCAGCTCCAAGCTGGCACCTTCATCAAAGAGAACCTGGGTAAGCCATCAAGGTCGCTGTTTCGGGGCCAAGTCTATGAATGGATGCTGCTTCCCAAGTGGCATTGCCAGCTCCTCCCGGGGATGCTACGGGGCGGCTGCGCTGGGAACTGAAGAGCGGCGGGGGGCACTCCCCTGTGCTACAGCCTGGTCACCCCCACTGCTGAAAACCCAGGCTGCTGCTGCTGGCATGCTTCTGGCCCTACCACCTACCTAACTCCTGGGCACAGACACTCCTGGGCATTTGAGTGCTCTAGGGACCGTTCCCAACAGATTGGTTGGCATCTTGTAATTTAAGGGTTTTCTAGCACAGAAATGGACTGTTTGTGCTGGCCAGTTTCAGCACCCGGCAACACTCCTGAATGCATTTAATTTACTGATTAAACCCATGGGGCCTGAAGACTTAATGATGGGAAAGTGTTTGGAAAACATAAACTGCTACRTAAATACAAAAAGAACATTAAAAAAAATATATATACTGGCTCAGAATAAAGGTCCAATTAGCCCAATAAGCTGCCTCTAAGCCTGGCAGACTCTTAGAGAAAGAAATGATGAAAAACAGGGCAAATACAAAACAGTTCCTTGCTGGCATATGCGCTGAGGTGCTATAAAGCTGTTTGCAATGTGGTAGCTTGGGTATAACTACCCAACATCATTTACAATGCTGTACAGGTATTGGTAGCAGAGGGAATATAGTCTCAATTACATTAATTTTAATTAAGCTGTTCTGAATGAGTAATTTGAGGTTTGATAATTCAGTAGTTTTGTATACCTTAGTAAAAGCTGTGGAACGTTTCTAAAACACGTCTTAGAGCAGAAGGGAAAGTTTCAGCTTTGTGTATCATTTCTTTTTCTTTGCACAGTTCCATACACCTTTTTAGTGGGCGGTTCTCCTGTGTATTGTTCCTGCCAGCTCCCTCTCTCACAATCATCCTGACGGGTCCAGAAGCCTTAATGTGGTGTGGAATACAGTGAGCAATTTAAATAAAGCGACTTAATTAGTCTTGAAGGGAAATTAATAAAGCAGTCTCTCGCAAACTCACTGTGACTTCAGTTACATTTTGTACTCTTGTAAATCTGCACTTGTATTCTGGAAAAGAATATATACTAGACTATGGCTAGCTTTTGATAAAATGAAGAMGCCTTCCCTAAATTTTCCCTGAGAATTAAAAAAAAAAGCTTCTCTACTTATTATTTACATTCTAAGAAATATTAGTAAATATAGATGCATATTTCAGGCCTTGATCAGGGCAGAAAGTACAATCCATGAAGACACTTAATCCTGAAAGCGCTGTAGTTTACATCTGTTTTCCTGTATATGTAATACACACTGAATTTGTTATCAACCTTAAGGACGTTGCTGCCAAGAAGCGTCGCTGTAAATGATCAACAAGCAATGTCAGGAGCTAGTTTCGGAGCCCTCATCTCAGGTTTTGGGAAAGTAGCAGCAATGTCTGCTTTTGGCTCTCCATGCTGAGGCCAAGTGTAGCTGTCGCATGCCCCCCCTCCCACCTTCGTTGCTGTTACCAGTATTAGCCCATGCCCAGTTATTGTCCCCAGGCCAACTGCTCACCTCCCGTCTTCGTTACGCCACCACCTCCATGCTCCTGACGGACGGCTCTCTTACCAGGTGGTGACAGTCATTTGACGTCACTGGATCTTAATGATTTAGCTTTTCCCCCCGCCTACTCCTGTGAAACTGCTGGTGGCGTCTTTTTCCCCCTGGAGCTACTGCTTGGAACAAATGTGTTGCTCTGTGGATCAACGAAGGGAGCCCAGGCCTCTCCTAATTGCGTTCAAAATATTTCCCTTGCTGGTAGATGACCCCATTTAAACAAACCGTAGAGCATAAGACTGTCAGGGAATGAGACTTGGTCACTGGGCTCGGGAGCGTTGGAACAGCAAGGGAGGAGACTTGGAGCGAGGCAGCGCAAGGCGCTGCCTGGCCGCGAGCCAGCCGCTACTGCTGGGGACTTGCGGAGGAGGGAGGAAGGAGGCACAAGCAGCAGCAACCTTCTGAGGGCCTAGCGGATCACCAGTTCCTCCTTCCCTGGGCTTTTCCCTTCCTGGGTCCTGAGGGAAAAAATCTGATGCTTTCTCCACTCCCAAACAGCCCACTAAAAGAGTCAGGGCCCATGAAGCCTTGACTCCAAAGCCTTTATCACCTCTGAGCAGGTCAGAGAGCTCAGTATGCCACACATGCTTTCCTCCAGCCCTTTCCTCCCACTCCTAGAAATTATGCACCATCCTGTCATCCGAATGAGATGGTCAGAGGGCTGAAAAGCCCTTGGAGTATATAAGACTTTAGCAGGTTGTTTAATGATACTCCCAGTCCTCGTCCAGACGGTAGCTTCCAAGCTTTGATCAAAAAGTGCAAATGCTCAAGAGCATAATCTGTTTATGCTCCACGATGTAGTGGAAGAGGTCACCTGGTCCCTGGAAAGGAACAGACTGAGGAAAAGATCACACAGGAGTATTTGATGACAGTCATAGTGACATCCCAGAGCAAAGAGAAATCATGGTTCTCCCATCACTCAGCCATGAACGACCTCTCTGTGCAAGGGAGTATAAGTGCTTCTAGGGGAGAAGATTTAAGATCACATTACAGAAGACCCATAAGACAGGGCAGGTGCTTACAGCTAATGCCTTCGCAGCAATGAACAATTCCCACCAACACAGCAGTAAGATCTCTCCATGACCTTCCTAAGCTTCTGCCGCAGCCCTCCCACTGTCATGGTGAAAGGAGTCCAAGGTGCTAAAGCATCAGTGACTCTCAGAAATTAGGAAATCTCCTTTCGCTGCTTTCTTCTTTTCATTATAGACATGACAAGCGCCTCCCTTTGCTTCATGGCAACTAACGCAGTAGGGAGAAGGTTATCTAGAAAAGYGATTTCCTCCATGTCCATCATGTGCCTACAACATATGAAATATGTTCATGTTGTTATATTCATTCATATTAATATGAATAACATTGAACAAGAACTAGTGCTTTTATTATACATGCAGCTTTAATGAAGAGGACTCYAGACTGCTCAGGTAAAAAAACCACTCATTTGAGAAGTGGTCAGTGATTTGTATCAAACATTCAAACCACCTGCTGGAATGTCCCACTGACTACTGACAAAGTATCAATAAATAAGATGTTGTAGATTTTTTTTTTTAAATCCTCCCACACTAAATTCCAGATTTTACATTGGGATATGAAGATTATTTTAAAAGGAAAAAGAGATCCTCATATTCTTGAGTCTTACTGCATGAAATAAGTTGGTAAGCAACTAAAAGCAATAAAAAAATTAAAGAACAACAATATGTTTTTAAAAAGAAAATATTTAATAAGAGCTTTAGCATCCAGCATGGAGGGACATTTGTTTTTATTCTTAAGTAGTCACATCTATAAGCCAGACAACGGGTTTTAAGTATAACTGAACTGCTTTCCATGGTGGTTCTTAAACGGACTAGCCCCACCCTACAATTGCTTCAGCTGCTGTGAGTGCTGAATGACTGGGATGTTTCATTTGATAATGTACTGTCCTCTACGACAGACTAATCTCACTGAGTGTTTAAAAGCTCTGGGACGGGCCAGACTACCTCCTGTYAAAGGTTGTTCATATAATTTGTCTCTCTCACACACAATGTAATCTGAGGGCATCTCAGGAAGTCCTTTCTACCTGGAAACCACCTTGCTTTTTAAAGAGGGCTACTTGTTTCTATTATTGTGAATATTATTATAATTGCTTTTTAATTAATGAGGACAAAACATAGGTATTTCACTTGATTTTATGGACAGCAATTTTCACACTGCCTGGATGCCATCAAACTGAAGAAAGCAGCTTATACGCCTCAGGTGAAAACTACCTGTCCTGGTTCCGGCTGGGACAGAGTTAACTCTCTTCCCTGTAGCTGGAGGGGCTGCTGTGTTTTGGGTTTGGCAATGAAAGGAATGTTGATGGCCCATYGATGCTTTGGTCGTTGCTGGGTGGTGCTTGCACCAGGACTTTTTGGCCTCCCATGCTCTGCCAGGGGCAGGAGGAGCTGGGGGGAGCATAGCTGGGGCAGTTGACCCAGCTGGCCAGTGGGGTATTCTATACCATGTGACATCATGCCCAGCTTAAAAACTGGGGGTGGTTCCTTCGGGGGGAGCGCACGGTTTGGGCGGTTCGGGCGGTTGGTCCGGAACAYGTGGGGGTGAGCAGTTGYGTTGTGTATCGCCTGTTTTGTATATTCTGTTATTGTTGTTATCGTTGTTATTATCACTGTTCTACTTTGTTTTATTTCCATTATTAAACTGTTTTTATCTCAACCCGCGGGTTTTCCTCCGTGTGCCCTCCTGATCCTCTCCCCCATCCTACCGGAGTGGGGGGGTGAGCGAGCGGCTGCGTGGTGTTCAGTTGCTGGCTGGGGCTAAACCACGACACTGCCTCAAGAGTAAAATTTGGCAAGTTAACAACTAACTTCTTCAAAAGAAATTAGATCTCATCAGGTCAAATCCTCATTTTCATTTGATAAGATCTACAGAGTTTGGTTTTTGTTTTTTTTTTTTTTTTTTTGTTTTTTTTTTTTTTTTTTTTTTTGGGGGGGGTGTGGGAGAGTGGGTTGATTTTTGGTTTTACTCTCACTTATTTGCAAGGAAAAAATTGTGAACCTACAGTGATATACCTCAAAACCTGAAAGTCTTACTCAGCCATAGCTTGTGGCATACTCATATAGTTGTTCATAAATACACTGCTTGCAGTGGATAAACTATTTTGGGAATTAGATGTCACTGTTGTCTCTGACAATGCCTACCTAACCGAGGTTAAAAACTGTACAGTCCTGAATACACCATAATTCCACTACCAGCCACTGAGCTTTCATGTTTCATCAGACATTTATGGCGCACTGACTTTTCAAGAAGCTTCATCTCACATCGATTCAACACCGCCGCGATTCCCTGACCAGCTGATAAGAATGCTGGGTTTCTCTCTGCTGTCCAAACCCCATATATAAATCTTCTAATGATGCCCTACAGTGACATAGATCGCCTCTTTAGGAATTATAATTTAAGAATGCAAATGAGACAAATGCACAAAGGGAAGAAATTAATGAAGTAACACTGCTTACTATCAGTTGAGTCTCAGCCATTGACTCTTTCATTATAACAATAATTAATGCTATCATCTACATTGCTTTGAGAATAACTAACAGTAAACAGTGTTATTATACATACAGACATACAGCTTAACCCACTCTCCATGAAACAATCCGGCACRCTGTACTAGACCTGTCCCACTGAGTAAAAGAGCTAATAGTGTCTCTGCAAATTAGTAAGTGGGAAGTACCCAGGGAACCAAAATGTTACTGATCGCATCTAGACCAAGTGGATGAACACCACAGCATGTGCCAGCATCCCGATAACTGGACCAACTGACATGACATTTGGGAATTTAGTTTTAGCATGGCTTTTCTTCAGTCTGCAAACCCGGAAGTGTAAGAAAGGATATGATGTACCCCTGAGTTACACCCCATTATGGGATTGGGATGTGAGTAGATTTTGCAGTCAAAAAGGTCAGAAACCCTTCATGTACGCTAGATGAGAAGTAGTGATAATGGAAAATGCTATAATAAATAAATAGCAAACAAACAACTTCAAAAATATTAATGAAAGGTGTCCATTTGCAAACCAAGAGTGCAACACTCTTGAGCAAAATATCCCCATGCTGGTCACCTATTCCGTAATAGAACATTTCTTTGGTCTCTCTATAATACCCTCCTTCACTGCTAATATGCCTATGGTTTCATTTTCAAGGGATGCAAGGTTAACCTCTCCCACCTAACTTCTACTTTGCTGCCATAGTTACATTTACTGTCTGTTAGGTGTATGCCTACACAAGATGCAACCACACACTGTTAGAAAGATGACCTACTCTAGGTCTGACTACTATCCAAGGTTTACAGAACCCAACCAATCCTATTTTCTGAAATAAGTTTTATTATTCAGATTGTAATCAGCTTGAAAAGGACATCAGTGAATAAGCAACCTTTAAAGAAAGACCCCTTGTATAATCTCATCAGATTTCAGTAGAAATCAAACGATTGATGTGTGCAACAGGCACGTCTTACTAGTACAAACATGAAAATCAGTTAGTTGAATGCGAATAAAACCTSATATTCAATACATGGTTTAGTAGTTTGTAATGAAAACTATTAGGGCAGAGAGGGGCAGTTTAGCCTCTTCAGGCAGCATTTCAGAAGGACAAATCTAAATACAGAAACCAAAAGTGATAAAGTTTATCCACCTTGGTCGTTCAGAGTTGGAAGCTCACTTTGCTGCACAAGAGCAGCCAGCCACAAGATCAACACGGCAGCTGATCCCGAAAGCCTGGTGGAGGCTCAGAAGCAACTTCCAGCATTCTCCCACCTTGCACTAAGCAAGTCCGACATTTCTTCCACGTACTCCACAGAGAACTGCCCCTGCCATCCCTCCACATTAAATGGAAAGCTGTCACCAGTGCACTGCAGTCTGCAAGGATGAGGTGTTTTTCACCCTCTTCTCTTGCCTTGGTGAATTAGGAGAGAGAAACAGATGCACACGGCAACATTTCTGACTGCATCCTGCTACTGCAATTACTGTTCGCAGTGACACTAATGCACCTTGAGGAGACTCGTACCGACATTACATGGGAAGGCTGGAGGAGGGGGACACTAACAGCATGGCATGGCAGCCCAAGTTCTCCTGGGCCATCACTGCAAAGGTTAGAGTCATTTTCAGCTTAAAGGCAAAATACTATCATTCTGAGCTAAGCTGCCTGCCATGAAATGTTCACTCTCAGAAGAAAACCTGAAAAAAATTAAGCAATCCCAGACCACCTTGATTCCTGTTCTTCCCGTCTCTCCCCTCACCCAAAGGTCCTTGAACTCTCCAAGACAATGAAGTAACACAAATCCTCATTTCAGTGATGCCCTGGAGCCACCATGAAGGATGAGAAAATTTGTAAGGGGGCTGTAAAAAAAGCAGATCTGCTGCAGGGGAACTGCTTTTGGAAAGAAAAGCAGCTGGAGCGGTTCTTGGTACTTTGAAGACTTTCAGAGGGAAGTTAGAAGAAAATGGGAGTGGTTCATAACGGTGTAAATACAAACCAGGGGATATCTGTCAGCCTCTGAACCTTTGAGACTCACACATCACTGATTTTTACTACCTTTACTATTTCAGCATTTGYGTTTTTTCTATGTTCTTAGTTTATGTAACTAGTCAAACTAAATCAACATCTACTGGGTACATTAAATGATACAGCTAAGGTCATTGCTGCAACTACCTGTTGCCACTTCGACTTRACCATTAAACAACAATTAAGTCATTTAATATCGACAGTTTGTTATGTACCTTTAAGTAGCCATAACTTCGAATGAAGAGTGAAAATTGCCCAACTTGAGTGAGGAATAGATGCTTCACTAAAACTGATAGAATTGCTATCTTGTTTAAATAACAAAGAGCAGTCCAGAGCAAGCACTTTAGTATCTTAAAAGGAAAAGCTTCTGTTAAAAGAACAACCAGTTAGAAATTTCTAATACACATACTAAATTTCAAATCAAATATTTTACCATTATTACGAGTATCTTTATAAATGGCCATGTTTCAACAAATGAGCTCAAAGAGAATTTGAGAATACTTCTTTCATGGGCAGGTTATTTTATAATTTCTTCCTATGGGTTCTTTCTGCTTTCTCTGATGCAGTCGCTATTGAAGACAGGACACAGGAGTTCCTGGACCAACAACCTGATCAGGTACAAAAGTGTATGCAGCATGTTCCTACCTTCTTTTATTAGTAACAAATAATGCTCCCAAGTAATTTAGCTTCATTTTTATAAATACCCAAACCTCTAAAGACGGAAAGCTGAGCCAGTAAGTTTGAAACTTGGAATTAACCTATTTTAGCAAAATGTAATGCAGCACTTTGTATGTGTGTCAATTGTRTATGTGAAGAATAGAACTAATATTACTCCTTTTCCTTACAGAAGTGTGTCTTGTGTCTCAAAGACATAGGCAGATAAGGAACGTTACCTTGTGCTAGGTTGCATCTTCCTCATTCACTTAAGAAAATTAAGCTTTCAGTAATTTGTAAGAATTTAAATTAGACATAAGGATCCCCTAGCAAATTATGATGTACTGGCATGTATAGAGAGCTACATCACATAGCTCAATTATTCCCTACAAGCTAAGTGTAGGAGTTGGAAAATGGAAATGAAACCTCTTGACAGCATTGATGTGCTTGGTCTCACTTTTTTGCATTTACCTGGATTGCAGAATTCATGTTTTCTACCGGATTTTTAAAATGCATACATACTAAGCTCTTTACTAGCTGCTTCATAAGAATGAGAAGCAAAATTTGGATCCTAATGTGGGGAAAAATAATAGGATCTAATGAGTATGCAATACAAAATCATCTTTAATATCTTCTCAGATAAAATATTACTATACAGTCTGAAAAGACTTCAAACATCCCATTATTACCGTTTTGACCTGAGGCAAAGCAAAGCACTGAAAATACATCAAGGGTTCTGTTCAAGACTAAACGGGTTATGCTTGTATTATGCAATTTGTATGAGAGTTAGGCAACAATGAATATACCCAAATCAAAAATAAAATAAAATAAACTGGTAGGTTATTCAGTAGCACTTTTATCAAAGCTTCACCCCATGTGGCAGTGCACAAAGAATCACCTTGTCTAATCTGTTTTGTACACATATGAACACCCAAGTTTACTAATAAAAATACACATTATGCATCCTTTGCTAAAATCAGCGTTGCTTCCATATTAATGAGCAGTTGGTCTCAACCCCAAAAGAAATAAAACTAGCCAGAAAGAGGACTGCCCTTTTGGACATTCCTTGCTCCTGAAAAGGAAAACAGCAGGATTTGATAAGAAAAAGAAAAAGAAACAAAATCTGCCTGAACATGTTCCTTCTTTATGCAGTAAGAAATAAGAATATCTTAAACTCTTGACATTTGGGTGATACTCATAATGATAAAACTCAGTTGAACTAAATGCAAACTGACTTCAGCAGTCACACATCTTTTGAACTGTTGACCTGAACCCATCAGAACGCTTTTCTCCCTTATATATAGTTACCTCTTCACGTCTTGATACTCAAGAGTACTCTAGCTGAAACAGGGAAATACCAGAAGAAAAGCAGTTGCAATAGGACTTTAGGTCTGACCAACAACAGTATCAGAAATATCACGCAATCTCTGGATCAAAGGCAGCTGCRGAGTCAGAGTGCGGTTCAATTAACAGGCAACTGCTTCAAGATCTGCCTGTATTAAAGGGATGTCTGCATGTGCAATTACTATTTGTCCTGAATCTTTTAAACCGCTCACTTTAATAGCAGAAATATAAAGGAGACAAACAGGGCAATACGTTATAATTAAGTGGCAAGTCAATACTTGTCTGCATTTGCATTTGGTGAGCCTGAACTTATACATCTTATATCACTTTTTGACATACAGAGYTGTATTCTGGTTAATTTTTAAACAAATTGCTGCCACAGTGCTAACACTATAAGGAAAAGATCTTCACACTGTTTCATTCCATTTTATCATATCACTTCTCTAAAATATTTTTGGTATGCCTTTAAGTGCAGAGCACCGTAGAGATATGTGAGTTAGCTTGAAACAGATTATGCTGGCATAATTAGACTGTGTTCAGCAGTTAAACTAGAGTTTAGCAGGAGATAATTTAAGCTATTTTTCACCATGGTAAATAAGCCTGCACTGAATGCCAGATTTGACTGCCCTAGTGCTCAAGCTGGCTTGTYTGAAGCCGGTTTATGTATGTGTGCTGTACAGACATAACCTCCTTCATGAATGCAGCATATTCACTGATATTTCTTTTAAAGAAATAGCTTAGTTTTTATTATATCCGCTATTATTTATTAACAGAACCATTAAAAGCAAAGAGTCAGCTATTAAATGGTCTGCCAAGCAGCCTATACTAGAGCATGGATTGACCTATTTTATCTTATAGATGTGCTTCTGTTAATAAAATCCAAAGCAGCTAAAAAATAAAAAAAAACCCTGCACCACAGAGGCACATCTGAAGTCATAATAAGCATGCAATTTGAGTATTCAAAATGACATCATGACAGCTGCCATGCCTTCCAAGTATTGAAAGTGCTTTAAAAATAAAGCAGCGGTAACGCAGTTTGGCAAATTGCTTCAATTGGCTTCCTACCATCCAAAAGTCAACATTAACAGCAGCTTGGTTTGATTTTTTCATCTGCCTTTTGTAAAGCAGATTAGATAGTGAGAAGATTCAGGATTTTTTTTTTTTTTTTAATTTCTGTCTCAGTCTTTCAGTAAGAGTTTGCAACAATGCACGCAAATTACTTCGTAAACCGAGCGCACATTCCAACGTGCTAATTGAAATATTATCTTTTCCACTGCATGTTTGAAATGTGTTATTATACCTTACATACTTCCCTTGCAGAAAATTTTAACCTTGATAAAAGCACTGCCTCTCGCTTTCACTTAATTTTGTTTTTTACTGCTTCTGGAAATCTTTGCCTTAAAAATGCATTTGATTGGGAARAAAAACCAAACAACTGGTAGAGGTGTCTTACCTAAAGACTGGTAAAGCTCAGTCATCTTGGGATGATCCCAGCAGGTCGTTTGCGTCTCATGGCTACAATACAAAATATGAAAGTTAGCAAAGTAAAATTTCTTTCTCCGTCGCACAGCGAGTGATCCAGGTTGGACACCAGAGCACAGCGCCAGACCACCGCCGGCAGCCTGAGCGGCTCCGGCAGCGGGTCTCAGCAGCGGCAGGCTTGTCTTCTTTCAACATGAGACATTAACTCGGAGCCCTTTATTTAGGCAYGGGCTCAAGAAACCAAATTAAAAGTAGTGCTTATATTAAAAAGACAGCAAGTATTCAGATATGCCATAATGTTTTGGGGAATCTGTAAGAACACCAACCAATTCTTAACAAGTCTTTGTCTCACACGGATTGTTCTCCAGTTCCTCCAAACTTGGGGCCAGACATTTAACAGGGCTTAGTTCTTAAAGCGTTTATGGAAATTCTGACCAGATCTTGAGATCCATGGTATTTTTGGCCTGCTTTACCCTATGTGCTCTTTCCCATGTGGTAGGTAAGAGCTACCCAATGCAGCGGCTGCAACTCTTCCTTTCGGTCCAAACACCTGCACTAAAATCCCCATGCAACATCCCACTGACCCACCACCAGCTTACACCGCTTTTCAGGCCAATGCATTGCACCCCCCATATTGACGGTCTCTTTTACCAAAGACTATTGCTGCTCCTCTTGTTCCCTGRGACCCCTTGGCCCTTTCCCTTGCCCTGGAGGTCCCTGTGCAGTGCCAGGTGGCAAAGCTGTTGGGAAGCCAGGGAAAAGCTAAAGCGGGGTTATGAAACGCTTCAGCATGACTAGAATGTAAATTGGACAGTCTCTGCTTTGAGGCCAGCAGTCTTCAGCTTTGCAACACAACATGTTGCCAAAAGACATGCCATGTGAGAAAGCCAACAAAATAAAGTGTTAGCGGGTGCAGTAGCAACTCATGTCTCCTAAGGTTACACATTTTATGATTTTTTTTTAATGACAGCATAGCTATCGTGATCATGTTTCCATTAACGTAGAAAACTTGAAAGAAAATTCTCCTTATCTATCCTGTAGTCAATAAAGTCCTGTTCATACAGAATTCAGCTACATTAAAAGACGCCTATGAGTCTTCATGAAAAAAAAAATTCTGGAAAGCGCATGTAGCACACAGTTGCTAGCAGTCGCATTTGCAATTTCTGTACTTCAAAAGCGGACATCCTGGTTCCAAAACACGCACATCTTTTGGGAGGAAATATACAGGAGAGCGGGACCTGATCCACAGCACTGTGGAGCTCCTGGAGCACACACCTTCCAGCTCCAAGAGACTAAACCACCAGCCAGCCAGCAGGTTGAACGCACCTGTACACCCAACTGTGCGCTGGAAGACTGATATGATGAGGTTGTTTTACAGAACAAATGGTCCTTGAGTTCTCTTTTTGAGGCAGTGATATTCCCAAATACACCTTTACCCTTTATAGGCTAAGAAGGGGTAAAATTTTCAACAAATCGCTTCAACACCACCCCTACTCAAGGGAAAAGGAAATCGTGACATGTTTTCTTAGTATGATTTAATTCTGGTCTTAAAAAACAGGCTATTTATTTGATCCATGTGAATACTTTACTGGCTCAGTAACCTCTATATATTCAGTCACTTACTATATATAATATTTCCAGATTTTGCTCTGTAACTGCAAGAAAGAATGAAAGGGATCACAAGCACTAAGCATAAGGAAAAAATGCTGCCATAGCGCTGCCCCACTTGAGCACAGGCTTTTAAACAAGCCTTGTCTCATCAACTTAAGCATCCCCTCCCCTTCCCAATTCCTGCGGTGGCTGAAGGCAGTGAAAGAGGGAGGAGGACACTAAAAGACCAAAAGCAGTCTTGTTCTTTGCTCTGGTAAAAAATCAKTCCTACAAAGGGAGATGGCTGCAATCACATTCAGAAATTTGAGCCTGGTCTGTTTTTTTTAAATGCAGAAGCTGGGTAGCTTCAAGTGAAAACCTGCAGATCTGAGCCACCTGCACCCGAGCTCCTGCATTTCCTACCACGCTTGGTATGGGCAGGTTCTGCAGAGAGAATGTAGCACCAGCAGCTTTTACCATATCCAGCTCTAAAGTGCATTTTTGAAGAAAAGCAGAAGCAGTTTCGTTTACACATTGAGTCCCTAAAAACTTGGCTACCTGAAGCCTCTGCTTATACAACAGCAGCCCAAAGGAAAAGAGGAAGGGCGYGTACTCATTGCAGAAGAGCCCTGTAGCCAGAGATGTCAGGTGAACGGACCGCAGACCCAAATGAACATTCAAACCCACAGACCTGGGACCGCAGTTTGTTCGCACCCAATGTCAGTCCCAGATCAACGGTTCCCCAAGCACGAGCCGGACCGCCCTGCCTTAATTCCCACCGGCAGGTAGCCCCAGAAGTGGGGGATATTTGAATAGCAACCGTACCACGGTTTGTATGCCAAATCATGTAGGAAAAATGAGAAAAAGAACTTATGCACACAGTTACAAGAAACCTCTGAAAATAATCTGCCTGACTTTCCCTAAGAAATTAGTTTGGCAGCCCCAGCTTGTTCTATGGATAAACCAGACCACTTCAGACTCCATAGCTGTTAACTCCATAGCTGAAAGGCACCGATTCCCCATTAAAATATTTAAAAGCCATCAGATATCTGGCAAAGGCGTATCTATATAGGATTATGGAATCCCATGCCTGTGTTGGATAGAAGAAAAAAGGATCATCTTAGATGTGGAAAACTATTACGGTTAATCACTAATCAACATCACAYGGATGAGTAATTTATCGACTTTTTATTTTCATTTTTTATGGTAAGACCTAACCATGTATCAATGAACTTAGTGGGTATGGTTTAAGCTTATGGCATTTACTAATCTTCCTGAAAATACATAAATTGACTTTCCTAAGATCTTGTAAATAAAATTTCCATTGCCAAAGAAACATTGGACTCCAACTGTTTTCAGATATTTTTAATATCAGTAACCCCAAACCAGTACTCAGTGTGCTTTTCTTTCATGATGTAAGATTAATTCCCTTGGAGATGTACATTTTGAAAGGAATGATTTTATTTGCTTCATCTGCAAGCGACAAAAGACTGAATTCGCAGGGCAGGTACATTTCCCCTCTTTTCCCCACTTTGCTTCATTTATAAACTTACTTGCAACTTAGAGGAAATACYCCTCTCTTTAGGCTTTAGAAGTCCAGTCAGTAGAGACCCTAACTCTTGCCCCTGCCACCCTCCCAGCAGTGACTACCCGTGGGGCAGGGGTAGTCTGCCCCTGCCAGAACTGCCCCCGCCACCCTCGGCAGTTCAGCAGAGATCACTCAACCTCATACCCTCTGCCAGACCCAGCGACGGACTGGCGAGCTGTCGGTACACCTCTGAGCCCTTGCAAGAAAACACAAGCGTTTGAAAGGGAACCGAACCTTGGTCGCTGTGATTTCTGTAGAGGTTGAGTGCCCGTACTGAGCCAGGGCAGATTTTGCTAGTACTTTACATGCAGAACACAAGAAGGCTGCAGCTATTTCGCTCCAGTTAAAAGGCATTTGCCTCTCAATTGAACGTTTTCAGCTCGGAAGGTTATCAACAATTCTGCACACAAGGGCAGCTCCAGGAAAGGTTAGATTCCATCGAGGCTATTCTTCATAAGCCTCTTTGCCATTTTCAAAGGCCATTTAATTGTGACCAGTGGGGGAGGATTTGTGTGTATGCCCTTATTGTGAACACCGTCTGAAGTGAAATGCCAGCTCAGCAGTTTCAGGCAGCCTCAACCACACTTGGGAATGCTGTAGCATCCTTGATAGATTTGCAGCAAAGCGTTTGCCAGAGTTTCAAACTCCGGTGCACAAGGCCSTTTACAGCTTGCAAGTCAGAAAGACATAAAAGTGTAGTGCAAGTCCTGCTGACTAGCAGCAGCTAAAGCAGGGTGAGAGTATGTGCAGAAGTAAGTACTCAAGATGCTTTTCCAACGAACCACCAACATAAAAAGGCATTAATGCACACAGCCAGTAGTTCTGCAATAGTTCACATGCTCAGAGGATACATTTTTCAATTTGGCTCTACATTTAGGTCAACTAAATTGATCACTAGCTTTTAAATCATGAACATTTTGCAACAAATAAAAATGTAAGTGGGCTCACGTGGCGTATTTTCCTCTTTCTCACCTGACTTAAGCTGCAAAGGTGGAAAGGAAATGAAACCAGGCCTGAAAAGGAGAAGAGCAGCAATGGATAATGGTGACACCTACGCGCTGGTGTGACTGGCACACTAAATACACTGATAATTCAGTGGGATGAAAGCATAGCCTTCACTTAATACATCCTTTGGGAACAGCAGGACCACTTCATTAAAGGATGATTATATTATATTAGCAAGGATAATTTTTATGTGGGGAATTCTGTCACACTATGCCTGTGTGAACTCCTCTGTTCCTGCCAACAGCAGAGAGATTTGTCTCTCATCACTGTCAGCAGAGCCAATAACAAGCAGGATTGAAAACCTGAAATCAGGAGATCATATTCTAACCGACACACTAGCTGAATTACAGTTCCCTTGTTATAACTTGATCAGTTTGGACAAAATACAGTTATTTTATCTTCCCTCCTTTTATATTACTTCTGAGCAACACCAGCAGTGGGAGGAGTGGAGAGCAAAGCTCCCCMCACACACAAATTCCTGCACAAATTCCCCCCTAAACATTCCTGCACAAGCCACACCGAAACATTCGCAAACCTTTTAACTGTTTTTGATTGCACTACTCCTCCTCCCCCCCTTTTTTTTTTTTTAAATAGATATCTAGGATTCAGTCTTATGTGTATTCACTGCTCAGCTCCAGAGTCTAGAATTTTAGGTTGCAACTGCAGAATCCTTTCTAAACTCTTACATCCCTCTTCACTGGTGATACCAGAGCCCGTTCTGCTGCGCTTCTCCCCTCATCCTTCATTAGAAAATGCGACATGAACTAGATGTGCATAGAATAAGAAATTCTATCAGGTAGCAATAAATAAGTAGTTACATACACACACGAAAAAGACAAAATTAAAGTAAAATTTTACAAAGAACTGAACAGATCCATTTTCCAACAACTCAATTTACAATACCTCTCACCTTTTGGCTTTAAGATGAATAAAAGGTTATTCCAACCACCTCATGACTGTTGTCAAAAAGCCAAAACAAACATGATAGAGTTGTTTGGATTTTACTAAACTAACCTAAATGCAATTGAAATTGTTTGTACGAATAGACACTACTGCTCATTTGAAAGAAAAATGTTTTCAACAGTAGATGACAGCGATTGCAAGGAAGACTCAATAGTTGTCTTTTTACAGTGTTTCATTAATTCCTTAAATAAAACAAGTTATTGCTATGGAAAGTATTAGCAATGTAAAAAGGTGGCACTCCTTTGTGCTTTACAAAGGACTACTGTTTTCATCTGTAAATCTAGAGACTACTGATCTGTGCAGAGATTATTTCTGTTTAAGCCAAGGATCAGTGTCTTTTCAGCAGGAATTTTACTTTAACATGTTTTATTGGCTTTTGAGAGATTTATCAGACTGCTGAAGGCAGGCACCGATATATACTAAAGTTTCTTGCTGATACTGGAAATGAGTAGTAGGAAAAGGGCAAATATCAACTGACAAGTACTGAGCAGTAACTCTTTTTTTTTTCCTCCTCTTGATGTTAAACATTTATTTTGTACCCTCTGTCRCGGGCAAAGATTCCCGCTCAGTGGATAAGGCTTGGTGAGCCTGCCCCCCCCAGCTGTTACCCTCCACTGATCTATTTGCTTTTCAAAGCCTAYCCTCTCCACCTCTGCCAAAGCAATTTCACTGCAGGGTCTTGTCAAATCCAGGCTCAAACAGCGATGCCCTCAACCAACTCCTTAGCGCTACAAGGTCAGAGAGCCTACATATAACCACGTTTCTTGCTTCCTCAGCTCCGTACACACATGCCTGCAAAAACCACTTCTCAGCCCAACTTCAGCTTAAGGTGAGGACTGGGGACACTGCTGGTGTCCCAGGCTGCAAGATGTTTTACAATAGGTATTAAAAGACAATATAACACACCATAAAACAACAAGACATACAGCACTTATAACGCAAGATCCCAGAAGGAATCCCCTCCCAGCTTCTTCTGCCTATTGACTTGAAAGAGGATTTCTAAGCATGAAATTACTGGAAAAAGTAATACACCTCTAAGCACATTTGTTTTCAGGAATTCTGTTAAAGTTCACCAAGTTACAATACCCGCAACGTGCTATATAGATAACGTTTTAMAGCACTGCGCTACCCCTTAAAACCTGAGGAATACCGAAAGGAGCCAATTCCCATCCCTTCGGCGCCTCCCCGCAGCCCTCCACATCTCCGGCACATCCAGGATTTCCCGGCTCGGCTTCGGGGTTTCACCCTCCCAGCCCACGCCCGCACAGGTACACCCACGCGTGGCTCTGATCTCACATCGCCGTCCCCTGCGTCTTCCAACCGGACACATCCAGCGCCCAACTACGGCCCCGGGAGAGGGAAAAGGCGTTGAATTAAATGCCGTTTCCAGCTCCCAGAAGAAACCAGGCAGCAAGCTGACCTTTTTAGCGCAGCAAATGGAAGGTACGGCCGCTCCGCGCTACGGTCTATGCAGACCACGGTTAGCCACCCTACTCTCCCCGTCACAGAGCGAGCGCTCAGCTGGCATACCGGAGAGCCCCCGAGCCCCCAGCCCGGCCCCCCCCGCCGGCACCTGCCGCCCCGCGCATCCCCCTCACCCCTTGAGCTGCTCCCTCATGGCGGCGACTGCTCGGCGGCGCCGCGGAGGCAGAAACAGCGCGGCCGCCCAGCCCAGCCCAGCCCAGCCCCGCCGCTGAGCTCCACTGCGGCCGCCCCGCCGGGAGGGAGGGCGGGAAGGAGGGAGGGGGCGGTGCTCCCCCGCCCCGGCCCGCCCCGGCCCGCCCGCGGTGCCGGCCCGGCGGGGAGCGCCCCGAGCAGCCGCCCGCCGCCACCCGCCGGGCCGCGGGGCGTGTGAGGGCATCTCCCCCCTTCCCTGCCCGGCCGCATCTCCTCTGGCGGCGGGGTGCGGCGGCTTGAGGAAGCCCCTCGGAAGCCCTCGGGGCGTGCCTGGAGCCCGGGCGGGGGCGGGGGTTCTTGGCGTTCCCCCGGGCCCGCCGKGGAGGTGGGCGCGCTCAGGGGCTGGCAAAGCACTTCGCGTTCGGCGGACTTGGGAAGAAAACTTAAATTAAAATATGCGCCGAAGCTGGGGCGGATTTGAAATGGGCCTTAACGTGGGTTTTCGCTTTGCAGCTGTTAATTTCGGYGCTTAAAATGCCGAGTGGTTTATTTGTGAATGAAATCAGGTAATTTCGTTTCTAAGGGCTTGCCTTGGGCTCGCTGGGAAGGATGAGCTTCTCTCCCGGAATTTTCAGAGCAGAAGAAACAGTTCTGCTCATGCTGAGTAACTGTCGCAATGTTTCTTTGTATTAATTCCTACTTAATATTCAGTACACAAATAAAAGCTAACAATCTCCTTTTAGTGTCACAAGCATTTCAAATCAGTGCAGCTAGTCTGCTCTCATGCAAGTTTCACATCTACGTCCTTTATTCATTAAAATAGTGCTGCGTAGAGAACCGAGTCCTTCACGCAACTCAGTAGTTTTCCCAGCCTTACAGGCGGTGCTTTCTTGGTAAAGCCACCCAGAAGGGTGCTTTTCAAACGTACAAAGAAAGTCCCTATTTTTACACTGGGAAGATCCAGGCCTAGAAGTACAGAAAATTCATCTCACCCATAGATTCTATACCACAGATATATCCCATAGACTGCTTTTCTATTTCACAGATGTCGGTAAGCACTGAACTTGTTGGGTTTATCCTAAGTACCAGGATATTTAGGGCTCCCCTTAAGGCTCCGGGTAGCTGGGTTATCTGATTTTACGAAAAGATCAACAAGCAGTTCAAGGAAAGCCCTCATGTTTTTTTCTAGAACCATTAAAAACATAAGATGCTCAAGGTTGAACCCCTCAGGCCCCCAAATGCAAATATAAAACCTAATGGGATCAAMTGTTAAATTCTCATAGTTTCCAGATAATTTAGTTTGTTTTAAAAGGTCTAATTCACAGTTTTCAGTTACCTATGATCTACAACACTATGCCAACATGCAAAGAAAAAAGGATTAATTTTTATGTAAACATAAATTGCTATGTTAAAGCTTATCAGACTCTATGAGAATTTTCCATTTACTTCAGTGGACCGGGTATTAGATCAATTGCTATATCAAATAGCTTAGTTTTGAGGTGAATAAACTGGCTGAAGGCTGTCAATTGTGTTACATCAACAACCTCACCTTTTCCCATCTTTAGCTATATTTTAAGAAGTGGGAGATCTCTCTTCAAGTCTTTAAAATAGGATGTTTAGCATATTATTTGGGAGGAACCTCACGGTCTATTACAAGGAGAGAGCAGCTGCCCGTGTCATACAAAGGGGTAGCCAGAAGCCTGCCGTTTCACAGCAAAAGTGGTTTGTTTTCCTTCAAGAAGTATCTAGTTCTGATACCCCCGATACACATTCCTTCAATTTTTACTGTTTTTGGAGTTTCCTGGTCTGCTTTAACAGAAGCTTGATGCTGCTATTATCATGTCGGTCTTCTTTCCCATGCAATAGTACCAAGTAATAAGAATTTAAAAACCAGTCTGAATTTCTCATACTTTGCATAATCTTCTTTCTCCTTGAGTTACAAATAAAGCATTGTATTCAATTAGACTCACAGCAGGTGAAAACCCCAATTAGTGAATCTATTTTCTTGGCTTTTTTTCCTACCTTACACCCACACACAACTTTTTTTTTTTTTTTTAACAATAAAGGGGAACTCTGAGTCATTCCTCAATTGAAAAGCAAATTAACCCTTTGATCTCCCAAATCAAACTATTACCCACTCAAGAACATCCAGGGAAAAACAAGAATGTTGAAGGATTAAGGGATTAAGGCCTATTGACTTTATAATTTGATTTTATTAAAAAAAGTTCTAGTTAATGTAGTTCTGATTGTTGTCTCCGAATTCAGAAAAGCTTTTAGCTGTTTTGATTGACCTCAGAATTATACGTTTGCTATATAATGTATACAAGTAATACCACTCTTATTCCAAATTATTTTTAAGCTACCCATAATTTATTACAAAAACATATTTTGTTTGCACTGTAAATGGTTACTGTCTTTGGCATTTGTAACTGAAGCCAATCTTTATGCCACACTTAATTTTAAGCCATTTATTTGGTAAAAGACAGTCTTCTTCCTGTAGAAAATAAAACAGCATTACAGAGTAAGCAGAATTTTAATTCCCTGTGGTGCTTTTCTTATCCAAGGGCTATTCAGTCAATTTGTGCACCTATACAGAGACCTTAATCAGAAGGAAATCAGTGTTTATTTCTTTTATACTGTAGGTTTGTCCTGGGCTATATCTAATCAAGGTCTCTCTCTCTTCAACATTTAACAACACCAGGTGCTTAAGGGGAAATCACAGCCCCCTAATAAATGAGGGATAATAATCAGAGACTGGCTTATTACCCCAAAACTCTTCCACGAAAAAAAAAAAAAAAAGATGAAGTGGATTTTCAGGTAGCATTGCTTGCTGTCCAAACAATTACTGGAATCTGTGCATTTGAGAAGCCTGATTTTTCAATTTTAGTATGTTCTTCTCAGAATTTTGTCCCTTTTCTGTGGGGAAAGAGCCACAGACATACACACATTAAAACTAATAATGTGAAGATAAAATAACTGATTCTTAAATAAAATTGCTTGAGTATAAATCTTCATCGGTTTCATGAAGGAGATCAGCATCACTACTCCATGTTACAGACAGATACGGAAACCCGAATGCAGAAATGGGTAGGGCCTTGCCTAAAACTGCTTAATAGTGCAGACATTAAGTGTGCAAGTTTGCTTGTAAGTTTAGCGCTTTATGAGTTAGAAAAGTAAAGAGACATTTCTTAATTTTACTGTCATTGAAAGTAAAGATACAACATTTTCCTATTAACTAAGTCTTCCTTCCATAGTTCTGTGAAGCGTGTAGTCCTCCTTGTAAGTGTGGCTTTACTATTTCTCAGTTATCTGGGTAGTGGATTAGCAAGCGCTTGCCTTGCATATGAGAAGGTGTTGTGGTGCCCTGTGTCGAGCTGGCTAATCCGTTGTGCTGTTTGAGTCTATTTTCTTTTTCTTGGTATAAATAAATACTAAGAATCACTTGGGATGGCACGATGACACTTTCCTGGATCATCTGTCTTAAATATGCTCCAAGGGCTGACACCTCCAGGATTTTTTCGGTATTTGTTGATAGCTCTCTCAGAAGAGCCAAGAAGAGAATACTGGTTTGGATGCTGCTGGTTTGTGGGTTGTTTTTTTTTTTTTTTTGGCTGTTTGCACATTACCACTGGAAGCACATTAAAATACTGTAAATGCAGTGAAGAGAATAGTTTTGAAATTCTGCATTCATTTTCCCCAACATTGCACTGTAAATTAAAGACCTACTAAAACATTCATAGCTCTGTATACTTATAATCAGTTATTTACACCATGGGAGAGCTGGGGAAGGAGCATACCACTTTCTGTCCAGAGACACCCAATCGGTGTCCTGTATGAAGGGAGGTTAGCAGGTGCTTCTTACATGGGGCTCATTCTCCACACTGTAAGGCAGCCTTGTAACCGGCAAGTGGCGATCACAAGAATTTACCTGACAGGTTTCACTGACATGCTCTTGGAATAGACAGAACAGGAAGAGGAATCCTTATTATTTTCCTTTTTTTTTTTTTTTAATAAAACTAATTCTGCAGTAAATATTACAGAGCTTGCAGCAATTTAATGCACAGCATGGGAAGTATTGGTACACAGCACGTGTGACAGGAGTACGTCTGTTCCTGCCGAATGCACAATGGTACAACCTCTGCGTTCCTTTGGGCTGTACCTGCTTTTACTATAGTAAAGACACCCGATTAAAACTGAAATCCTAGTCACCCTACGAGATGAGTATCGCGGAGCCTCGGGAGCAGTCTGTGTGTGCTTTATGTCACACTACATTGCATGCTGTTGATAAAAGATGAATGAGAGGRTGCCTGTCATTTTGGATATATTAGATATACCTATGAATTTCATCCTGTTGAAATCTTGGAAAGGCTAAATTGGAGAGGCTACATTTATTTTTTTAGCTGACATTGACAATTTATACACCCTGCGGTAGCAGAGTGTGTGTTCAGTCTACTGCCAGATGTATGACCCTGAAAAGAGGAGCAGAGTGAGACTGAGATTAAGTAAGATTACAYGCATCGCTGGAAGCGGTGGATAGCACACCCAGGTTCCACCAGGGTTATGAGCTCTTCAGGGAAGCACCTGTAAATACCAAAAGCTCTTTTCTCCCTTCCATACCAAACCACAAGAAAGAAAGAAAATTAAGAAAGGAGTAACCCCTACTATTCTAGGATGGAGATGAACTGGAGTGTGAATAATCCCAAGAATGGGAAGATCAAGAAGCATAATGCTGGCAAAATGCTAGATAACTAAAAGTATTAAAAAACCCTCTGAAGTAAGGCTTTTGGAAAGGTAACAAAAAAAAAAAACAACCCAAAACCAAAAAAACCCACATAAAATCTACCAGCAGAAAACTTATGCCAAGCAAAACTGCTTGCTGATAAGACTTGAAAAATAATAATTATACCGTAGTAAACTCTTGGTTTGAAGAATCTGTATTGCCAAAATGCATGGTTATCATTTCAGGGAGTAAGGCTGAGAAAAAAATGCAGATTAATAAGGAGAAATTAGACAAAACAATGAATGCAAACTCCATTTCTTACTTTTCTTTGCATGCCAGATTAGAAATAAATGACTGTTTTGCCTCCTGGGGGATTAAAATAAGCAGGATTTCATAAACTCTCTTGCTCACTGACTCTTTTCACCTCAAAATCTTTCTTTCCATGCATAAAATTATGTGTTGCAAACACAAAAGCTGGCTTCCCAAATCATTAACTTCTCTACTGTTTCCTATCAATGTATAGATCTCAATAGGAAGAAACCCTACATCTTGCAGTCCTACTTCACTCAGGGCCCAGAAAATCTGATGCTAGCTACCGATCACCATGCATTCCTGGTCCCTAACAAGCAGACCTCTCTTGCAAARTCTTCCACAGACGTTTATGACGTTAAATGAGAAGCATGCCTTCCTTTTTTACTAATTTCATTTTTGGTTGCATTCCATAAATGTATTTTTGACACCATCAAATCTTTTTTTATGACTAATATCATACAAACAGAAAAGTTTTTCTTTCATTGAGGACATTCTTCCAAAAAGACCCTGTGCAAATATTATCTAGAAGAGGAAATACTCATTTCGGAAAAAAAGCCACTTAGATCATACTAGGAGATTACATGCTGGGATGTTCCAATGGTAAGGCTGCACTTAGGTAGTAAAAGAAAAGGACAATGAAATCTATTGCATTTTATGACAGCTATATGCAGGCAAGTACCCAATCAGACCACTAGCTAAGCAAACTTTGCACCTCTGAATTCATGCATTCATTTTTGGCTGTCTGTATTTTAGCAATGGATGCGTTGCTGTGTTCTCACAGAACTTGTAGTTTTTTAAAATACACTTTGAACCTGTCATAACTACCGTATTGTTTCCTCAACAATTATAATATACTATACAGAACATTATAATATATAATTCTAACATCAAGAGGCCCTGCCTACTTTCATGCACACACTAGGCTTTTCCATCACCTTCCCAAACATGTCGAGGTTGTTGACCTTAGCAAATGTCATAAATTTGAGGTCTACTCCTAACCTCTTCCCTAGATTGGGCCACGCAGAGCCCTGATGTGAGAAAGTGATGGTTCTCCCTCCCTGGGAAATCAAACTTGCATTGATTTAGTTTCAAAACTGGAAAGTCTTTAGCTTCTCCCAATACCCTGATGTAACACGAGCAAACCTTAGTCTTCCTGCATAGCATGATTGCTTTGCTCTCTCTTCCTAAACATCTTATGTGGGGATCCAGAAATCAGAGGAACGTGCAGCACTGCACTCGGGGAAGGAACCAGCCTAAAGGAGCTAATGGGAGGAGGGAGCAGCTACACCTAACTAGCCTCACCAGTAATTCCATCCAGGCTAACTCCTTCATCTGATCCAGGTGACATTTCTCATGGTTTATTTGCATAGAAATGCAGCTTCAGGTTTAGGGTTGTGCAACTATTCCCAAACTGAGGTCAGACTTGGTCAGCAAGCAAAAAATTCTGGAAAGAAAAAGTTTCTCATCTGACATTTCTGAAGTCAAAACTTTTTATTTCATTTCAAAACAGTATTCTACAAAAAAATGTACTTTAATTTGACTACAAAACGAGGCAATTGTTCACACAGCTCTGGAAGTGCCCTTTAATGGCAAGTGGCAATAGTCTCATCTTGTCCATGCCAAAGAATGAAAGTTAGTGTTTATATATACAGTCATTTGAAACAAATATAGACATACAGATACCTACATTAACTGTCCAGAGACAGATGAATCGGTATCAGCTACCATGGAGCCATGTCCTAGGGTGCAGATACTATTTTATCCTAATTGAATCAAAATGTGTGTTAGCACTTAAATATTTCAGTAAAGAGGGATACAAAGAAATTTTGAGGTAAGATAAAAATTATTTCTTAGCCAAGTGTAAGAGAAGGATTTCATTCACGTCTCCTGTGGCAAGTTCAAGGATTTATGCTTTGGCACATGCTTCACATAATTCCAGAGAGCTTTTGCTCCTTCCATTTACTTAACTATAATATGGTTCTCCCTAACAAAGTAGTCCTCCCAGCTTTTGCATTGAGGTATCTTTGTGTAGCTCCTTCTGTCTCTGGCACAGGAGCTGGCAGTTAATTCAGGAAAGAATCCTGTGGATGCTAGCTGATAGAAAAAGAGTGTTGCTAAACTATATTGCACAGTTTAAACTTTATGTTTAACTAAATCTAATAATGGGAATGCATTTAATAGGACTCAATGTCTAGGTATACTTTCAGTATTTCATATGTTTGAATTGAGCCAAACCTCTCACGGTACATCTCAACAAGGCTTCAGATAGCTTGCAATTCTACCAGCATACCTGCATTCAGTTCTCTGATCTCTGTTATTAAACAGAAAATTGAATCTCTTAGTGAAAGAATAAACCTGAAAAATGAAGATTCCCTTTCTAGCAACATAGCCAAATTTGCCATGAAAAACTTGCAATGAAAATCAGAGATGCCTTGTCTACACAAGTCGAAGAGACTTGACATTTATGGCCAAAGGGACACAGATGACTTTTAGGACCTACCATAGTCCATTATTAAATTAAGGGCAATGGTGATTGTGTGGAGCTCAAAATCAGCCAAAATATTTTTTTTTTTCTTTCTATACTGAGCATTTTTCCACATTGAACTAATCAAACAATTTCCAAATTTGTATTTGGAACTGTTTTCTTCATCTTTAAGAAACTGCTTTCAAAAGTGCAATCTAAATCCTGAACAATCCACACAGCCCTAAAATATTAAGGATTTAAGCCTTGGTTATGGTCAATATAAATGTTCTTAGACCCCTGCTGCTACACCTAACTCCCTTGAACACATTATCAGAAATGTCAGCCTACAATTCTACCATATCAACATCTTTAACTTTTCTAAAATAGTCCAGAGAAAATTCTTATTGCTAGGACAAAGCAGAGTTACCCATCTTTATCATCTCCGTCACCACATGACACAGAATGCCAGATTATTTTAGAAGTTCAAAATACCTAATTCCATATTATCAGTCATAAGAAACATCACACAGTTGTTGTCACCTTCCTCTCAAGGAAAAAACATATTAAATTCACCCAATATTTCTCTGTACATAGTACACTACAAATGCAGAGCAGGCAGAGGGTCCAAACCATTTGTTTATTTAAAAGTTGGAATTTTATGCTGTCATAAATTTAATAGACATAGATAATATATTACCTACGGTGTAGAAGATGATTTTCTGAGTGTCCTTAAAGCTAGAAAGAAGGATCATCTAAACTCACACCTCCTGCCTTAGAAAACATTACAACTGTTTGAGCATTCATCCTTAATCCCAAAATAACAAAAACAGTCTGTCGTGTTAAGAAAATATGATGTTGTTTTAAATTACCATTCTTCTCTGGAGGTAAATAATTTTCCTTCAATTACTATCAACAGCTCTGGCTTGTGGTTGCCAGCTTTAGAACCAAATGCCATTTTGCGAACAATTAGCACCACTTCAGTTAATGTCTTTACACTAATACGCATCAGCCAAGAGAAAATAAAAAGAAGATCTTCAACCTTACCTTTTAAATAACAACTAGGTTAAGATATGTGATGTCTAAATACTTTTGTACTTTAGTAATGAAACTTATTTTTCCTTATGGACATTATACTTTTTATCAGCATTCGGAAACAAATCTCTTGTTACTTTTCCATAGCTTTGTTGCTGCAGTTGCTCTTATTTCTCATTCTTAAAAAGCTACAGTCATTATTTCTCAAATTATTATTCTTCCACCCATGTCCCTCAATTTGTTCTGTTTTTAGGGTAACTAACAGAGCAAGTAATTTATTAAGGATAAAAACAATTTTGCAAAGATTTGCAGAAGCTGGCAGACTAAGTGTTTTGCCAAATAGAGCCCAAGCAAGGAGTGAAGGATTAGACCCCATCTAATCCACTGGTTTTAGCAAATCAGTGTATTTAATACCGAGCTAAAGCCTTTGGAGAGTTTTATTTTTAGCAGCTTGCCATACTGAGTATTCATTTGGCTTTATTCTAGAAATTACAATTTAGGATTCAAAGAGAAGAAACGTGTTTATTGTTTGTGAGTAAGGTATCATCATTAAAAGTCTTCCATTCCCCAAACAAATAATTATTTTTTTTTAATTTTATGCCATATTTTTATTTTTTGTCTGATAATTTTCACAGTAAACATTACACTTTACTGAGGCTAGCATTTATTTTAAAATTTTAAAAGGGATTATATGCAATGAAAATGATCATTTGGGGATGACAGTGCACTCAGTTGGGTCAGAGATGAAGAAAGTGACTTTTTGAGGGTTATTTCCATGTCAACATTATACATGAAACTTGCTGGTAATCTGGAGAAAACAAACAAGGCCAGTGGGACTATGTCCACGCTGCCATTTACCAAATGATTTAGTCTATGAAATAGCCAAAAAAGATAAACTCTGCAAATCTGACAATATTCTGGTTATTTGAACGTTTTAGTGGCACATTATCTCATATGTACACTGCTATGTTTGTCTGCCCTGAGAATAATAGTCGTCTCTTGGGCCAAATTTCACACAGTGACTCTTGTTCACACTGCTGAGAGCTGGACCTCTCTAAAGGAGACTGGCCGTGGTACTCCTCTGTTTCCCACTTAGTGCTCCTGTGGACCTAAGACATGATTTTATTTACATATATATATACACACATAAAAAAATTTTTAAAAAAACTTTTTTTTCATTTCAAATTGTCTGACCTCATGTGGGACTTGTTATAGGCCGATTGCTGAAACAACTGCAGTATCTTTTTGAAACTAGTTTGGCCTGTTCCTGTGGAATAAATCCATCACATTAAATGGCCAAAAATCTCCCTACAGTGAGGGAACTAGAAGAGTTCTAGATCAGCTCAAACCCCTGTGATTTAAATGCCATGCAGCAGAATATAGTCACAAGTGCTTTGCTGTGGTAGATCCTCAAGCTTTCTTGATAAGCCTGCCAAAAAAATCAGCTGGTAATCAAATTAATTATTTTTAAGGTGGATTTTCTATCCAGAAAGCAACTGATTTGACAAAACCAACTCACTACCAGTGAAAAGCAGCCATATCATATTTTTTTTAAAGTGTGCCAAATGCTCTATATGCAATTTCCAAAGTTTGCAGCAGTGGAAAAACAACTATTATTTCCATTCAAAAACTTTGTAACCTGGTACAATTTTTGGCAGAGTTAACTAATAGAAGAAGCACCTCCAATGCATACCAGCAGAGCAGCTGGCCACTCATGGCATTTCTTCTTAAAAGTTTCATTATGTACAAAGGAATGGTTTAGGTAGCAATTTCTATAAGAAACTGGTAAAATGTAGGACTTAGAATACTCATCTGCTCTCTTGGACTCCTCTGTATTCACATACACTACAGCATCTTGCCAAGTTTGTAAACTGCAAAAGCATAATGTGCAGTGACAATCCTCTAACCCTTTTAGTGCATCGCATACTACACATTGAGCTGAATTTTACTTCCAAGCAAAATTTTGGCTGCATTCCTTAGCAAGCACAGGTTGTTCTCGCATTGGCAGACTGACCCATTCTCTCACTTAAAACAGTTTGATGGATTTTTAATTTCATGGGTTTGCTTGTTCCTAGATGGGCACAGTTTATATAAATAAGTTCCAGCCACCAACTCCAACACTGAAAAAGACAGTTCTTATTTTCTTGATTTAGGTCATTATGCTGAATTTATATTTTTCTCTACTTTGTCTTTTTGTGTAATTTGCAATTAAGAGGATAATTTAAAATACCCTTTGCAGAACAATTTAAGCATCTATTCTATAGTTCTCCTCTTTCTAACTCAACATTTAAAGTGCTAAGTTAGACGTTACATAATTTGGTGAGAAATTTAGCACTGGACTTCAGTGAATTCAAGATAAAGCACGTTGGCTGAAAAAAATACCTACACATCAGCAATGCAGCACTATTCTATGCTTATATGTTAATTTATTGTGTACATATTATTGGTTTCAATAATGCCTTTTTTATAGATATGGTTTGATCTGATCCTCCCTGCCTTGACACAATCAGACCGACCACAACTAAGTACAGGGAATTTAAATAGTAATATGAGTACTAAATTACTGAAAACACTACAGTGCCAAGCTTAGATTCGTATGTATATGTAAGAGCAGAATTGAGATTGCTATTTGTAAGGAATCCTTCATTTTTCTTTCATTGGTAAAATAAATTTTCAGTCTTTACTGGAGCATAAGGACACAATGCAGCTCTAGAGTGAGGAGTACATGTAGAAACCAGGGGACTTTAACACTAACCGAATTTTCCATCAGCCAATATCCTAACCCAAAGGGATCATCTGGTCAGTCTCTTACATGGTGTAAAGTAAAAAAATAAATATATATAATTAAGAATTATAACACCTTTTGCAGGCATAGGGATAGGACAAAGGTGGATAGGGAAGTGGTGGGTATACAGTATAATAACTTCCAGCTGGTATATCATCTGTCTACTGGTAGGTGTGTTGAAATAAATAAATGATCAAAGATAATCTAATTAAAAAAAAGAACAACAAAGTCAGCATGAGTTTTTGGAAATAAAGTAAGACTTTACAACGTAAGTGATATGAAAGCAGAAAGATGATTAAAATGCAGAATCTTATTTATTATACATTAGGTAGATCAAAGCTTCTCAGTGATAACAAGGCACTGACTGGGGGTTGCCACCTGTTTGGTCTCACTTGCAATGGGAATCTGTTAGGTGAAGCTGTGTTAAAGGTTGTCGGTACGTATTACACTTATGAAGGGTTTAAATTAAAAAAACCAAAAATTATTCTTCCTTTGCTGAAGAGAGTTACTCATTATTCACCAGTACATATGTTACTTTCTTAGTAAATGCAAAAAGGAAACTCTGTGTAATTCAGGAAGATTTCTGAAACCACAAAAAAATTGCAGGTACATGCTCTTTCTTGAGGCACATCATATATTTCTTTAAGATAGTGGCAAAAAGGCCTGAAAAGTATAAAATTAGAATATATTTGAGCTGTGGTTTTGGAAAGTGTTGAGCCTTGCAGCAGGCTGAGCTCAGAGAGGAAAGATTGTGGCAAGCAAATTATTCAGGAAAACTAAAAATCTGGAGAACAAGGCGGGAGGCAGTTTTCTAGATTTTTTTTGTTGTTTGTCTCTTTTGTCTAACTTCTCCACAAAGAAGAGGAAAGCTGTGACTTAAGGAAAGTGTGTGGGTGTAAATGTCTAACAATTACTGGGAGGATCTAATAAAGAGAGAATTGTGGAAAGCTGAAAATCTGCAAGGTGCAACAAGACAAGGCAAGGCAAGGCAGCGATGATCTTTGTCGGTGTCCTTGAAACTTGCTGCAGAACTGGCAAAACAGATGAGCAGAACTTCAGTCTGGAGATGCCAGAGCAACATTGGGCTCTCAGGACTTGAAATGAATATTTGTAGGATATAAACTTATGCATAAAGGAAGCTTCTGTACCTAAGCCGAATTGTTTGGGAGGTCTCTGGGTGTTACAAATACATGCCATTGACCTAAACCGACCCAGGAGGAAGGAGGCCCATTGGTTGACTTGATCCAAACTGAAGAGGACTATTGCGAGACCACACGATGTGGGCAAACCCACATAGCCGAGTTTGATAAAGGATTCACATCGACAGACTCTTTTCCACTCCTTATTTCTAGAATAGCGAACAAATGCCCCAGAGCAAGCAGCACTGAGGGGTTTGCGCTCGATTTTCTCAAGAGACAACTGTACAGACACAGATTCGCGTTTTGCCAGCAGCAGATGTTTATTCCACAATACTTTGGGCACTGATGTGAAAAAGCATGATATATGAGAGGAAATGATGAAGGCCAGATTCTGATCCCTTTTACGCTGTTAAAAACCAGAAGTAACTTTGCTGAAATCAATGAGCATCTCTCTCAAGCCATGCAAGCTGCTTTCTGCACAGAACTAAAATTTCATTTCCAAACTTCTGACAGTAATTCTGATGGAAGCCTAAACTGCCCCCCACCGTAACTCAATGTCTTTTGTAGGTTCTTCTGCTCATTTCAAGATTGTTAGAATGTGAATAAATATTTATTCCTCCCTCAAACAGGAAAGAGGAGAAAAAATAATAGCATATGAAAGCAAGTACTAACATGTAACGACAGTATTAGTAAGGTTTTCATTGCTTTTGTGCCATAGCACAATTAAAATAGTGGATGAGGAATGTCAGGAGAAAACACTGGTCAAATATGAAGATATAGAACACCACCTGCAACTGAACAGTCTGCTAAGTGTTTAAAATTGTTTGGTAATATCACAGCAGTACTAAAAGAAGCAGCACTTCCACTAACAGGCAGTAATTAAAAGAACAGTAATTAAARGTAATTAAAAATAAGGTAAGTGCACCTATGGCCAGAAAGATAATCTTTTGGGTTTTTGTTTATGCTTCTAGTGATGGTTTATGTCAAAATAGCTCAGTTCAGAAGTCCGAAGTTCAAACCAGTATTTGGAAATGGTGGTAAGCTCATCAATAAGAGACCTTTGGGAATCAGTTTTTAACCCCTAACTTTCAGGTGATACTTAAACTGAAGTATAGAGGTCAAATGTGCTTTTCAACAACTGGGTCCTAGTGGCTAAAATGCTTTCACTGGCAGAAATCTGGAAGAAATTTCCTTCTAAACACTGAAGTAAAATTTCAAGATGCCTTTATTCCAAATTACTTGCACTAAAAGTTTATAGATAGAGAAATAAAAATGTGGTTTAGGTTTCGTAGTTCTAACTCTTGTTTTTTATTTTTTATTCCTGTAATCATTGACATTTCCAGCTACAAAATACATAGTCTGTTATACTCAGGAAAACAGCTGCAAACCACTTATTTCCACTCTCCAGGGTTTCTATAGGTTGAAGCTGGGTATGATTTTGAAGAAGATTAAGATACAAAACAGAAAGTTGAGGATATTTCATTCGCTTACTTCTGCTTCCAGAGTTCACTCTTTAGATGGTATATCTGCAAGTAGGATAGCGTGTCTGAAATCCATACTCACAGACGTGCATCTCCTTCTGTATTTCTAGACCACATGCAGAAACATCTTTAATGAAGAACAGCTTCGGTAGCTTTTTCAAGGACATGCATAAGTAGAAAGTACACATACATGTATTTTGGGAAACACAGCGTTTACCCATTTTGGATAAATAAGAAACTGGCAGTTCCCTCTCATTTGCCACAACACTGCTCAAGGGTCTGTCCCTGAATGAATGGAGTCTGGAATGGAAAAGAGTCATCTGTCACTGATCCTTCCCAGAAATGGCTTCTCTGCCTGTCATTGTTACAATAAACAAGGCTATAAACCCCTTGCAATTTAGGTACATCTTTCTAATGATGTACCTTTCTAATTATAGTTCAATGCTTGTAAAGAGCTAATAATCTAAGAAGATCTCCAAAGTTGATTTTAAAAAAATGTAGGTTACTTGATGATTATAAGATTCAGCATTGCAAGAAACTAGTTTTCAACTTACTCAGAGTTACAAAGCAGCTTGCTCAGGCAGAATGCTAGGCATGAAACCTTTTAGTTATATGAAGACTGAATTCTGGATTCAGAGAAAATTACTCAGTTTTTACGATGCTCCACTTCACCACTGAATTTATCTAAGAAGATCAAATGGCAAAATTCTGCAAAATATTACAGTTCAGTAAGTATCTTCACTGCAGGAGGGCATGGAAGTCTAAGAGAAAATGAAGTGCTTTAGCATGCTGAATCTCCCAGAAAGCATCTGACAAGCAGCACAAGAGGAAAAAAGTAAAAAGTGAATCAGCACAGGGAAAAAATTAACATGACCTAGCAAAAAGGTGCTTCTGTAAAAGAAAGAAAATAAGTGGTTGGACAAATGAACATATATGTAGATGTTTCAGAACCTCAGAGTTACAGCAATCCCCTTCTGTGTTAAAGCTCTCCAAGTGCCAAGCGCCAAATGCCATCGTTCAACCCACCATGGATAGTTTTTAGTTAACCTGAGAGTGATTTTCCTCAGGTATATATGTATTCACCATTTTTAAAGGTTTTTCCAATTCTGCAGATCTTACTAGCTGAAAAATTAATCAGTGCTACAAGGGCAGGTACTAGCAAGGCAATCACTGTATGAAAATGTGCCCCATTTATTAAAATACAGGAATATCTTTCATGGAATGGATTATACCCCAGCTTTTGCAAGGCACTAAAGTGTGTTTGCTCATTAAGGACTCTTCTGTGCAAAAATCTGCAAAATGAAGTATTTTAAGAAGATAAAGAGGAAACAAGGAACTTTCCTGTGCCAAATTAAAACCCAGAGACATAATGCTAGAGAACATTTAGTTACTTCTGATCTGTGCTCATTACTGACAAGCCAGGATACATCAAATTAAAACAGCAGTCCTTCTACTGACCTCACTCCACTCATTATCTACTTTCCTTAAAGTCTTTCCCCTTGCTTTTCTTTTCTTAACCCCTCTTTGTCTGCACACAAAATATTCGTTTCTAGAGGACAGCTATTGCTTCTCCTGTATTGATTGCATGCTTTTGCTTGAACGAGACATATGCAAACAGGATGCCTCAGGATGCATTTAGGAGATATGGTGCTAAACCGTTTCTTGAACTGCAAAGTATTATTGCAACATGCTCCCAGACATGCTGCCAGATGATTATGTCCTCTTTAAACTTTCAGAAAAAAAGTAGTCAGCATCACCTTTTCCAATAAAGGACTTTGTCTACCTGGATTTCTCCAAGGCTTTCCCACAGCCTCCTCCTAGAGAAACTGATGCRTTACGGTCTAGACAAGTGGTCCATGCGGTGGGTGGGGAACTGGCTGGCAGGCTGCACCCCGAGGGTGGTGGTAAACGGCTCCTTTTCAAACTGGCCACCTGTCAGAAGTGGGCTCCCCCAGGGATCGATATTGGGCCCAACGCTGTTTAATAGCTTCAGAAGTGATCTGGATGATGGGATCAAGTGTACCCTGGTGAAGTTTGCCAATGATACCAAACTGAGTGGGGAAGTGGACACTTCGGAAGGCAGACCCACCCTGCAGGAAGACCTGGATAGGCTGGAAGAGCAGGCTAACAAGAACCTTATGAAGTTCAACAAGGACAAGTGTAAGGTCTTGCACTTGGGAAAACATAATTCAGGAGTGCAGCACAGGCTGGGATCTACCCAGCTGAGGAGCAGCCCTGTGGAAAGGGACCTGGGGTACCTGGTGGACAACAAGCTCAATATGAGTGAACAGTGTGCTGCTGGGGCAAAGAAAGCCAACAGGATGCTGGGTTGCATCAACAAGGGCATCACCAGCAGAGATAAAGAAGTCTTTCTCCCACTCTACTCAGTGCTTGTCAGGCCACACCTGGAATACTGTGTTCAGTTTTGGTCCCCGCTATGCAAAAAAGATGTGGACAGTCTGGAGAGGGTCCAGAGAAGGGCCACAAAGATGATCAAAGGACGAGGAAGCCTGCCATATGAGGAAAGGCTGAGCGAACGGGGTTTGTTCAGCCTGCAGAAAAGAAGGCTTAGGGAAGACCTTATCACCATGTTCCAGTATTTAATGGGTGGCTACAAAGATGGAGACTCCCTTTTTACAAGGAGTCACATGGAAAAGATGAGGGGTAATGGGCATATTACTTCTGGGGAGATTCTGATTGGACACAACAGGAMAATTTTTCACAGTGAGAACAATCAGCCACTGGGAATGATCTCCCCAGGGAAGTGGTGGATTCCCCAGCATTGGACACTTTTAAGATTCAGCTGGACRGGGTGCTGGGCCATCTTATCTAGACTGTGCTTTTGCCAAGAAAGGTTGGACCAGATGTTCCTTGAGGTCCCTTCCAACCTGGTATTCTATGATTCTATGACTGAAGTACGTGCATAATCTACCTTGGTTTCCCTTAGGGGGAGCACCTTTTTCTTCTCTTCCCAATTCTAAACTGTACGAGACAAGATTATATTTGAATATTGTTTCACTAGAGATGATGCATGCGCGTACATCTCAATTCCTGAGAGGGTAAAAAAAAAGAAGAGTATATAAATAGCATCATTTAAACACCAAAACCAGCACTGAGCAGATGCACACTCCACTCAGTGGGGGATTGACCACGTTTCACGACGCATGCATCTTTTACAGATTCTCAGCAGCATCCGCTACTTGGTATAGATTCTTGAGTAGAAGTGACAGACTTCATATAAAACTGTACTGTTGAGCAGCAGGCTGGCAATGAATAAATGTCGCTCTGGAGGTTAGACATACACAGCTGTAGAGATCGTGAAATTCAGCCTCTGTCCTGAAAAATAAATACCTCAAAAAACTGGGAAATTCTAGAACAGTGACATCCAAATGGATATAATAATTTTACTTGAAATATATGGGTTTGAGCCTTTTCTATTTATGAATGACAAGTAAAGAAAAATCTTTTTTTGGAAACAAAAGCACAACAAAACATTTGCTGTTGTCCTGAATACTAATGATGGAAATCTGTTGCTATGGTGATGCTAATTTTAACGCTCTTGCCTGTGGACTTCATATGAACTGCCCATTTTAACTTTTGCAAATGTCATTTACAAAATGAAAACCCATTAATGACTGGCGAGGGCACAATGTTCCACTTTAATTAGAATAATAAGGAATGCTGATGCACAAAGTACAG
Source organism: Oceanodroma leucorhoa (assembly GCA_030449065.1). Taxonomy (NCBI): domain Eukaryota; kingdom Metazoa; phylum Chordata; class Aves; order Procellariiformes; genus Oceanodroma; species Oceanodroma leucorhoa. The sequence goes on along the minus strand of JASVER010000046.1, from coordinate 6,804,711 downwards.
GTTTGTGAATTGCTACAAAGCCCACACTGTCAAAATTAATTACCACTGATGAGGATTTTGTTCTAATTTTTTTTTTCCAGAGGAAGCTTTAGAATAATACAACCATAGCTTGACTTCGAGTTGAAAGCAGGCTCTCCTTTGAATACCAAGGTGGAATAAAGAAGTTTCCAAGGCTGACAGTATAGGAAAAGGTGCAGCAGAGCTTAGAACTGTAATTGAGCCATGCTAAAGGAGCACCGATTCCAGTAATGAGGAAATGCAAGTGCCAACGCTGCTGGGAAAAATGAAATATTTTTCAGAGAAATACCTGCTCAGAAAATGAATTAGGATTTGGAAAATAAAGTTTGTGTTTTTGAAGAATTTAAAAATACAAGTTGAGGACAAGAAATTGAGTGAGTGCTAGGACATGATTCTGGTTTGGGTTGGTGGGGTATTGCTGTGACTTGTTAATTGCCAAGTTCTGGGCCAAGTAGATGATGTTTAGAAAAAAACAGCATAGACAGCAGTGGTAATTTTTTTTTTGTAATGCACCARGCCCTTGTAAATCATGAGCATACTTTTCTCACGAGAAGAGGAAAAAGTTGTAACTACCATTTCTAATTTTGGGAAAATGTCTGAGCATTTAAAGTAGGTGTTAAGTTGCTAAAGGCATTTCGGTAGTACTGACTGCAATGAGGAAAGCATACTGCAATGAAAAGCATCACAGGCAGCTGCCGAGAGTACATTATTCAGACTAACTGTTATTATTAAATATCTCCATTGTAGTACTGCTTAGAGAACCTAATTTAGAGTTGCGATCCATTGTATTGTATGCTGTATTAACAGAAAGGAAACTTGCCTTCTCTTGTGAAGAGCTGAGCTGCTGAAGAACTTGATTCGCCTTTATGCTACAGCATTATTTCAGTGCGAGATCACTGGAAATGCGACTGGCATGAGGAGGAATAGCTGTAAAACATTTTTCTAAATTCTCATTCATGATAGACTATGGTTTAATGAGTAGTCAAACTTTCTTCCAGCAGCATTAGTATGAAACCCACTTTTGGTCTATTGGTATGCTTTAGTGCTGGCTTAAAATGGCCTGGCCAATTTTGCCTTTGACTTGTTGGCTATTGTGCAAGCTACTGTACTTGCATACAGCTCTGCGCTCAAGATGGCTGGAATGTCATTGTATAGTACAAAAGAGAAATACAGCAAAAAATATAGATTTGACTGAGAATGGTTGTGTCTACTGAGTCTGATTTGAAGTGTAAGTTTTTTTGCTAGTGATGCATTTACTCAGAACTTGTTTTCCTCTTGCTGCTTGGTATCCGCAGGCGTCACTGGATAGCACTCTCACCAAAGACCTTCTTCTGTGAGCCCCCACTACTTATATCAAAGGGGTGTTCAGAGCAGGGCTTTATGTTGAAAATGCAAACGTCAACAACTGATTATGATTTTTGCAGAGAATACTAGCATGCTTATGTGCTACTGCTGAATGCAGCTGTAGCTAGTGTGATGGACAGCCATGAGCAGCCTGTTACTCTTGAGAGTCAATGGGCTCAGGACTAATTCATATTTCTGCAGTACCTTGCCCAATGGGACATTATCTCAGAACAAGAAGAGGCAGAGAGACGCTCTTCCACTCAGTAGGAGAAACTTYAGTTGGAATTCAGAGGGAGCCAGAAGCAAACAGTATTAAACAAACCTGTAGCTGATGTGTGTTAACAAACTGACACGGTAAACTAAGTTAGGTAGCTTCTGGCTACAGAAGGCTGTAGGAGGCTACAAAGGTTTATAATTTATGGAATTAATGGAATTTATCTGAAATAGAGAAAAGAATTTGAGATAACCGTCTCCCAGAAAATTGCTACTAAACCTCATTACCAAGACAATTAGCTTTTTATCGTTCAATCTCCAGGCTCCCCACACAAGAAAGTGGTATTTCTGGCAATGTCAGCCCCTGCCAGCACTGATGAACAAAGAATTTGAGGGAGTTTAAGTTAATGGAGCCTGCTAGCATGGGGACTTCTGTGGGATCTAGATCACCTCAGTCTTCTTCAAGACAGGTCAGATACCTCGATAAGAAAGGAGTATTTTTGTTGTTCTTTAAAATTCTCTGTTAATCCACATGAACAGGTAGAATGTGAAAAGTATCTGCCTTTTATGCAGAGGTACAGTAAAACTGATACAGTGGTAAGTAACCAAGCAAAAAGATGCTTCAAAATGTATGCTGAAGTTAGGTGATGGAGAGAGCAAAAGTGCCACAAACAACTTCTAAGTTCTTCTCACATATTTCGTCATTCATGTAGCAAAATAATCTGGGCTATTATAATTCATTTTATGAGTATTGGTAATACAGTGAACACAGCATCTTTTAATAAGCAAGTAATGGCTGAGGCTAATTAGATTACTGCTAATCAGAGTGCCTGAGTACTAAGTAAAAATCTCTCAGAAGAAGATGACAACCTAAAGCAGAAATCTGAAAGAAAAAATATACTTGTTTGGTGCAGGAAAAGGAGATAAAATATTTTAAGGATAAAACAACACTAAATGTGTAAGTAGGCATAAAGTGCACGTAGGAGACTGAAAGGGTAGCTAACAGAGGCAGCAAAACATTGTGTAAAATAGTGGAAATGTCAACAGAGAAACATTGAAGTTTGAAAGACAACATCTATTTTGGTCTTTTTGAGCTTGGTAACTTAATAACTGTCTAACGGGGAGTGATATAAAGAAATCTGTAATTAACAAGTTGCATTTAGAAGTCATTAGCACAACTAAATGAAATGAAACTCTGAAAGGAGAGATGCTGGGGTTGCTATTAGGATATACACAGGGACTGAAGACTAAAAGCAGTACTAAGAGAAAGTAGGATAAAGAGGATGATGGACTGGAGGCAGAGTGTTGCCAGTGGTAGGACTGGCTCTGCAAAGGGATCATTAGAAGGCAAGGGGAAGATGCAGAAAAAGTGACTGGTAAATTATTACAAGGCAAACCCTGAAAACAAGCCAAGAGAAGACAAGAAAGGACAGCGGGAAGATGGTTTGTTGAAAGTGGTGGAATGACCTAGAAGAATGTGAACACTGAAAAGATTCTTGGAGTTGGATGACAGGAAATTGTTAGTGACCTTATTAAGAACTGTTTTAGTGAGAAAAGGGTACGGAAGCTAGAAAAGACTGGGCGGGAAAAAAACATGGACTGGAAACAGACACGAATTCCAGGAAAAAGAAGGGCAATGTTCTGGATATTGAACAGTGTCAGAGGAGAGATTTGTTTTGTTTTACCAAGGAGAGCCCTGAAGAAAAAGAATCCCATGTAAGGAAAGAAGTAGCAGATAAGCGTCAAAGAAAATACATCACTGGAAATCAAAAGTCTTAAACAAGTCATTCTGATATGCTCCTGATGTCTAAGGGACTGAAGAAGTTAAGCAAATAGGCTTGTTCTTTAACACCCAGCTATTTGATGTTCTAAGTGTCATTCTTTCAATTTCTTGGTTTGAAATATATTATCTGTAACTGATCAAGAAACTTGCTATGACCACAGAGGAAACTTGTTAAAACCCAAGAATTTTCTCCTTCAAACAAACAATGCCTTTAAACTCTATTTCCCTCACTGTGACAAGCCCTTTCCTTTGAGTTGTTACTGCTGCACATTAGTGCAGCATCAGCTTGACAAAAATGCTTTCCATATGGTCTGTCGTTGAATATTCCTTTTTTTTTTTTTTTTTTTTTTGGCTAATTTCTAAATAGTGTTCACAAAAATAACCCCAAACACATTGAAATTGAAGATCATTTAGGTGGGCAGGTTGGTATAACTTTAGTTTAGGAATACTTCAAGATCAAGATATCATCTAGAAACAACAAAATTCAGAGCTGTCTAATGTGCTTTTCAGTCATCTCTGAAGGTACTGAATATGGCTGTCACTTAGAGCCAGCTTTTCTTTTGTGCTTCACATCAAAGGCAATTATGAAAATCAGGGGGTTTCTTTTCACAAAACATACAGTAAGTTTTAAATTGTAAATGCAAGCTCTTTATACCTACTGAAATGGTCATTGTGAGATTTAGATTAAAAAAAAATATCCAAAACTGTATAGGTTTGGGTTGCTGAATATCTCTGAATGATAGTTCAGTTACGGGGTTTAGTTTTATGCTTTAAACTGCTTAATTTCAGAATGATTTTTTAGTGAACTTGAACTAGCATTGTCTTACAAAAGACACATTGAATACCAACATTGTGTCATGAAAGCAAACTTTTAATATTCAGTGACTATGTTTTTATAGTCACGATTCAGCAAAACACAGTAATAAAAATAATTGAACATCACTGCTATAGCTAAAAGCTGATAAATGTACAGAAAAATATTTCACATTAGAACTCATATACTAATGAAATTTGCTCAGTAAAACTAGCAACTGCAGTACGACTGGAGCTGGTGACAAAATGGAAGTAGAGGATGCTTTTAAACACAAAACTAAATGAAATGTAAATTAATGACACGCAAAACTGTAATCAAGATGTAAGAAAACCTATCATAAATGTAGGCTTGTTTACTTCAGAACTTTTCTAAGTTTAGCTGTTTAATCACATTTATCAAAGTCAATACATGATTTATAGATTCCAGGGATTCTCAGCAAACATGGTTAAAAAACCCTCACTGATGATAGGAATTTTGCTTTAAACACTTTTCAAATCATTCCTTAACTGTTTGGGCAGAAGTAGTCCTAGGAGTAATAGAATGCATATATGTGCATATAATATATTATTTTAACCTTACGATTCCTATAAAATTTTCATTTTTAAATCTTCAAGTGAAGTTTTAGTTGAAGGAAGATTCACCCATAAGTTTACTTCATATTGCTATTATCTCTATGGTTATATCTGAAACTAAATTATACACAGATTTCCGTAGGGACATTTACAGTCTTCTCTATGGCTGTAATCTGTTTACTACTGCTGCTGCTGGTTTTGCTAGAATCTAGTAGTATTTGCAATCGCTTTAACTTTTTCTATGTTTTCTAAAAGATGTGTAGGTGAGGTCAGCCAACAACGTTGCCACTGATGAAGTCCTAAAGCTAAATGCAATTAAGCAGAGTTAAATTGAAGATGAAAGAGTAGATAAAAATCACTGATGTGGGAGGACATGTGCAGCTTCTGATTTTCTAATGAAGGTGCAGCTTTTCTGTGTTTCAGTATGCAGTAGAATCTGTTAGCTTTTTGTCACATTCTTTACAATGTTAAAATGTGTATCAGTTTGCTTATAGAACCTTCAGGACGGCAGATGGTGGATTGGAAAATACTGCTTGGTAACAAAACTTATTTTAGTATTTCAGTACTTCTGTTCAATTGAAATTTAATACCTTACTTTTTATTTGTCTTCCTCTTATTTGTTTATTCCACATTTTCAGGTCACAACAGCTAAAATACTGGAACAAAACCAATAAATTGATATGACCATATACTCTTTAACCTCTGTCTCCTTGAGATGTTTATGGGATATTTCCTGCTGCAAAGGTGTGTCCTAATTATGAACAAAGTATTACACTCATGTCCCAACTAGAAATGCTTTGGACTGTGATTAAAATCTTAACACGGTGTTTCATGCTGGTGATATAGTTGAGATATTTGTATGGAGTCACCTGTTCCCAAGTCAAACACAGTAGTTTTCTAGCTAGCCCTTTAAATTTTAACTCCATGCCTGTAACCTCTCTCTCTAGCAATTTTCCATAGTATGCTTCATGCAGGATGTCATAACCCTCAAGCATTAAGTTTTACAACATTTTCTCCAATAATACAGCTTTGAAACGAAAAAATTGAGTTAACTTTGTTAAAAATGAAGCACAGAACAATGAATCTTTGCCCCTCTACTCCTATATTGGCTCTGCAGAAGTGAACAGAAAAATCATCTTGAAAAGGAAAACCAGGAGACAGGTACATACTGACATTCAAAAGGCAATCTGGGCTATTTACTAACTAGATATCTAAAGCCCTTTTTTCTACTTAAATGTTAAAATAATAGAAAGTTTTCTAGCAGATGTCCAGATAAATACAAAATATCTGAATGAGACTGAATTATCATGCTTTTAGATATGTAGATTTTTTTTACAACCTTTAGCTATTGCATGAAAATTCAAATGTGAATGTTAATCTCCCCACATTAATTTACCACACAGTTTCATTAACATAATAGTGTGTAAGTTCACATCATAAAGTGTGAAGTACAGAAGTGAAGAATAAAACTCAGACCCACAACTTCGCACATATTTACAGCAACCTGCATTCTTAGTAATTTATTGCTGTATTAAGGGAGTTTGTGTCCCCTTCAAACGCCCAACCTAACACTTACACACAGCATTTATGCGAACAAATTTTGGCCCTGCTGGAAAAGAGGACCTAGACACACAGAGTGAGTAGGCATTAGGTAGCAAAGTTTGACCTCTACTCACTGCTCTACTCATTAGGCTGTAGACACCATTTGATGTCTGTGCTAGACAAGAGTGCTACTTGATAATGACTTTCTGTTGTGTTGTACCATAATCTCATTTTCTGAGCTCAATTACCATGGAAAAAACATGAATGTTTGTCTCATCAAAACTACTTGTAAGAAAATCAATTCATTCAGAGATGTTGTGATGCATTTTTTTTTATGGTTTGTTTTTCTTAAATTATCTAGCCATAGATTTCCTAATATAAAAATTTATCTGATGAATACTTGAAATTCAAAGCAAATATGTAGCATGCAAGAGGCTGCCAAGTCTCTACATCGTATTTGAAATTGTAATTTATCTTATAAAGTTCAACTTTTAAATCAGAAAATGAGAAGCAAGCAAAATTAATATAGGTGATCTGATCATTCCTAACCTATTGGTTAGAACCTTTATTTAAGTCTAAATGCAATCTTACTGACATTTATAAGGTTCTCAGCTAATTCATTTTATATTTCCCTTAGAATCTATGACCCCTAAGCATAGTATGTACACAAATTAGTTCTCAGGATTGAAGGTCTAAAGATAAGGATATCACAGAACTGATGTACAACACAGAACTGATTGCAACTAATATCTGACAAGAAAAAAAAAAAAAAGAAATCATTGAAAGGGATTTAATAAGGAGAAAAATGGGTCAAATAATCCATAGTCATGATTCAGTAAGTAAAGACTAAACAAATCGCTCAGGACAAGAAAAGTGCCAAGACAGGTGGAGAATATTCTGAAAAATAGGAACTTATTGCAGTCTGTAGGAGAACTGGCATCTTAGAAGGTCAGAGAAAGAACAAATGCAAGACAGATTCAGCAGCTTCAGTGAGTTCATTTTGGAAAAATAGTCAATCCGGGAAAAAATCTGACCTCGCCCTGGTAGACAGGCCACTTATAGGTACAGAAGCAGCCCAGCTGATACGTCCAATTCTTGCATTCTCAGTCTTCTCTTGATTGTTGCATTGCCCTAGATGTCAATACGAGAGCATTACACAGTCTACCAAAGTCTGTGCATCCATAGCAAATACAGCTGGTGATGTAAATTGTATGTGTTCATATCCACTATTTTTTTCATTTGTATTGAAACATATCTTAAAATGCACAAATGTTAATTATATATGTTAATGCCTTATATTAGACTGATCAAATCATGAAGAAGACAAAAAGGGCACAGCAGGTGAAGAGGGATCAATTTAATGCTGACTCTCTTATTATACGGATGAAATTTTTCTCACGTGGAATGGGGAAATAGTTTGTCTGCTTATTTGTGGAGCTAGCTGCATCAGAAGAGACACTGAACCAAGGGCAATGAAGACAATGGATGTGGCAAGCGCTGCTTTGGAGAAGCTGTCAGTCTTCGGAGGAAACAAAGGGATTATGAGACTTCTTCGTATAACAAGAATATGCAAAAAATCTGAGATATTGTTCCCCATTTCCTTGAGGATTTCATTGGACAGTTGTCAGAAGCTGTCTTCTCTTTGTCTGCCATCTAAATTAAGTATGTAATTGATCTTTAAAAAAAGAAAAGTCTGAAAAGCAAATCTTTCTATTTTTTTCCCTTAATATGTCTAATCTTTTCAAGTTCAAAGCATTCCAGTGGAAATCAAACATAATTCGTTTTTTGAATCCTGCTCATTAAGCACACAATGTTTAAAACATGGGCTTGAAGTATATGGCAATAAATTTTAGCTATCAGAAGCAGCTATAAAAATCAACTTTTTTATGGAAGATCTGGTATATAGTCTATAAAATAGGACCATATTGTATGTATGTCATTCAACTTTGTAGAAATTATATTGGCTACGTTAATTTTTTAGTCTTGATGACACGTAACACTGTCAAGCTACATTTAGCAACTGAAGTAAAATGAAACGAATAGAAATGAAGAGTAAAATTCAAGCAAAAATCACATTCAGCTTACAATAAATGTAACAATTACAGCTACAATAAAAGTAAAATATATAAGGTTATGTAATTATATTCTATTACTCTATAAATATATGAACTCCTTGTACAGTATCAAAAGTTGACTTTTCACATTACTGCCTATAAAAATAGTTCATTTATTACCCTCCTAGCCCCAGAGCTGGAAAACAATGAGTAGCTGGATTTAATGGATAGACAATGTTGATATGTTCCTTTGAATTAGGAAAATAGGAAAGCCAGATTCCATCTAAAATTCTCTTACCCAGCTCATTACTAAACTGAGAAAACAACATTACCTGCATTTTAAGATTTAACCTGCGTGAAAATTATCCCTGCACTATTTAACCTCTCTGTAATACTTAACACAGTACACTCTTCGTGAAAATTTATACTGAACGAGTTTGACGACAAAGCTTAAGAAAGTTGCTATTCACTTAAATATGAGCACTGACGTGTGGAGAGGACCAAGTTCTGCACGTGTTGTGTAAGTGCCCGCGGAAGCGGCTCTCTGCCCTCCGCAGCAGGCACTGCGTTACGCGCGGTTATGGTGGGAAAGCACATGGTTTACATCTGTTACTTCCCCGAACGACAGGCTACAGCCCTGCAACCAGTCCCTGCACCAGCTAGGATATGATAAAATTGCTCCTGAGTACTTACACTTCCTTTCAAAACAAATTACATCCCCTTAAGTTACTTCGCATGTGAGGGCAGTAACTCCCTGCTGACAGACGGTAACAAAGAGCAGACCCACGGTGTCTTCCCGGAGTGCTCCTGCTCAGTCAGCGGGAACACATCTGTTTATAACCTCCGCTTTCATTTTAAAGGTCGTTAAAGGCTCAAGATTTCTCATTTATTTACACTCTGAGTTCAAATTTTTGTGACAAGTTTTGGAACCAAGGCTTCACAGCCCTACAGATGATAAAGAAAAACTCTGCACTTGGACAAACCTTTAAGAAATATCAGATATTTAATTTAGGTTTTTATGCTAGACAGCACAAAGGCAGACTGAAAAGTATTATAGTTTTTTTTCCTTCAAAATAGTTTCAATTTTGGTATCGAGAGTTCAGAACTGAAAGACAGGAAAAGATCATGATTACTGCACTTCTAAGGAGCCAAAATACCTTTTTGGTACTTGATAGATAGGTTAACTGTAAACCATACACATGGTTTTCATAGCTTGCTCACAGCTTCACTCACTACATATACATAATCATGTATTATTTATTTACAGTTGTCCATGTCTCCCTCTGCTCCGTCTGACAGATATTTTCTACTTGCTTTTGTGTCTCATACTTATCTACATTCTGCAGAAGAAACAATTAACCCAAGTGATTTTACCAGAACAGCAACTCTTTGCTTTATTTTATCTTAGTAGAATTTAATTGAGATAGATTCATTTATCCTGTCTCCAAGTTGAACAAAAGTAAAAGAATCATGGCTTTAATCTGTTTGCTTGTACAATGAAAACTCAGGGCTCTCAGCTTTTTTTCTGTGTTGAAATTCTGCATGGTTAAACAACAATTAAAAGCGAGATTAAAAATTAAGACAACAAAGGAGTATGTTTATAGAAACTGGCCCCCTAGATCTCCACTGTGAAGTATGGAAAGACTGCAGAATCTAAAACTAACAAAAAAAATGTCACAAGCTGATGCATTTAATGCAAGTCAAATACTCCCATAGGAAACTACAATGTGGAAGAGAGTGAGAAAGTGGAGATGCATAGTACTTGGAGTTAGCTCACTGCATAGCTAATTTACATGGATAGGCTCATATGGATCTTCTCAAGGAGTCAGATCTATGCTCCTGAGAATCCAGCTTTGTCCTCAGCAGGACAAAGTTCAGTGAACTGCTATAATCTGTATAAGAAAATAAGCTTGGCTGGGAAGTAACTTGGAAGGCTTCCTTTGTGGGAAGTACTGAGATGAAAGACTACTGTAYTTTTGCAGAAGCATTTTAAATCCTTCAGAAGAATGAGCACAGCAAGAGGGTAAGAAGACAGACACTATTAACTGKCAAGTCAGTTATACAGAGGAAGAATAATGTCAAAGATTAGTACAAATGTAGAAGTCACAACTACTAAATTTCAACACATCATGATGGCAGGACTACTGAATTTTTTTTAGAGAGAAAGTATGTTGCAGATTCCAATCCAACTCCTCCTCCTTACTCCGAGGCAGCAGAGACCTCCTAGCACTGTGTAATGGACACGTTTGCTGAGCACAGGATAAGCCATACAGAAAAGATGCAAACATGATTCAGAGTATAGCTGCTTAATGTCCCCTCACACCCCAGGAGGATGAACACTGAAGAGGAATTGGGTTGTGCAGCATGACCATGCAACACCATTCTTCTGGTGTTGCAAAATCCAAAGTAGACATTTGATTTTGCTATCTATCACTGCTTCGGAGCAGCTTCTCTATCTGTTTGATTGGAAGATAAGAATGTGCGTGTATATGCATGCACATGTGAGATCCCTTTCATCACGGGGTGAGCTCTGCTAAGATGTGATCTAACCTGAATTCCAATGTTAAAATCCCTACCTTCCTTATCTGTCTTTTTTAGAATTTGAGACTTTTGTTATCTTTTGATATGTATTCAGTAGTCTTTGTGCTGTGCATTTTTTCCATTTGCTTTTCAGATTTCTGATGTAGAGTAATTGCCTGCTTTGCCTCCTAAAAACTTAAATTTAGAAATTTTAATGAATACCTAAAACATTATTAAAGAGTACAGACATGCCTGTGCCTGCTTCTGCCTTCCCATTTTCTGGGTTGCACTCCAGTAAGAGTAGGATCAAGGTCTTCAAAGAACAGGACTGATTAAACTGAAAACTTTTTTTTTTTTTTTTATATTCCCCTCCTTTTTTAATCTAATAAAACCTTCAAATCCTGTACTAGACACAAGGAATATATCGAGGGAGAAAAAAAGGTCAAAAAGAAAAGGGTCAGATAAAATGTGTTTTCGAGCAATTTTAGATGTTTTAATTCAGATGCAAAAAGGAGAGTTTAAGTCAGTAGCACCTTGTGCGCTGGGCAAGTGTTCAGCACCCAGGCAGGAATGTCCACTTGCTGCTTGGGAAGCCAAAATACTTCTGCTGTCCTGGAACACAAAAATTTGATTTTTCAGCTCACTGGGGAAGAGAGAGGTGAGGCTGAACTGTTGGCCTAGCTTGTCATCTCTATAAGGAGGGAAGCACATAAAAAGGTGGGAGGAAATCCACCAGAATGCAGCAGCTGGTGCAAGGCCATTAGACTGCAATTTTCATGAGGCTGACAGTAGGCCAAGAAACTACAACAGGCCAGCGACTGGGAATAGCTGAAACAGGTTGTACACTGTCAAGAAGTATATTTTCCGTGGCAATGATGCCTACACCAGTACAATTTGGAAAAAAAACCACAAATACTGGCGTGAATAATCTCAAGGAGGAATTATTGAAGTGATAGCTTTAGAGGCAACTAGTTGCTACAGATTAATCAACTGTATAAAAATGAAATTTTAACCAGGAAAATCACAAGGCTTGAAGATACCTAGCAGTAAGTAAACATCACTGCTGAAGATTTGGCACTAAGTACCGCCTGATTTATGGATTTATCAAACGCTGTGTCACTGCAAATGTGAAAATGATGAGATAAAACACTTAAGCATTAAGGGAAAACCAGATAAAATGAAAAACAATAAAACGTGTAGCAAATCTGGTTAACAAGGGAGGCAAGCACCAATATTCTATATTGATGACAGAAAGAAAACTATGTAAATGTTAAGAGAATGCTATCTATAGCTGCTCAGTCTTCATGGAAGGTTTTTTAGAACATTAACAATTGATAGAAAAGTAATAGGTCAAAGAATAAAGAAAGAATATGCTAAGTTTAAAAGCCAAAATGGTACAGAAAACAGACAATTTAGTTGAAAGTAAGTATGAAATCAGAGTGATGAGAATGAGTGAGAAGAAAAATGACTGAGGACAGCTGGAGAAAGGAATAGATACAACAGCTCACTAAGACTCGTTAAAACTTGACCAGTTTGTTTTACATCTCAAGGAYAGCAAGTTTTTCTATAAAAGATGTACCTGAATTTAAATTTTAATTAAACTGGTAATGCTACAACTCCTTATGGCTATGAAGGTATTTTCCAAAGTGAAGGAAATAAAACAAACTTGTTCCTTTGAATTTGTAAGTGGCCTAGAACAGAAGATGAAATAGAAAGTTGACACCAAAAACTAGTAAGGAATAAGCAAGAGCACCACTGACCATTTTAGCACAAAGAGTCAACAGTCACCCATGGCTGCTGGGTGTGAGTAGCACAGAGAGAGGTGGGAAGCACAGCATGAAATGTATCCTGTGCCTACGTTAAGAATTGCCAAGGCATCTCTCCCCATAAGGGCAAGTCATACAATGGAAAAGAGAGAAGAGGGATCTGAAAAGAGAAAAGGGGGATCTTCTCTTTCATAGTAGTGCCACGTACTGGCTCTGACGTGCCAGAGCCTCGAATTGCATCTGTCCCCTGTAGATTTCCCTCTCCTCCTTGACAGAGCTTTCCAGCTTCCTTGCGACTGTTTCATTATTGATAGCCAAATGCAAACAGAAAAATTACAAATTTAACKCAACAGTRAACCAACTTAGCCGGGTATAACTGTACCTCTGTATTGCACTACAGACTTAGTTTTCTTCATGTCTACCTCAAATGCTTCTTCTGAAGCTGCTGTAACAGTTCACCTTGTTGTGAAAGTTGCAACTGAAGTGCCACTGCAAGAGCCACCTGCAACCAGATGGCTTCAGTGACACTAGTTGAGCTTGCAAAGTGTTTTGGGAATATAAGGAGGAACCATGTGAATATGTGTATTAAACACCCCCCATGTTTCAGTTACTTGCACTACAGTCTTTATTGCAGGTATTACATGAAGACTGTAGTGTCTTTCAGAAGTTATGTATAGATAGTTCAAGGCACATATTGCAGATAATAAAGAACTAAAAAGAGAAGGAAAAATGTATTAAAACTTCTTGCTTATTTGCTGTATAGTGACTCTGTTCAGGGCACTAGAAGCAGGTGTTTCCAAATTGTTGATTTTTTAAATTTTCCTCTCACTTGTTATGCATACACATTTCTTAAAGCAAACTAGCTTTATTTGGGAACTAAACTCTAAAAGAATAGTCCGTAGGGACTAATTTGTCCCTTGTCATTCCTCAGCTACAGACTTTACCAAGTACTCTCCCTAAAGGAATTCATAGTATAATGTATGTGCATTCTTAGGTTAAAAAAAACAGTGTATCACATTCACAACTGCAATTCGGAATGTTTTTTTTGGGTTTTGCAGAACCTGCCATACATACTTTTCAGTGGGTAATGGTACAAATTAAACTATAACCCAGATGCCCGAAAGCTTTACTTAGTTTGCAAGATGATTTACAGTAGCACAAAACCAAACAACTTACAAATCAGTGCATCCTACTGTGTTTTTAAATAGCTAGCACACTTCTGTGAAATTTAGTGCACACTTCACTCCTTTTCACTCTTCCCATTTAGACACCATAGGAGCAGTTCACGATAATCTAAGAAAATTACCAACTATCCTTGTAAATGACAAATGTAAATAGCTAGAATGAATTACCATTTATACTCACTTGATATAATATGGCACTTTGTTTGGTGAGATTGCCCTCTCCCAGGGGCCTTGGACAGAAGCTGTTAACAACAAACAAACAAACAAAGAAATAAATAACTGCACACATACCTTCATACATACAAACATACCTAGAAGAGAAACATGGAGGTCAAGTTCAAAGCAAACAGGAAAGTCAACGTTAATCTCTAGAATTACAATTTTACACTCGGCCACGCTGATACAGGTCTGTTTGCTCAGTTGCCCGTGAAGGCAGGAAGGATTAACCTGCTGTTCTGAAATTTCTGTCCTAATCTGAGAGAAATGGAACTCATTCAGCTGCAAAGATAAATACAAAAACCTCCTTGACTACTAAGCTTACAGAACAGATATGAAGCAGAGCAAGCAACCTATCTTTCTGGCATGTTCTTTTATGGGGTTCTGCCTGCTAACGTGTTTGACTGGGTTTTCTTCAATTTCTTTCCTTGTGCGGTCAGTGCGTTCCATCTTTCTCAGGACAGAATTATGTGCTTGTTTACATTTTATGTTGAGTGAAGTTACACTGAGAGACCACTTAAGTATTTTGTTTGTTTTCTTGTTGGCTTGTTCTAATTGGAGAACAATTTTATTTTTATTTCTCCACATTACTAATTGTGTTTTATTGACTTCCAAGAATAGCAAATGGAGAAAATGACAGTATGATCACAAGAAATAGAGAGGACATGACATTACTTACTCTTGGCTATCACAGTGTTAAATGTCAACATCAATTTACAATATAGTGAAAATATTTTGTAACAAAGTTTTATATAAAAGTCATTCTAGGCAAAACAATTGTAAATAATTTTTATTAGAGGTTTTATTAGAGGCAGAAATATCTTATAGTTTAGGCCATAATCAGAAAGATTTTTCTTTATTAAGAGTTTGTTATCTGTCAAAATCAGTAGAACCAAGAATTTTATTTTTGTGATTTCTTTACATGCAAGGTGATTTAGTTGGGAAAAAAAAAAAGAAACCTGTTTGCTTCAGCCAGTGTAACCCTTCTTTTTAGTGACCCCTGCTGTTCACAAAGGAAAATAATTGTTAGTAARCCTCAACTGGTAATTAGCTGCTTGATCATTTGGCTCAGAGTATTTTCTTTCCCTCTAATTCAAAATAGAAACTTTAAAAACGCCACTCCCAAGCTGAAGGTACTTTAACAAAGTCAACAAATCGCAATCCATACAAATAAAAATGAATAATATACACATTTGATATGTTTTGTACCAGAATCGTTAACCAGATTCACAGAAATCAGTCTGCAGAATGAAATACACTGCCCCTCTCTCACCCMCGTACTGGAGTGCCGACAATGAGCGTTGGAGGAAAGAGATGAAACGTGCTTATAAAAATGGCTGTATGGGGAAGTCTTGCTATTTTGGTAGAGTCGCATGCACATGAATTATGAAGAAGGGCTGGAAGGAGGCTAGGGGCCCCACAGAGGGGAGATAAATCAGACAGCAGCAGTGGAGAAAGCTGGAGCCACTCTAGATGGTCTGAAAAGGAGAAGGAAAAGCAACTGGGAACAGGGTGTGGGCTGGGGGCAATGGGCTTCACATACATTTTAGGCAATGCTGAGAAGCTAAGGAAAGGAAGGCATATGTTTGGAAGAAATATGAATGTGATAATCCTGTTTTAGATTGCTGGTGGCCAGGGAGYTATCAAAAGCCTACCGCAGCATCTCTGTAGGTCCTGCTGTTCAACACCCAAATAACCATCTGTACCTAAGCTGAGTGTATTGAGCGCATTGCTTTCCTATTACTTACGCTTACACAGTTTTGCATTCTTTAAAAAAGAGAGGTGAAGTTAAAGGTATGAACCATGAAAACAAGTAACTGTCAAAGCGTGCAAGAAACACAGAATTTGAATTACAGTGGTAGATCCCATGGAAGAATAGCATGCTGCACTGCCATTGAAGTCTGTATCATGATCCACAAATACAGAAGCACAGAACAGGGTGCATTTACAAATACAAAGTCATTTTACGTTATCAATTGCTTGGTGATTTCTTTGTATGTTTTTATTCAGTAATACTAACCTGTGTGTTAATATATGGTCCATCAAATAGTTTTAAAATACCTACTCAGTGACAATGATAAGGTTTCTTACCTGTGGGAATTGATATTATCTGAGGACTAATTCGAATAGGATTATACTAAGTTATAATTTTTGAAAATAAAATACCCTTCAGTATTAACTAAAAATTGACCTTCTTGCATATTCTCTCCCAAACAATCATTAATATTCCCAAGGGGAATACCACCAAGCTACAGTTCTTCTGCTTCAAGATTTGTTTTTAATTAAATACCCAAAGGACAGAATGGATTGCTGCATATTTTTGGAAGGTGTATTTCTTCTGAATTAAYCTGGGTAAGAGCTTTGCAGTCATAACTTATTATCGCAGAATCTTACATACAATAGTGTTCTTGATACATTAGAAGAGGAACAAATACTTTGCTTTCATGAGAACTAAGTGCTTTAGGAATAACAAACAATTCTGTGATGTTCTGCATAATTGGATTTAGTGTTCCTTCAAGAAATTGCTGTGACTCTTTATAATACACTTTTGCTTTTCTGAATGATTCTAGCCTTGCATAAATTTGAATTGACAAAATACATGGTACTTTTTACAGCTATGCTAAGAGAATAATAATTTCATTTTTGGCAGAAGCCCAGAAGCTGAGAACAGCTGTTTCTTATCTCTGGTTACCAGTACAGGTTTATTATCCATTACAAAGCTAGTGCAGGTAATGGACATACATATTTAATTCCTGGTTAAGACCACTTTAGTAGCCCATCTAAAAACTCTTGCTGGCGAAGACTTTTTTATATGACATTGCAGTATCCCCATGTGCTACAGCACTCAAGAGGCAGACGTTTTCCTGTTTGCTAAGTGTAATTCAAAAGTGTTTTATTGTTCTAGCTTCCACAGCCTAAGAACCCATTATCGTACACCCAGCTACTTGCAATGCCATTGACTGAAATTAAATACCACAACAAAATACGGAGCATTTTAAGAGGGAATATAAATTTTCTTATACTTTATTTGCATTGATATGCATTTTAATGGTTACCTAATTTGCGAGTTTTCTTTCCTTCTGTTGGTGTGCTAACGTCTGAGACTTGCTTTGCCTATTCAACTTAAGTGAATACGGTTCTTGACTRTAAGCCTACATCCTTATTTGTTTGCAGAATATATAATGAAACGGTAGCATGCTGGCTCTCTGAACTTCAGCAGTATTTTAATCTATGCAGGAATCTGAATGAAATATTAAATAGGATGATAGTATAATTTTATCTGTGTTGATATTACAAAAAATAGTCTGATAAATATTGCACTTTAGCACTACAAACATAATGAAAAATACATGTATGTTTACTAATAGTAGACTATTTCTCCTCCAGCTATTCAAAGAGCAAATTTAGTATGTCCAGCATAGTTACTGGTTACATAGTTACATGTCCAAAGTTACYCTCAGGGCTCCTTATTTACATAGCCAGCATGCACTTCTAGTCACTATATAATGGCATAAGTGTACATTTTCAGTTCTAAATACAAGGAAAATCTTTTGACTTTTATTTGTCACTAGGGATTAAAGTATTGGAAAAGTTTTAGTACGGAAACCACAAAGTAGCACTGCCTAGTACCCATACACCATACACTGTTACATATATCTTCTCAATTTTTTTTTTCTTAGAAATTTATTATATTTATTATATATGCATTTCAGCATCATGGTAGTTAAAGCTGAGCTCATTTGTATGTTCACAATCAAGACCTGCTCTGCCTGGTTGGTGGCCATAGTGGCTGTAATTCAGCAAGGTGCTTTATTATGTTCACATTTTAATAATGCTAATAATTCAATGATTCAGTCTAGGAACTCTACATGTATGACTTATACTGTTCTACCTGGCATTAACATCATTAGTATCTTTATGCAAACACAGAGCTAGGAATTTGTTTGTTTATTCACATAAAGTTTGTTTTCATACCAATTTTTTTCACTGCAGCAAGGTACAGCGTTGGTGACTTCAGATAAAGGCAGGCAGGGAGGTCAAAATGATAAGACAATCTTTGCATCTGGAAAGATTCTGATTCCYCAAGAATCAGAAGTTCACATCTGTGTAAGGTACCTTAACCTTTCAAAGAAGATGCATTGAGTACTATTCCAATTATTTTCAAATGAGACCATTATAAATGAGAAACTATTGCTCTCCACAGACTACAAAGAGCTTATGTTTCTCTTCCTGAGAGAATATGCTAAAGCAATATTTCCCCTCCATAATCAGTTCATGATATAYGCTGGCAGGATGCCATCTCCAATAGGTATGCCTGCATGACAGTGGCACAACAGAAGTGTCTGCATAATCTATGAGTTCTTTGAGATCCTTTGCAACAGATGTCAGTATACATCTGTAAAATACTATTTTTTCCCTCAGATTTATAGAGAATTGATTTCTAAATTATGTGCATTTATTATTGCACTAGGTGAGAGTGAAGAACAATCAGATTGCCTTGTGTAGCATTGAGGTCTAATGTTGCACCGTGTAGTCGAGAAACCGATGTCAGAATACGTCAACTACATAATTTAGAAGTTACAAGGCAGAAACATCAATCAAAACTTGTCTTTCATAGGGACTACCCAGCATGGGGTTTATTCTGCTCCAAACCCTAGTTTATGGTGCTGTACACATGGATGGATTCACGGGCATTTCAGAGACAGAGAGCTCCTTCTCAGCTGGGATTCTGCTCTTCTCAAACCCAAGCAAGCACTCACTACTTCCCTGCAACACTAGCAGTACTGTCTGTTGCTATAAAACTTATGCAGACATTTACTGAATATACTATTTTCAGAACACTTCTAATCAATTTGAAGAAGGGATTATTAGTCACAAAAAATTTTAGCACATGATCCRGGCCAATTACAACGACGGTCATTTTACAAGAGTTATAAAATAGGCCTTTCCATCCTGCGTTTCCTGCTGGAATCTTTATGGCCAACTTAAGACTTCTCACCTGCAGCCTAGGGTCAATGTTACACGATACGACCTAAATAATGCACACTTTTAATCATGAACAGTGTTTCCAGARGTTTCCAAATGCCACTTGTAATGCAAAATATAAAATCCATCTAATGCTCATTTTCTTAAATGTCACACTACTGTAAAATGGCAAAAATACAAGTATCCACTTGTTTAATAAAGAAATACATCATGAAATACAGCAAAGTGATATAGTCTGTATTGATCCACATATCCCGAGTTACAGGTACTTCATATTGCTAACTTCTGTTGCACTCTTGTTCTCTTAAAAATAAAATCTCTAAAACTGGCTCATCAAATGAGGTCATAAAATGACCTTATCAAATTGGTGGTGGTTTTTATGCAAATGGAATTGGATAAATAGAAAAATAAATCTTTGGTAAATATTCCATGTCTCGCATAGCAAAACATAACAGAAAAATTCTAACATGTATATAGAATATGCCTATTGTATCACAGTGCTGGAGTTTGAGGACAAAGGAATGTTTTAAACTGAACACAACATACATCTCATGACAACATGGGAGCATGGTTAAATGCATCAGAGTTAAACTTGGCAGTTTAAAAAATGAAGTAGTTTTCGTTTAGGCTTCACAGATCCAGTGTTACTCCAAAAAGATTATAAAATATTGGGGGGAAGATTCTGCCTTAGCAACATACTAATTCAGACAGTGGACAAACGTATAATAGGCAATAACCCATCTTTTGAGTCTTATACTCATTAAGAGTAAAAAATAACATTTGATTACTTGCAAATTATTTAGCATTGCAGAATACAGGATTGCCTACCAACGAAGGATAAAATACATAAATTAATTAGGCTGCCATAATAAAAATAAGACAGCAATTTTCCTGACCACTCCCCCCAAAAAACCCTCTGCTTTAAAATAAATACTACRCAGCATTTTTAAATTGATGACTGTGGGAAGCTTTTTGGAAAGCAATGGACACGTTGAACTAATGAACTTATGAATTATGAGAAGAGATGAGAGACTGAAACTGCACAGAACAGCTCCTGCAGTCTGAAGGTTAACAAAAAGGAGGAGTTCACGCGCTGATACTGAAACTGCTGCGATGCCAATGTCTATTTTTAGAATCCACTTGTTATATACCCTCCGCTATTGTTTATAATAAGATACAGCTGTGCTTAACCAATAGTAGTATGTGTGTATCTGATTAGAAGCCAGTGAGCACATGCCATGAGTACTGACCCATGCTAYAGCAGAGTATATAATGGCTTAAGTTTTCCTAATAAACGGCTTCAGCACGATCATATTGGTCTGCGTCTGAGTCCGGGCATTCAGCACGATCATATTGGTCTGCATCTGAACCCATACCGCGAACTACGACAGATGACAAATGCAAACCAAGAAAACAAGAGAGAGATTTAGAATGAATTATTTTCAAGTACCGTTCTAAGGTATTTTTTTATTGGAAGCAATTTTTCACAAACACAAGATATTAATTACAAGGAAAAATTGCTTGCTTCCAGGTGAAGAGAGGGGGAGARCATCATCATTTGAAAACTGACTTTATCATTTTGTTCAGAAACTTGTATCCCAACGTATTATAKTGGAAAGCGTCACTTAGCACAAAAGTGCAGGAAAGAGGAAAACATAAGTATAAAGCTGGAATTCCATAAAAACCTATTTCATTGTGAAACAAATATATTATTAAATTTTATGGAGATATTCTCTGTGGTTTTCCTGAGAAGAAAATATAACGGAAAATTTAAGCCCACAAGAGAAGGACTGGTGATCTGATGACAAACTTTCACTGTAAAATTAATTCCGCAAATTTTATTCCAAAAGTAAGAATAAAGAGATTCTCTCAAAATATGCCAATGTTATATTTCTCTTAAAAACCTTTAGCAGTCAGGCAAAGGCTAGCACTACCAAAAGTTGTAGCTATGGTCACAATATTTTCCAAAAAAAGGAAGAAATGGACTGAAGACATTTTCCCCTAACTTTAAGCCTGATTTACCCATCACACAAGTCTTGAGGCTGAATTGGTGCCCAGCGCTGCTACAAATTCACTGTGATAATAATAATGGCAAGACTTGTGAACTTTTTTTTGTTGGTACTTTAATACTTTTCTTTTTTCCTTCTTCAGAAGCACATGCAGTCATTTTGCATTTATACGAAAGTAGAAAAAACAGTTCTCTAGCAATCAGTCAGGCTTCTTTAGCTAATATGACCATATTTAAATGCAATAATAAAGTCCTTTTGCTGCTAGAGATTTCACAGAGTTAGGCTGATTCTTTTGTGACCACTTATCCTCTATCTTTATATTATGACCTCGTGATATTTTCTATTCAAAATATTCAATGTGATATCTAAAAATATTAAATCATATATCTAAAAGACATGGATGAATGGACATTTGTCTTCAATGTCTGCATGTCAAAAGTGATATCTGGAAGACAATATAATATAATGTATGCAGTGAGAAATAAGAGAGAAAGATATAACTGTTAGCACTGGAAAATAATCTATCAATCAGGTGGATGGATAAAGTGTCTTAAGAGTCCTAGAGCCCTGTCATTTTTAGAGTCAGATGTCTTAATTAGCAGGACTTGCCCTTTTAAAGACGTCTGCCTGTGCAAGAAAGAGTTTCACTAATCTTTGCTTTGCATAATAATCTAAGCACTCATCCAGAAGGTGAAGGATGTGAGTACTTGACTCCTCTCCCAGCTTGAAGGAATTCAGACCCACATCTCCAGTTTCTCAGGAGAGTGGCCTAAATAACTGAAGGAAAAACACAAAAGCACAGAAAGAAGAAGAAAAAAAACAGATTTGAACCCTAACAGCTCTGAGCTTATCCAGAGGAGGAGAGACCTAGGTTACATAGCCCCCTCCTGTGATCACATTTTTTATTTTTAAGCAACAATTGTCTGACATAAAATGCAGCAGATGCACTCTGATCTGTTGGCTCCAGCATTTGTAACCTTTCTGTTTCTGAATGAAACGGTTGCTACGGTTGCCTCATTTCATGTTGAAGTCAGTGCTGTTCCTGCTTGGAAGTCCAAAACTTAAAGGCATAGTTAGGTATCTCCAGTTAAAATATAGTTCCTAGCGCATATTTAGGTACGCAGATTTAAAAGTCTGGTTCTGATGTATCCAGGTAGCATCAGTTTGTAGACTGGGAAATGCAAATCACAAAATGTTAGCTAGATGTAAATCAGCCTTTTAGACTTGCAAACCTAAATGTTCTTTCTGTTCCTTGTATCTCCAAGTTCTTCACCTTGACAAAAGTCCGTGTTCTCTGAGCTTGGGRATCACAAGCAATGCCTGGGATCTCCCAGTTGCACTCGTAAGTAATTGCCAGTTATATCTGTGCACTATTCATGCAGTCACTTCATTGACATATTATACATACTAACAGATGGCTCATACTGGAGCTGGACAGTAAATTACAAGGTTTACTTATGTTTTTAAAATATGTAATACCTTCTATTTTTCAGCGATCACAAGTAATGCACGTGAATGAGCTATCACATTAAAAATAAGATTGATGGGAGGCTGGCTAGCACAGCAAATGATATTAAAAACAATCTGACATCAATCCTACCTCTCATTTATTGAATCTCAAAAAAAAAAAAAGTAATAACTGTTGTGACAAATATAGGTGGGTCCTCCAACAAAAGATAATGAATCCCATTCTTTGTAAGAGGCAGCATCACAAATAAAAATAAAGAAGTCAAAAAAGCAAAATTATTCCAGAGGAGTCACTGAAAACTCTGGAGCTGGTATTATGTTTGAAATTTGCAGGTACTCTTTTTTTACATTTCAGTTACTGTATATAGTTTCCAAATTAAGCACCATCATCCATGAAAGAATCACAGATTTTTTTAATTACTTTACTAAATATTTACCAGTTTCTCTTTAATAGAAAGGAGATTTTTTTTTTTTGCTATTTTTTTCACACCCTGATCCAGATCATTCTAATTAAACAGCAAAACCTTCAAAACCAACAAACTCACTCTGTGAATTCACAATGTAATGTCTTGCACACATAATACGTTTATCAGCTATATCTTAACAACTATTGCTGTGAATGCTGGGAGCCTCTGTCCTTGGCAAGGAACAAACTGAGGAGGAGCTGAGACTCTGTGGAGGCTGGCAGAGCGAAATGAGCTTGGGGAAGCAAGAAGGACTGATCGGAGGGTGAAGGGCTGAGGTGAGAGAGCTCAGCAAAAAATGTAGGAGGCCTGGAGAGAGGCAAGTTCATGTGCTAGCAGAAAGGTAAGGTCCAATTTTGGTGAGAGTCCTTTATACTTGAGGACAGCCCAAAGCCTTGGTATAGAGACACAAGTGTCCTAGGTCCTTTGTCATTACTTTTTTAACTYACAACCAGGAGACTTCTGAATTATCCTGTGCCACAGTATAGATAAACACTGTCACCTTGTCATTTAGAAGAAGAAAGAGTGGAAAGAGAAGGTTGAACTGCATGAAAGGACAATAGAGAAAAATTGACCTTAAATTAAAAATACTACAAAGGAATGGTAGCATTAAAAATGCTTTTGGAATTTTACGCTTATGAAAGATGGGACTGATAGATGCACTGGAAGTTTTAAGGGACTGATCACTTATACTTGGGAAGGATTCTGTAGATATTTTCAGTGCTTCAAATACCTACTTTTGCATGCACAGGTAAGAATATGTATTTGCATACATATCTAAGAAAGAGAGAGAGAACAAACCAAAAAATACACGTCCATTTTTTCCTCAGTGATTTGGCTATTTCCAAAGTCAATACATTTTCACCTGGCTCCTTTTCCTAAAATGATCCTCAAGTGGTGAAAAGTGTCTGGAATGATTTCCACTTTTTGGTGGCTCTGGTTAGTACACGGAAGAATAATGTATTATCTCAGTGTCTCGCTAAGGGTGGGTGGGCTAAAAGAGGTGACTATTGGAACACCGAGCAACTTTTAGATGGATCTACTCTATCAGTAATAAGGCAGAATGGGTCTAGGACATAACTGTCACACGAGTTGCCTGGCTGCACCCAGCACTGGCACAGAACAATGATGTACTGTTCAGTGTGATAACATAGTTCAGGTCACTCTAGTCTCCTCCAGATTGCAATTTAGGCTTGCTTAATTTACCCTTCAAATATATTCTTTCACCAGGGATACGCTGTGTCTCATAAGAAAAACAGGCATCTGCTTACATATTGCATTCATGTCATATACCCATAACTCTCGCACGTTCAATCTTGACAACTCTGATTTGCAGTTATATATATTGAGCTGACAAATTATTCCCAGTGATGAAGAGTTAATTAAAAGAAATTTTGAAACAGTAGTAGAAATTACAAAGATAGAGCATATTTCTTTACAGGATCATGACTTGATAAAATAAGATGCAGGGTTGAATCATTGTGAACCTGCATTACGCTTATATGGCACAACATCGACTCTTGTTTTGAATTTGCAGTTCACCCCACTGAAAATTTTCAGTTTCCCATTGAGATTTTCAGTGGAAAAATGGTTAACCAATTAAAATTATAATGCAGTATCAGCTGAAGAAAAGTTTGTCCTCTACCCCACTGTGAACATAGCTGTGCAATAACAGTAACAACTATTTCTGATGTCTGGATAGCTCGTCCCTCTGCATGTAGGAGACCATTATCCTGTGACTGTGTTCTGTTCTGCTGATATAATCTCTTAAATAAAGTTTTATTGTTTGCTTTCCTTAATTGAAGTACAGTAGAAAAGACACGGCCTTTAAGGAGCTTCAATTTAATCACTGCCTTGGAGCTTTGAAGGTGTTTCAAGTTGTCTTTCAGTGTACTTCAAAACATCCTTGATAAAAGAATGTGTGTGGAGGTGGAGTGAGAGTATTACTGGCAATTATATTTTATGCAGAGTTATAAAAAGTTTACTTAACTGCCATCCTTCTGCCAACTTCCCTACTATGGTTTTGACCCTCTCACTGCTCTGCTAAGTGATCAAATCCTGTAAAATATTTTTCTTGCAGGTCTTATTTTACCCCTTTTTGGAGATGAATATTTCTTTGAACAGATAAGCCAAATTTAATTTTTTTTAATCTTTTCTGGGTTACAAAATCGGAAACTCTTACAATTTTTAATATGATTTTAATTCACTAGTCCTAAAAGGGAACCTTCAAACAATGAAGACTGACCTTGCATTGACAGATGTATGGGCAAACAGACTTGATACTGGCAGGTATTTTCCTTTTACCCTGGACTATATAAACGTATTTAACAGTCCCCTGCTCCCAGTAATGAAAAAAACTGAAAACCATTATAATATAGTCTAAAATAGAAACTCATAGCAACGATAACCAGCGCATGGCTACAAAAATATCAATTAACTGTGTGAGCAAGAAAAATGGGAAGTTACTCACTGGTAAGAAAATGCTGGGAAGTAGGGCCAAAATCCCTGTGAGCTTCATGCAGTTGCCTGATACGCTCATCAATGGCCACCTGTTAAGAGAGGAGAAAAAAATTTACTCTCTTCTAAACAAGTAACAAGTAGCAAATATAGTCAGACACTTTTTTCATTAGAGAACATTCTGCTTAAAATTAAGCAGGCTCCTGCAACAATCGTTAACCCTCAGGGCTTAACTGAGATTTAATGTGTCTTATCCAAAAACAAGGAAGTCAAAAAAGGTTTGAGTTTGTTTTTTTGTGGCCCCTTCCCCCCCCCCACACTTTAACCTGATGCTAGAACAAGTTGAAGATGAAAAGGCTGATAAATAAAGGTATAGCAAACTGGCCTAACTTTATGTACCTGAAGAGAATACGACTGTTGCTTGCCAATATTGAAGTCAGAAACATTCCTCTATGTTAATACTTTTACAGAACTACCTCAAAAGTACTTTTTGAGAGTATACTATTATAAATCAGCATGTGAAAAGTAATCTCTTTTAATGTGGACATGTTAACCATATTTTAACCGAGTGCTGAAATGAGAGTAACCAAAGAGCATCTGGTACAAACATTTCTCGGTTCCTTTAATCAGTCAAATCCTAGCCCCTCGACCCTTTCCTTGGAATAGTCCTTTGAAGAACATGTTGTTTTAGTGTCGTGTTGGGTTGGTGTACTGCATGAAAACACAGATGCTAGTTGTAAGATTGGTTTTATCTTTACCCTTGAAAATCCCAGCAGAATTAAATATCAAGAAAGCAGCCAAGAGTGGGTGGTTGCTATAAGATTCCATAGTGTACGAATTACATCTACCAGCAGCTTTATAGCCTATATGCTAAAAGGATACCATCATTAAGTTAGGCCTAAGAATAGGATTAGGTAAAGCAAGAAAGTATGTTTGAAAGTAATGACAGAATATTTTAGAAATGTATTAAGTAAAATAACTACTAGGAAACAGATTCATTGAACTTAAATATTGCCTGTAAGAAAAAGTGTTGTATCAACACTGGCGAAGCAGAAGGTAAAAGTGATTCGTCTGTTTTTATTGTCCTAATTGTGAGATACATAACAAAGAAACAAATAGGTTACATGAGTAAAAAGTAATCCACATTTTAAAACTTTCAGGGATTTTTTTGGTTGGTGGTAGGAAGCAGCGATTGCATAATACCTGGGCATGATTCAATTAGAA
Source organism: Oceanodroma leucorhoa (assembly GCA_030449065.1). Lineage (NCBI taxonomy): Eukaryota > Metazoa > Chordata > Aves > Procellariiformes > Oceanodroma > Oceanodroma leucorhoa. The sequence continues at coordinate 6,778,078 of JASVER010000046.1, read as the reverse complement.
GGGAAAAATGATGATAGAATTGAYTAGCTCTTTGATATGGCTGTGTGTGTTTGCCAAATAACCCCCAGCCCCCAAAATCTTTCACTAAACACAATAAAAATTTAACATCAGGACGTGAATTCTTTGCTTAGAGTTTCAAAACTGATACCATGATCAAAAAACCCCCATTCCTTTCTTTCCTAAAGCCATTTTTCAGATGCTCTTCCTACAGCTTCCTCCAGTTCTGTCTTCTTTTCTCTTCTGGCTTCCTATACACAGATACGATCAATGATGTGATTTATTGTTAGTCCTCATTGACCAGCACCTCCCCATATACTTCAGCTACTATATCGCCACATAGCCTCTGTTATTATTTCTACTGTTTTCTTGAATCCAGAATTGCTCACAGAGCAACATTTATATTAGTAGGTTTAAGGCAGGCACATGCTGGCTCAGTCCTACAACCTGTACTTTTTCTGTTTAATCTTGCTGACTGCTTAGCTAGACAAAACTAAGCCTAGGAAGAGGCTGAACTCTGGCTAACTTCTGAAACTATTGGCAGAAGAAGGCTGGGTAAAGGACAATTTAAGCCTAGAGCGAATTACATGGACAGATGTTCTGTTAAGCAATGCTTCATACTAGGGACTGGCTTTGGGCTTGAGTTCACACCTAATTCACAGCATAGATATAAGCTAGGGAAGTCTGTAAGTGCATGGAAAACAATGATAGGGCTGCTTCTGGCCATCAATATCATTAGCTTAAGTATAGAATCATAAACTAATGTGATATTATTTTTGAGTAAGAAATGGCCTTTCAATGAAGAATAGGAAGATAATCTTAAACATACATAAAACAAACACATGCAAATAAAAAAATACTGGAAAAATGTTAATGGAATATATATACTCTTTGGGATCCTCTTAAAATAAACCTCATTACCTACCTATTTTGTTATTAGGACATTATTGATTAGTAAAGAAACATAAGACTCCTCCTTTATATTAGTACTTACTTTTCAATAACTCATCTAGGACAGAAAAAGTACTTTCTGGCATGCAGAATCTCTAAAGAGAAAGAGAGCTCCACAAATACACAGCGGGGAGCAGTGTTTCATACAGGAGAATGACAGCAGCCAGCTTGTGGTCAGAATAGAGTATGGGAACCCTTTGGTGTGTGTGACCATTGGCAGCACACAGCCCATACACCTTCTTTAAGTGCACTAAAACTGAGAATTTCAATCAATTCAAAGTATCCAGGTGAGCTTTTAGCTGCACAAAATTATTAAACTGGGATTTTTAGCCCTATATGCACATCCAGCAAAATAAAATACCTTACACACTTCAGGGTAAACTTTCAAACTGAACAGCCTTGGATGTGAGCCAGGAAATACCTCTGCCTAGAGGTAGATTTTGTCAATACAGAGATGAATAAAACATTGGGAAATCTTGAGTATTCTCCAGGAAATATCACCTGAGAACACAAAAAATTATTCCATTTGGCTGCCAGGAAATACCACTTATTGACATATTGGCATACTACCTTTCAGGTGCCAGAAGATGAACTCACTGTTGATGGCAGAGCAAGGAAGATTACTGCAGTTAGTCTTTATGAATTTTACCAAGACTAAGACGTAAGTGATAAAATAAAAGAATTTGAACACACAATAAAAAAAMCACACACCTAACAAACAATGATTACTTAAAGTTACAGAATAATGTGTCCCTGATCCAACAAAATCAGAGCTGGATTTGGCTTTGTGGCTTACACCCTAACTGCCYGGAGAAGGAGAATCATATCCACCTAGAGTCTTCATAGCTGATTCTTGAAAATAATTCTCACTGGCATGTATTTTTTTTTTTTTTTTACTCATTTTCAAAAACAAGCCATAGGGAATTCCTAAATGTTAAGTTTTGTCTTGTTTTCTTCCAAGTCAAGTGAAACAGGTTCCTCCAATATAAGCACAAACAGTACCCTATGTATTTTTGTATGCTATGCTCTGAACCAAGTGCAGTTTTCCTTAGAACAAAATGATGTTGTGAAAAATTGGAGCTGTGTGTGAAGAAGATAGGAAAATTTTCAACCTGATTCAAGCATTCATTTTCCTTGCTTTAAATGGAAGAAAACATATATACTGTTAATGAAGTTTTGTAAATACCCCCCCTGCCATGTCTCAATAGTCAAATGAAAATTTATGTCTGCTGACTTCAGCAATCTCTTCCTACTAGTATCAGCTTAGCCAGACTAATATGCAAAAAGTAATAATTTTAAAGGCACTATTACAAGTACATAACATGCAAGATGGGACTATGGATTGGATTTGGGTATCTCTTAGGTAAAACTCTACAGTATTTCTCTGCAAGTAATGTTACTAAAAAAAAACAGTAGATGGATTTCTAAGTAGTAAGCTCTTGCTTTATCTGAATGAAGATATAAGAATTTGGGTTTAAATGACCAAAATCTTCTTATATCTGATTTTGCCCTAAAAACAAACATCAGGATTTTCTGCAATTGGGATACTGGAACTGTTGCTTTTCTTCACTGAGAATCATAGAATCATAGAATCATTAAGGTTGGAAAAGACCTCTAAGATCATCGAGTCCAACCATCAACCCAGTACCCATGCCCACTAAACCATGTCCCGAAGCACCACACCCACACGTTTTTTGAACACCTCCAGGGATGGTGACTCCACCACTTCCCTGGGCAGCCTGTTCCAATGCCTGACTACCCTTTCAGTGAAGAAATTTTTCCTAATATCGAACCTAAACCTCCCCTGGCGCAACTTGAGGCCATTTCCTCTCGTCCTATCACTTGTTACTTGGGAGAAGAGACCAACACCCACCTCGCTGCAACCTCCTTTCAGGTAGTTGTACAGAGCGATAAGGTCTCCCCTCAGTCTCCTCTTCTCCAGGCTAAACAACCCCAGCTCCCTCAGCCGCTCCTCATAAGACCTGTTCTCCAGACCCTTCACCAGCCTCGTCGCCCTTCTCTGGACACGCTCCAGCACCTCAATGTCCTTCTTGTAGTGAGGGGCCCAAAACTGAACACAGTATTCGAGGTGCGGCCTCACCAGTGCCGAGTACAGCGGCACGATCACCTCCCTACTCCTGCTGGCCACACTATTCCTGATACAGGCCAGGATGCCGTTGGCCTTTTTGGCCACCTGGGCACACTGCCGGCTCATGTTCAGCCGGCCGTCAAGGATGCATGCTTGAAGAGACATGTATTTCCATTATTTATTTAGTCCACTGTTTTACATAGCATTTATCTTCTTTCAATCATAACAAATGAAAGAGCCACAGTATAGTGCAGTAAACATTATACTTTAAGCTGAAGATGGTAATATTAAAAATCCTATACTGATTTCAAGTGATATTGACATGGAAGATGAAGAGATTCTGCTAAACAAACAAACAAACAATCAAATAAAAATGTTATTTAAAGTTCCTCTCTTTTAAAGACTTTGAAAACATTTGATGAAGCAAGTTCTGTTTCCCATCATTTGAATGCAGCCATGTGAACTGAATATATATTCTGGTTCAGATAAACAAATTATGACAATAACAAAAGCAAAGCTATGTCATGTAATTGTTAGGAATAGTTTGTAAGTACTTTACATAATGTAGGGGTTCAACCTTGGAAACACTTGTTATAACAGCTCCACTGAAATCAGAATATGATTTGGGTCTACTACTAAATTCCCTCTTTTTTTTTTTTTTTTCCTCAATTTTACTGAGTTTTAACTGAGAACATTTTTATTACATCTAAAGCATTCTTTTGTGTTTATGTCCACGCTGCAGAACAGGCCTAGATCAAGAAAGAAAATTAAGTTGTTTGCTTGTCAGTATTTTCCATGTTCTCAAAAAGTACCTAACACCAACTATTAATGTGTGCTGGAGTTGCTGAGCTATTTAGAAAGATGTGATGGAAGAAGGAGGCACACACCAATTCATTGTTAAAGTTGTGCCTGCAAATAATGAGTGGCCTCAGCAAAGAGCTATAAAAATGATGTCTCTCCATCCATGAATTTTGTATTCTTGGATGTACAAATTCCATACTGGGACAACGTAATACTCAGCCTAGGTCTAGCACTGTGTCTTAATCCTGCCCTAGTCTTCCCCATAGCTTTGATGTTCAACTGAACAAGTTCAGTAGAGGAAACTACCTCTGGGATGCTTACCTCCTGGACAGATGATCTCTGATCACTAGGCTAAAGTGTACTCTGCAAAATGAGTGGCTCCAATGTTGTATGAGTGAAGGTGACTGGTTGAATACCTGTTTGTGCTCAGCACACTTAGAGAATTCACATCCAACAAACTTCAAAAGGAATTTATTCACAGTCTTATTTGTGACTCTTAAATGGTCACAGATAAATGGCCAATGAAGCTAGTGGTCATGTGCAGTGAGAAAACATCAGGCAAACAGGGAATGTTACAGATGAATACGTGAATGCCTCCATCCTCGTTAGCATTGAGGCAATTCAGAAAGAGACTTCTGTGGGTTCCAAACTCTAATTCAAGAAACACACCTGAATTACAAGTCAATTCACTTCTCTATCACAGTCCTCTGTTTGGACACACCCTTCTATAAAGATGATGAACAAAGCATACAAAAATACTAAAATATTAGGTATCTAGTAAACACTATTTATGGATCTCCCTTCTTGATATATTCAAATAATGTCTCCTGCAGTGCTTCTTAAAGAGATCTAGCATGCAACTGCATTTGGCTTTCCTTGCCAATATGAATAGTAAATGTGCAAATGCACACTCTTGAGCAAAAAAGCACAAACACCTATAGTTCTTCCTAAATGACACCGTAACAAAAACATCTTTGCTGTACTATAGCAGTTTAGTTAACTGCTGCTATGCTAGTGAAACAGCTAAAAAGATGCATTATACACTCATCTCTGCCTGCTTGAAAACATTATTATCTTGCAAAGATTATTTCATGTAAGAAAATTTAATAGTTTTCTTCTCATTCTAATTTTTAAACTGCAATCACATATGTTTGTAATATTTACATTTTTCTCAGAATATTTGATAAGCAAGGTAATAAAGAAGTTTATTACAGAAACAGGGGTTGAATTAGCATCCCTTAGCCTCTTGTAGTGTGATCAAGTTGCCATAATTGAAAAAAACTGTCAATTTTCTCCTAAAAGGCTGGAAAGAGATGTAAGTTCTTCAGAAGAAACAATGTGCAGAACAATGAATCAAAACCCATTCTGTTGATGGAGTAGTTATTTGTTTGCATTCACTTAAAAAAAACAAACAAAAAACCCACCCCAAAACCCAGAACAACTCTACATGTGACACCAGTGACAACATTATCTGAAAAGTCAATGTAGTTGAAACATGAAACTAGCAAATGAGAAGTCTATACGATTGTATATCGCATACCTTTGTACGTGATATCTCTTGGGGCCCACCCTGGTTTATTTCTAGGTGGACCTCTTTAGAAATATCTTAATTTGCCAAGCAAAGTAAGGCACTAAGTGGCTTTTTTTTTTTCTTTCTATGTTTGCTCTGCACACTTTGTTACATGTCCACAATTTCTAAGTTGACTTTTATTCTTTCTAGGAAAAAAAGATGTTTTTGACTTTGATGCTCATGGAAATGAACAGCAGCTTCTACTATCCCTATTTCTAAGCCAATTCATGCTGTCATTGAAAGAACTTAAGTGTTATGTGCTATTTTGGTAGGGGATTATTAAAACTATGATGGAAAAATTTTTTTCAATTCTCCTTCTTCCTCATTCACCATTGGTAGGTCTACTGATATGCTAGCCAAGTGCTAGAGTCCCAACCCAAAGTGTAGAGATTTTTTTTTTTTTTCCTTAAAAGAAAATGAAACTTTTCCTCACCAGATTTCTCTGAATGTTCTCACTTCTGAATAAAATATACCCAATATAGGCAAATATTGGAATGTCTTTCAATCCACCAAGAACACAACTTCAAATAGGGGARGGGGAGTAGGTTTCATTAAGTTCTATTTTGTAAAATTACTTCACTTTCTATTTTAAGATCATTGATAGAAGAGTGGGGAGGTCAGGTAGATATCATCTATCCCACTCAGTGCAGTTAGGCATCTACATTTGAGTTTAACTTCTTTAAATCATTATTCATTTGAAACAAAGCAACAGCATAAACTCTTCTGAGGTCCGAATAATACACTTTTTGTAAGAACATCTAAGGGCATGTGCAGCATAATATATATATAGACACTAGTTACAGAACTATGCTGCCCAAATGCAGGCAAATTATATGAAGGCATGTGAGTAGCAATTTTTACTACTTATTAACATGAGACAGTAGAAATGAGATCACTAGTTAAAAAAAAGGCAAAATATAAAGAGTTAAGACAATTGTTGAAAGGCTGAATATGCCTGGGATTCTGAGGAAAAATGGCAAGAAAGGAAGGAAAAGATTCTTCTCATCTAAACAGCTATATTTAGTGCAGCAGCAAAATGACACACAATCTCCTTTTTCAAAATTTGCTTCACGAAAGCCTGTTCTCATGAAAAGAGAAAGGCAATTTTCAGTATTAATAAGCATGCATACACATAATACATATTAAAATAACACTCCTTTAATTCCCCCACCATATTCATAGCATTTCCACAGCCTCCTGACCTTGAACTCCAATCACATTCAATTTGACTGCGTATCAAAGGAAACTAGCTTCTACAAGACTGTCTTTAATGTTACCCAGCAATTCTCCTCCCAAGAGCTGAAAAGCTTCTTTCTTTTCTCTCACTGACTTAGAGACTCAGAGCTGCCAAAGCAGTACTAGACTGTTCTTTACAAACCAATAAACAAGAAGATCTGGACTACTGTACTTCCAATAGCTACTGAATTCAGCCACTCACTATTCATTGTATATTAAGAGATAAGGATGGATTTAAATAAGCACACTTTGTGCTGTTAATGAGAAACAGCTGGGGAAAAGGAAATTGATAGTCATTGTTCTCAGCTGCTGAACTTCAGGTTTAAGTCTTGATAGTTACTGAGTTGATAGCACAGGAAAAGACAATTATTTTCCCAAGGAAAAGTTCTGTAACCTGAAATATTCTTAGAGTGTAAAAATTAACATGATGCGTGCTTATTTTCCATGTGAAAGTAAAAACAGATAAACATAATGTTACTCACAAGCATTTACAGCTGTTACAGAGACTAAATTCAAATTCCAAGATTTCTGGGTCATGGTAGGACTGTATACTTCAGCAGATTGAAATCTGAGTGACTTCATGCAATTCTCCTTTCAGTAAAAACAAAGAAATCCTAAAATCTGGTAGGATACGTGTATTGTACCTTGACTGCTTTTTTTAATCTTCAGATGAAACAAGAGAGTAAAATGTGATAAAAATTCAGGAAACATCTTAAAGCCCTGGGCATAGAGCCTTAGAAAACAGTAAATAAAAGAACAATCTCCTTGACTTAATATGTCTACTGCGAATAACCACCCATTGCTTCTTAGGCTTTTGTTTTATAATCCTAAATCAGTGAATTTCAGGCTTTGTGTATCTCTATGCCTAGGGAAAGAAAGTTAGGTCTTATGGTTTAAATAACAAAAACTTTCAAATTTAGAAGGAATAAAACACTTGTAAACCCTGCGAAATCTTAAGAACAAACATCTTTAGGAAACAGTTCTCTTAGAAAACATTACCTGTTTTGTTGTGGATAAAAGATATTCTGCCAGAGAGGCCTAGCATTTGACATCTCCATTGCTGCTGTAAAAGCCATCACACATGCTGGTGGGGGTTCTGCAAGGGAGTTGGCTTTCACATCATTGTATGTTCCTCATTTCTATTCATGCACTTTTGTTAGGTATAAAATATTTTATGAAACCAATATGAGCTGAGCATGGACTCGGCCTTTTAAAAGTACAAGAAACTGTTGTGCGGTCCTCCATTCTTGAGCATTTTATTAACAAAGGTTTCAAATTCTTGACTTCCCAGCCACCTTAATTCTCTTTTAATATTGCTTTTTATATGTAATTTAATCAGTATGAACTATTTTTCTGCTAAATTTTATAGTGTACCAAGAAAGTAATTTTACAAATGATATAGTTAGCAACCATTTTTTCACTAAACAGCACTGCACGAATTGAAAAGTTCCCAGCTCACAATCTACATTAGCTTCAAATATATAAATACCCATTGACGTCCCTCACTAGATTCCACTTCAAGTAGGCTGTGGCTTGCCTAACCACATCTCTGTACATTTGGACAGTGCTTCTATATTCCTTTCAGGTTACCTGTCCGTGCTTCCACTTTCTGTATAGTCCTTTTTTATTGTTGAGTTTTGCCAGGAGCTCCTTGTTCATCCATACAGGCCTCCTGGCATTTTTGCCTGACTTCCTGCTCTTCATGATGGACAAGTTTTGAGCTTGCAGAAGGTGATCCTTGCATACTAACCAACTTTCTTGGACCTCTCTTCCTTCCAGGGCCTTATCCCATAGAATTCTTCCAAGCAGATCCCTGAAGAGACTGCTTTGCTGAAGGCCAGGCTTGTGGACTCATGGTCACTCAGCCAAGACTGCCTTCGATGTTCACCTCCCCAGTGAGCCCTTGTTTGCAAGTACGAGGTCCAGCAGAGCATCTGTCTTCATTGGCTCCTTGATCAGCCACATCTTTCATCAATGCTATCCAGGAACTTACTGCATTGCTTATGACCTGCTGTGTTGTCCCTCCAGCAGATAATCGGGGTGGTCCCCCACGGGGACCTTGGCTCAGGCCTGTGAACATGAGGCTACTTCAAGCCACCTGTAAAAGGCCTCAACCATTTGTTCTTCTTGGTGAGGTAGCCTATAGCAGACACCCACTACCATGTCACCTATACTGGTCTGCTCTTTAATCCTCACCCGTAAGTTCTCAATTGGTTCCTTTTTCAACCCCATCATTCCTAGTTTAAAGCTCTTCTTTATGTATCTTCTATACAGCCCCATAAAATATACTCCTTAGAGCTCTGACTATGTAGACCTATAGATTCAGTGATTTCTGTTCTGCCTTCAGCATAAAGGTGAAACTATATATACTCTTAGTTCTATATTGTAAGCTGGGGAAAAGAGAAACTAAAATGCAACTAGGGACAGCATGTGTTCTGTAGTAAGTAAAACCACCTGATATGGAGCTCAGCATGGCATATGTTCTTTCTGAGACCAAATCTTACTTTTGAGATCAAGGCACCTGCACACTATATGCTTTGAAATATTTCCACATAAAATTATTCTTTTTTTTTTTTTATAACAGTCTGTCTGTCCTTCAGGATTACTCATCATCCAAAAGACTTTTAGGTGGTATACTGTGATTATCTCTAGGCACCGTAACCAAGAGACATGTGGATCAATCGGAGAGAGCCTGGAGAAATTAGCAAGAATGATGGTGACCTACAATGAAGGGTTGAGTGAGTAATTGCAGTTAAAACTGAGGAACAGATGTCTTAGGAAATCAGGAAACAAGGACAAATCTGAAATGATAGTTAGTCCTCTCTCTTTTCCTACTATGAATATATAAATTTCTGCTGTGTCAGTGGTATTAGATCTGATTTAATTGTGCTAAAAACACAGGGTATTTGGAGGGTTCTGGGTTATAAGCCATGATGAGTGTTATTTATAAGAAAAAAATTCCGACATGTGCTTTCCATGTTATTTATGTTAAATATCATAAACAGCCTATATATGAAGATATATGCTTGTGCTAGTTTTGGCTGGGACAGAGTTAATTTTCTTCATAGTAGCTAGTATGGGACTATGTTTTGGATTTGTGCTGAAAACAGTGTTGATAACACAGGGATGTTTTCGTTACTGCTGAGCAGTGCTTACACAGAGTCAAGACCTTTTCTGCTCCTCACACCACCCCACCAGCGAGTAGGCTGGGGGTGCACAAGAAGTTGGGGGGGACACAGCTGGGACAGCTGACCCCAACTGACCAAAGGTATATTCCATACCATATGACGTCATGCTCAGCATATAAAGCTGGGGGAAGAAGAAGGAAGGGGGGGACGTTCAGAGTGATGGCGTTTGTCTTCCCATGTAACCGTTACACATGATGGAGCCCTGCTTTCCTGGGGATGGCTGAGCACCTGCCTGCCCATGGGAAGCAGTGAATTAATTCCTTGTTTTGCTTTGCTTGCGTGTGCAGCTTTTGCTTTGCCTATTAAACTGTCTTTATCTCAACCCATGAGTTTTCTCACTTTTACCCTTCCTATTCTCTCCCCCATCCCACCGGGAGGGAGGGAGTGAGCGGCTGTGTGGGGCTCAGTTGCTGGCTGAGGTTAAACCATGACAATGCTTTTCAATCATTCTGTTGGGAAATAGAGGAAATTAGGAGAAACCTATTTTTCAAATTTTGGCATGAACAGAAGGTGAATTCCTTCAAGTACAAACCCCAATTTTTCACCTCTTATGCAACGTGCTCTTGTACCAAAATTAGGGGAAATCTTAGTTCCCAAAACCAGAAATTCAGATTATTGGAGGGGAAGGGAGGATGGAGTGCAGTCTAATACAAATTATTCCTAAAACTGAAGATATGTACTATTTCACATATAAAGTTCATAATGTTTCCAGAATTGTAAAATGTCATTAGTATGTTACACTTGTAAGCATCTCCCATATTTTCTGCAAATCTAAAATGATGATGGTCTCCTCCGCTGAAGGCAATGGAAACACAGGTGATTTGATAGAAGCTCAGTTCCACCCTTTTCTTCCCTCTTACCCTCTTAATCCCCAGACAGTCTCATCAATTCTACATACAGATAATTCCTCAACCATTTTAAATCAAGAAGGTTTCAGCAACTTAAAAAAAGGGGAAAAGTTGTAAGATACGCTACTTCAAAATATCAAATGTAAAATACCTCCATTCTGTCCTGTCTGTGACTGATTGCACAAACTTGATACTTTTTTCCTCTCCCATTTCTACCTCCAGTGAGTTTCAAGGTGCATTATTTCTTCAGTCACATTTGTTCTAAATAGTATCTTACTCCACCGGAGGTGTTACAGATTTCACTGACACTATTCATGCAAAAAGTTACTGTTTTGCATGAGTGAAGGCATCTGGATTGGGACAGGAAGCAATAGAAAAGATCAGCTCCAGTGAGAAATCTTTACGAAAGATTTGTTCTCTGTCAAATGCTTATAGAAAAGCAACTTGCAGCAGGGCAGTACAGGGCATTGATCTGCAAAACCTATCTTGAGGCCATTGACATTTCCCATCACTTAAGAAAAAAAGTGGTACATTTAGATTCCGGGTACATCACATTTACACTCTTGTGATGATTCTTAAAATAGTATACAGGCATCTCAGAGGTAGGGAAAAGTTTTGCAGGGCTACATGGACATTGCCTCCACCCTTCCCCTGCATTTTTCCTACAGAACTTCTGTTATCTAATTATTCTGTTATCCTCAGTCTAAAGGTTTAATATGTTTAAACATTTTGTAACAGCAAAAGGCTGAAACATTAATTATGATACTGTTGTCGCTGAAACATTAGTCTTTTTAGGCTCTAACCATCTACTGTTCCTACCCTAACATGGTTGTTTGATAGATGTGTTTCTTTTAGGGATTGTCTCTTCACTTTTGGGGCATGCATGAAAACTAACATCAGGAGTACTGTAGTTAGGTCTCCTTAATATACAACTGTAAAGACATAATAAATGACACCTTGCTATGGCCTTTTTTATTTCTTTTGCTTCTCTGCTAAAATACTGTTATTTCTCTTAATTATACTTTTTACATTTTTGAAATAGAATTGACTCCTTTTTATTTTGTTTAAAAATATTTCTAAACAATTTGAAATCCATTCTTCTTTTTTGTACTTTATTTGAAAATGCTCTTATTAATGTTTCATAGTCCATCCCTAAGGTAAAGCACTACTGTCTCTTAACAAGATTTTGATGTGGGTTTTTTTGGCTTTTCTTTTTCCCTCTTTCTCATTTTTTTCTCTCATTAAACTAAAAAAGAAAAAAAAATCATGTTGCACTGAAAATGCCATTTGTTTCTGAAAGGTCAGGTAATATACACAGTTTTTGTGCCAAAGGGAATGTATCTTTGGTGACTTAGGGAATTGTAAGTAGAATGTCATGCAAGAAATATTTTATTTTATAGCTGCCAAAGAACATATGCCTGCAATTTCCTGTATCAGTTGAGCATCACCAGTGAAGATTATTCTTTTATAGTTCTAGTTACATTCTCTCACTTTCATTGATGTTTTATCATATTAGTTTTATTGCTCCTTTTCCCCAGATTCACTATTTGTGAATCTCCAGTGCCGTTGCTAGCATTAGTTTGGGAATAACTGTTCATCACTGCAAGTGAGAAGCTCATAACCCGGACCTGTATTTTATACATGTTACTTCTAAAAGAAACAGAGGTTGCATTCAGTATTGTCTTTACTCAGCACTACTTTTAGCTGATTACCATTTTGAAGTTTTTTCTTTGGCCATCTTTAGCTCCCTTCCACTTGTATTGCCCTCTGACTCCTCTGGATTATCATTCCATCAGTATTCAAGAGACGTCAATTTTTAGTCCTGTCTTTTTCACTTTCTTCTCTCCTTAATTTGTTGTTGAGTATCTTCATTCTCTTTTATAATTTCAATTCACACTTCAAAACCCGTGTTGCTACCCCAAATGAAGTGAAAATACGTTTTTCATACATATGTAGTAAAACTCTGAATTTTATCTAATAATGTTTATAAATAAGAGCTGAAGAATTACTTAGACTTAAGTATGCTGCYACATATGTAATACCAAGCCAAAAGGTATACAGGGGAGACTGTGTAAGTGAGATTTATCCATCCTAACTCAGGAGTCCTAAGGTGACACAGCTAAATCAGCCTTCCTCGATCAGAAATGAAGAGAAATATGTATCTCCTGAGACAATTCCACTCAAACTACGACAGACACCTCAGAATAATCCTCTAAAGATATGTTTAAATATGATTTTTATAAAGTTTAATTTTCCTAAGTGAGTTTGCATGCAAAGGAGGAAGATTCTTGGGAAGACTGACAGAAGGAACGCATGGAGGAAGAGGAATATAGGAAAGCAGAGGAGAAGGTGGAAGGTAAGACAAAAATGTTCTTTACTGGGGGACACTATAGGGTAATAATGCATAGATTCTACGTGCAGCAGCACTTGTATTCATCCCATATCTGTTCTTTTTCATATTTTCTGCTCTCTCATCTTCTTTTTTGAGAGTTAGTTACACCAATGGTGATAAATCTATTAACTCTAAATAATCCTTAGTCCCAAAACTTCCCCAAACAGATCACCTATTTGGTTTCCTTTTTAGCTGCACAGGGTGAAACCAGTAAGATGATGTCACTAGAGACAGTTTCATTACAGTGTGATCTATTCACATTATTTGCTTGTTTCATCCATGTTCTTGCAACTGGCAATCTCAAGAGTATGATACTCTGTTTCAAGATGTATTAAAACTATTTGCTTAATGAAGTGCTGACTCAGCATGAAAAGAAAAGCTTCATTTCATGAGATTACTAACCGGATGGATTAAACAAACTTTATTTATTGTTCTTGTCCAATGAACCTTTTGAAGATGGCCTCTCAGTCTCAATGACTTCTGCAGAATGTTCTATATCCCAGCAGCTGCTCAAGCTTGGGAGCATCCATACAATCAGTGCTTAATGCTCCCTGTTATCTGGCACTTCTTTGTGTACAACTACAGCTTCTGATTTTGCACAAAAGCCTCTTTTTCTCCCTGGGGAAGACATGCATATAGCACACTGAGAGATGATAAAATGACTCTAGGCAAATAACAGTTCAAATGGAAACAATTGCTGATAGGATTGATGCTACACTGATTGAAGATAATGGCAAAACTCCTATAATAGTGTAATATGACTTGTGAGAGGAGCTGTCTTCATCCTGTAGCTGGTCAAAGTCTATATATTTATGCTTTCTAATCTGTGAGTTAAATTCAAGTGACATGAAAGCAAAACCTAAGTTATACGTAGCCGATACTGCTAAACCACAATGATACAAAACTCTATAATTTAAATTGGAAGAGACATTCTCTTATTTCCACAGTTTAATCTGTTTGAGAAGAAAAGGTGTTTATAATTTTAAAAAATAAATAATATTATATCACTTATTTACAGAGAATGTGGGATGGTATATAGTGAAGGTTAAGAGTTATACTGGCATGAATTATCACAGCGTATGCATGCATTCAAGAAAACCATCACTTCGTGTGTGTCAAAAAAAAGCACTATCATATAGTACACATGGTAAGTGCCATAAATTTTATTCAAGTAATTCAGTAACATTACATGCAGTTTTCTTCTTAAATCTGTTGTTATTAGCCCTCTCTTTGCGAAGCTGAATACCCTATTTACCACTGCCAATCTGTAAAGGTCTCAGATGAAACTAAAATCTTTGAAAATGGCTTTGTTCAATCCCCAGATCTATCCACTTCACAGATTCAGATCCTCCCATGAACAGAGGGAGGGTTCTTCCTTCCCAGTGGAACAAAGCTCCAAGCTGCAGCCCTGCAGGAGGTAGTGGAATTAAAGCTATGATATTTTGTGTTTCCAGGAAAACTGTAACTGGTCTGCACTGACTATTGACATTTCACAGACTTCATATTAGTGCAAACGTTAAACATACCTTTTTTGCATATCAGTTCAAAAATGAACGCAACAAACTCTGGAGCAAAAATATTGTGGTAGAGCTGTTAAAATGCATTTAATGTCTGCACAGCCTCAAGTATGAAAAATAACCTTTAACCTCCAGATAATAAGTCACATTTCGAAAAATGGTTTTGTTGTTTATTATCAAATGCCATAAAACACTCTCTTAAATTTACCACCTTATTCACAGCTATCTGTATTTTATCACTTTTTTCCCACAAGTAAATAAGTTTTTCTGTTTAGGCTTGCCTATTACTCATTTGTTTTGAAGACCAGAGAATCGGGAAATTCTAAGAATAGAAGGGATCTTGGAGAATTAAGACAGTAAGAAAGATGGAGATCTGGCRGAGGAGCACCGCTGAAGGGGAATGCAATGCAACTGTTTGTGAAACAAGGAGTAATAATAGGAGAGAAGCAAAGACAAGATTTCCAAGACAGTCTGAAGCCAGCCTCAAAACTTGAATTTGCAGTATCTATCTGTATAGTGGCACCATATAATACACTGACAGGCAATTACAAAACTTTAATTTACTAAGTCAGAAACCCTTCCTGAATCTCTAACTTACAAGCTATTGTTATCACAGCGATAAGTTGACACATGGCCTTCAAGTTAGGCAAATAAAGGAAAAAAATGAGCATTCTCTTGAAAAAAATCTGTTTATGAAAGACTTAATTATGAAGGGCTTGCTCAAGAAAGGATTCCACAAGACAAAGAAAAGTAAAACCATTCTTATAACTCATAAAACTTGAGTGATCTCTATGAAAGGTCCTCATTATTTCTATAAAATACTTTTAAAAATCAGTGAAAGAGCATCTTAACACGATGCGTACAGTTTAAGAAATAAGGATGGACTTGATTTCAGTAAAACTGACAGCAAAGCTGCTATTTGCTTTAATGCTACAAGATCAGATGCCATATTTTTATATAAAATTTCATTAACACTTCTGAGATTGAAATTTATTCTCAGAGATTACAGAAAGTAAAAAAAAAAACACCAACAAAACAACACCACCAATATATGAGAATAGAAATGATCACTGGCCCATCAGGTGAGGTTTTTGTAGGATCACCTAATCMCAACATCAAACCAATGCCATTAAAATTAAGTAAGCAATCCCATTGTCCAAATGACAAACAAGGTTAATACATCAGATGGCTAGGACTTATACAGAAATCTGAAGGTAGAAATAAGTTTCTGTAAGCCTTTTGACAAATTATGTCAAATAAAAATTATCAGGTCATCTATAAAAAGCAAATGAAATCATGTTTGTTCAATATACTATTTGCTGCAATGAGTTTATACATTTGAATGAGACACACAAAGGAATTTCATGCAGCATTGAGTCTTGTGTAACTTTATTTAGAAATTATTAACAAGCAGAAGTTTACAAATGGAAGATAAAAAGATTTAACTGGGGTTTTTTTTGTGTTCATACTTACCTTTTTAACATAATGAAAACCCCAAGGAATAAAATTGTGGATGTAGAGTCATTTAACTCTGAAACCTTTTTGTCCTAGTGTGTTACCTTTTCTTTGTCCATTCTGAATCAATGATGACAGTCCTTATTATTAGTACTATGTAGATGAATTTTTGTTTCTGTTATAATAAGCACATGGCTATATGACTGACATTTTTGTCAGTCCATTTATTGTTTTACTTGTTCTGTTTGTCTTTTAATATCATTTAGTTACATACTTCAATTTTTTTATGCCTTTTTAAATTTATCTGTAAAAAAAAAAGTAAAACCTCACTGCAGGAAGGTTTTTCCTTTTCCCTTCTCTTTCCCTCATTAGAACTCACTCGCTCTGCTTTCCACAGATCCTGTTATGTCTTTTCTTTTCTACCTGGTAGGTCTTTTCACAACCTTCATAGTCTTCCCCCACAGTCTCAGGAAAAACCTAAGACAGAAGCCGTTATTTAGACAGTCTGTTCAGTCAATAGCTTCA
The DNA here is from genome assembly GCA_030449065.1 of Oceanodroma leucorhoa. Taxonomy (NCBI): domain Eukaryota; kingdom Metazoa; phylum Chordata; class Aves; order Procellariiformes; genus Oceanodroma; species Oceanodroma leucorhoa. The sequence continues at coordinate 6,761,509 of JASVER010000046.1, read as the reverse complement.
CCATGCAGTAAGATTCCCCTGAACAAACAAGTGCTTTGATTACATACTGCTGGAATAGCAATGCTGGCCTACAGTTATATGTCCGTAACTGCTTTCTGGCTGCAGAAGCCAAATTCCACTCTGATGATCTATAATTGCTTTTGACTGGGTAATTTTTATCCTTTTGTGTTGCCAGCAGTGGCAGACAGGAGGCTGTAAGGCAGCTACAAATCCCAAAGTGAACTTTCAAAACTACAGTTTGAGAAACCAGTAGAAGAGTTGGTGAACTGAACAGGGTGCAGTGAGACTGAAAAGTTTGGTAGGAAACCCACATGGGCAAAATTTCCAAGCCTACATGTATTTTAGAAAAAAAAAAGTCCACAACGAAACTGGGGTTGCATTTGATTTTGAAATATATGTCCTTGTAGACCATTCCATGGCATTTCCCTAAGGACATCCACTCTATCAGTGTGTTTCTAGTTCAGCTGCCGTTACCATTACACTGTATTATTATTTAGCATTTGTCTTGTACAAGGGAAAACAATGATGAAATCAGGGAGGAAAAAGAGGGAAAAAAACAACAGCTGAGAAACTAGGAATACAGATCTTGTACTGTTAATGTTCATCATATGAGAGAACAACTGGTAGGATCATGTATCTGAAGGGTGCAGAATTTGGTAAGGGAAAAATACAACTTTATAGGCTCATGTGAATAAAGTGTACTAATTTAATAATATTTCAGATTCTTTTGAAAGGTAAATTTGCAAAGTGATGCATATAATACTTAAGAAAGAGACAAATCCTTTCTGCTGTGACTCCYGCTTCCAATGCCAACAAGAAGCTCCCTCACCCGATCCTCCCATTCTGCTCCCCCTCCTCACCACTGTCAATGTCCTGTTAGATTCTGCCTGGGCTCCTGTCGTTTGCTTCATACTATCACATTCTGCCTGTTTTAAGTTATTCTTCAGAGTTTAAGTGTTCTTCTATTTTTTCTTGTCCTGCCTTCTGTGTTTTCTTTCTTTCTTCCCTAGCAGTCATCCTTATAACCTCCAGATTTCAAAAATGCACTGCTTGCACTGCCTCATAGCAAGCCGGCTTCTCCCCTATGTTCTCTGCAGTGTGGCCAAAAGTAAATCTGAAAAAAATTACTAGAATCCCTGTTATGATAGCAACTTACAGGTTAGGCTTCTTAAAGAATTTACTTTTCTGCCCACTCCGGTTCACTTTTTTTTTGATAATAGGATGTTTCATTTCTGACCAGTGCAAATATGAGAACTCCAATTGTGGCTCAACAACAAGGACATCTTGTGTTTCCGTTTCATGAAGTCCACATGATTCAATATTTTGACTGCAGTACTTACCAACCAATCTTATACTACAGAACAATTGGCCTGGTTTCTGTGCTGCTTAGAAATAAAAATCATGGCAACTTGTGATTTTTTTTTTGTGGCAATCTGAAATACTTTCCACTGAAACTGGTAAAACCTTCAAAGTTTATACAGAGGCACTTGTTGGATTTAAAATAATTTGGCATTTTTTTTCCCAGCCATCCATCTGTGTGTCTGTTGTGATAGCCTAGTGCTGCAAGAATAAATTATATACCTGCTTGTCAGCTCTCAAACATATTTTTGTTTCCCATGTTGTCAGAAAATCTGCTTTGATATGTGTGCGTAAAAATATGCGTAGGAGTATATGTATACAACAACTTCTTTCCTTCCAACATCATCCCAGAACTTAAATTATTCTGACTATGGTTAGAAAACTTTATAAAAAATATGGTCGGCTTAAGTAGAGAATAATATCTAAAAAGTACAGAACATTGGTGAGCAAGAGAAAAATTAAACTTTAGCTGTGTTTGCTTCAATAAGACTACCAGAAACTCCAAATCATTCTTGTGAAGCCGTTTTCTAACTAGCAAAATCTGAACTGCCTGAAGACCTCTGAGGGCCTTCTGGAAAATAACTGATGAAACACCACATTTTTAAAGCTGTTGGGGGTTTTTTGTGTTTGTTTTTCACATCCAGCTGCACAAGGTTTAATACACTGAGTTAAGGAGGCACAAGCAATTCACTTCCAGAGGACTAATTCACCAATTCTGGACCAACATTTTCTCCTGTCTTTGATCCAGTACAGGTTTAGCAGCATTGACTATGTGCTTTTACATGTAGTCATGACTACATCCTCTAAAGCTACAGAAGTGAGGTATATCCAGAGAGTTATAATCACTCATTTGTGTCTGTATTATGGTTCACGATAGCATCGATAACACTGGAAATGTGAGGAGCGCCTTCAAAGTTAAGTTAGGCTGTCAAAAGATGTAATTTTAATATAGCCTTTTTTTTTCTAGTTTTAAAAGTTTTAAAATGAAACCTTGGACTTGTTCAAACATTGTTCCCTTCAGAAAATGCATTACTAATCTTGAGTCCTACAGCAGCAAAACCATTTTGCCTGCCAGTTTTCTGTCACTGTTATGAGCACTTGAAATTGTTTAACAACAGAAGTGGGATTTCCTTATTAATTGGGGAACTATTGACCAACTGCTATACTGGCAGCTAAGATTTCTTCCTTGATAGATTCATATTAGCTATAGTATCTATATTCAAAATGTTCTGGCCTTAATCTTTAAGAATTCTACTGTTTGTATCTATAAAATGCAGATTGAATGATCCGTTTACAGTTTCCTTGTATTACCAGGATATATTAACTAGACAATATTAGGAACAGTGGAAGTCATATTCTAAAAATTGTATTTCACACACTATGAACTTGTTCTTAGGATACTAGGACACTTCTCATCATAAGATCTTATTGGGTCTGGCTTATTAGGCCAGACTACGATCTTAGAAGTAAAGAATGAGGGAATAAATATTCAGTTAAATGCTTACTATTAAACAGTGAGAATTAACAAGATTAGCAATAAGAGTGTTACTTCACAAGATTAACAAGAGTAGCAGTAAGCACAGAGAAAAGAAAATCTTGTTGATCATGCCACCTTTTGTAAATCAGAGTGAGACTGTATAATGTTGTAAACCCAAGGCGTATTACTGAGTAATCAGACTTGATTAGTATTTATTATTTTAAAGGCAAAGCGAAGTACACATCACTAGTAATTGTAACTGAACACCTGATTCATGCTTGGTAGAAAGGCAAAGTTCTTTCACTTCAGCGGTGCTTCAAAGCTATAGAATAAGACGCAGATTTGATGCCTCTTTTGAATCCTGACCTTTCTGAAGTTCATCAGTATGTTAACATTGAAGATTAACAAATGGTCAGGTTTGGGCATCGCCCTTTGTGCTCAAGAACAGGTGGTATGGCTGAAATGTACCTGGACATGAGGGCCATTAGGCGAAACATTTCCAAAAGAGCTGAAAGATGGACTTTATTACAATAATTAATGATGAGTGACTATGAAATAACTTAGGATAAACATTCTTGATATGATGGTATAGAAGAAAAGTAGTCCCTCAGAATATTACTGTAGAAGACACTTTTATTATTACTATCTAGACATGTTCTATACCAATCAGGTAATACAAAATATTTGAATCTGAACCCTTTGTTAGAGCAAACAGCCTTCAAAATAAGTGCATATTATTTTAAGAAGGAGCACAATCAACACCATTTTCTGGATTTGTAATTTTATAGCTCTAACAGTCTGTAGACATTCCATCAGCTATCAGAAACACTGAAACTACAGCAACCATCCCTAGCAGCAGCACCACCCATCTTATACATTGGCCGAGTAAGTTGAGATCATAATGAAGTTGTTCATTACTTCAGACTTTCTTTTGAACAAGTTATTTTGGTTCATTTAGAAGCACTTCCTACCATTGAGGAAAATGGCTCATGAGTTCATAAACCTAACATCCTACCCAGCTTTCTGTTTTACATATCAGGCTACGCCTTAATGGAAAATTACTCCCTTACTGTTTACTTCACTGAACAATTTAAGAATCCATGGCAATCAAACTTCACGCACCACTTTTGTATTTGTAGTGGCAAAGCTGAGCAGAAAATGTGGTTACATTTCCTGGGACATAAAATTAAAATATTGAGAAAAAATAAAACAGAAAGCAACATTATTTTTAAAAAGCTGTTTGTAGTTTCACTTAGATAATTTGGAAAGTCTCACACTTTAAAATTTATAATAATTAAAAAAAATGCTTAGTTGTTCTCTCCCAGTAACACTTTCAGTTTTTGCAAAACATTTAATTACAAAATTCTTGAAAAAGTAGTGCTTTTTCCTAAAACAAGGAGCAGGAGAGAAGTAAAAGTTCTATATATACATATAGTTATCCTGATGGAAAGGGTGAAGTTGTGGGACGGAGACCATAACGTTCATGTGTGTACTGAAAAACAAACCTGAGCTTTTCTAAATGCCAGCCTATATTTTTATAAGTATATACTTTAAGGAACATTTGGAATGGTAGTAGTAATGCAAATCACAAGACGGAAGATTGGAACAATCAAGTGCAACTTCTCATAGTTTCTTTGTCAGTATGGAATAAATTAAGATAAATAGGTACCTCAAGGAAGGCAAGCAAATGGGCTTGTTTGCTCTGTCTCAAATTTATAACCTGACAGATATGACACTGGAAGGACTTGAAGTCCTTGTACATTTTGTTCTGTTTTGTTGTAGAGATCCCAGCATTCTGTAGATAAAGTGCACTGCAGACAAAAAGATGAAGGAACTCTAATGAATGATGCTCAGATGAAAAGAATCAATGAAAAATATCCAGCTGTGCTAAAAAGGCTTCAAATTACCATTTATGCAACTGATGCATGCAAAAGGTGTTGGGAAGGAAAAGAAAATTATTATGAACAGTCTCTTTGGCAAAGTATCAATGGAATTCACTTTTCAATTGTAAGGGAAATGTAGGGCATTTCAATTAGAGGAAAGCATATACTACTGGAAATTCTGAGTGCTGTCACTGGAAAATTGTGACAATTCGTATAGGTTCAGAAGTGGAAGGTAAGTTGAAATGAATTGTAATTTATCTATAATGTTTAGGATAACATATATATTATATATTTCTACTTCAGGTAGATGCAACCTAACCGTGAAAAGAAATGGTTAACCTTTTCTCATGTTGTTGGGTCATGAGAGAAGGTGGACACCCAATATGGGGTTTCATTTAAATAGCTGCACACCCTGCTCTAATGATGCATAGCCCTCCAGCCTCTCTTTGTCTCTCCACATCTCTCAGAGCAGAGTGGGGAACCTGAAAGAAGTTGCTGTGCTGGAAATGTGCGGGCTCCTATGAAATACTACAAAAGGATTAAAGCGTCTCGGGCCCCTGCTCTCCTTACTGGACCTGCTCCCCTACTTCTTATACCTCTGACAGCACAGAATCTTGCAGACCCAGAAGTCAAACAGTTTTCCCTGTGCATCACAACTAACCCCAACGCACCTGTGCCCTGAAAAGTCTTGAGAGTGGTAGTTTTGTAGTAGTACAAGCCAGCGTCGATATGACATTGAAAAGGGGACAAAAGCTGACATGGGATAAAAACAGACCAAGCCCAACACATATGAAAAGAGAAGAATGCTTCTTCAATCATCATTTATAGGTTGAGTTTTCAGATGTCCAATGCTGTTATAAAATTGATAAACCAGAATAAGTATTTAGGAGAAAAACTCCCTTTCTGCTATTTGAAAAAAGCTGGTAGAAATCTAGTAAAATCTTAAATACATTTTTTTTTAATTATTATTATTATGATCTGTTATTTAAGATGCTCAGACAGGAAGAGTTATAAATTGTAAGGACTATCCCAATAAATTTTCAATTAAATAACTAAATTAATGTAGAGACATTTAATTAAAGTTGCACTAGTTTTTACAAATGCAGTTAATTAGGCTGCTATCTAAAATTAAATCTCACCCAAAACCCTTTTACATTTCTGCAGCTCATCTGATACAGACATAATTAAAATTCTAGAAGTTCACCTATGCATCCGAATACTGGGGAAAAAAAAACCCCACAACCGAAACCAAAACCTGCTGAAGTAGTTTGAGAGGCTGCTGCTTTGATGGGATTTATACAGTCCTCAGAGTGGGAGGACAGCACACACAAAAACCTCAGAAACACATTTAGGTTTTCAAATCTGCACAGACTTACTCATTTAGTATAACAGGCCAAGAACCTTTGAAGATTTTCCATGAGTGAAGGATAGCGGATTGACATGACCAGGAAACAGGGAGATAAATCCTGCTGACTTTATATGTGCCTTCCATTGAAGTCAACAGGACCGGCACAGGTAAAGCAGACAGCACTTGCACTTACATTCAGGAGCAGATGTGGGCATCCTATCAGAGGGGCAATTTGCTTTTTCATAACTGGAATACCTCTGATCTTCTGGTGGCCTAAATGATTCCTCTCTCTTTCTTGATCTTATACTGACTGATTTCTTTCTTGGTGAGGCCCAGGCTGGGCTGTTTTAGTGGCCACTTAAATGCAGTTCTATTTCCCACCTGAGAGTGACTCAAAATCACCACAGTTGTTTTACATAACAAATAAACATTTAACATAAACATTTTAGGTACTGGATGGTCCAGTGAAAGACATGTCCAGATAGCTGGGACGTCTGTTATTGCATTACTTAGGATCAGAGAGCAGTCTTTGAAGAGTTACTCTTTGTGAGGGGGAAAAAAAAGGGAATATTAACTGAAGCACAGTTCAAGACTAATATTTATTGCAAAAGACACTAATTTCTGTATTAAAACAGACATATGCTGTAGTAGAACAAACGATGACTAAACTAATGGGGCATTTAGAACTGAAATTTGGAGCTGGTCATTTCAACAGTTTACTCTAAGCAGCAGCAACTCTGAGCACAGTAATACTGTACTCATACGCTATCGACATTACAACTACCTGGGCATATCTTCTGTTCTAGGTCCCTCAGGAGTTCTGAGAGTATACTAAAAGTAAGATTGTCCTCTGAGGTTAAAGACACAAAACTGAAACACACAACAGTGTACCAATATTTTCATGACAGTATTTATTTTCTTCTCTGTCAGTAAATACATGCAGAAAATAAAAATCAACCAATTTTTTCCTAATATTGCATGCAGTCCTCTTCTGGGAAAAACATGGATGGGAATCCTATGTCTAATGTAATGAAATTGAGGATTCAGAACTGAAACCTGATCTTCTTAATGATCTAAACTCAAAACCTTAATCTGGAAAGCTTAACTTAAACAGGAAGATGATTCAAGATCTGGATATTATATTTCTTTCCAACTTGAGGCTCAGGCATCTTTCTAGACAAATAAGTAAATCATGTGCAATTCTCTTTAAAATACAAATTCACATAGGTTTACGTACACTTCCATAGGGTTTAAACCTACCGTCTGAAGTACAAGATACAATTGCCCTATTATTTTATGTAGAGTAAGAAAAAGGAAAAGAAAAAAAAAAAACTTCCAGAGTATGATAATAATATGATACAATTTAGAAGGCCTATGCACTCCCTTTTGAAGACCCATCTCTCTTTGGAGGGAGAAAATTATTGACTTTTTGTTTTGTGTACAGAAAATTAATGCATTTCCCTTCTTGCACAGTGAAATCTGGAGAATGTACGCAAATAACAAAGATAGTAAAAATCCATAGAAGCTTGAAGATTGATCAACCTGTGATAATCCATCTTTCTGCAGGCACTTGAATCACCCTCTCTTACCTTGAGCTTGCAGTGAAACAGGACCCTGGCAAATTGCTATAATCTCCTTTAACCCTAATCACCATTTTAATCAAAAAAGGTGGGGCAGCCTGGAACTCATACAGCAAGGTTAGCACTGCAACTGTCATTCTATTTGCTAAATACACAGAGTATGCAGCTAAAAGGTTGAAATGGTTCAAACTTTTATTATCTTCACAAGATTACATTCAGGCATTAATATTTGACAAGTGGAAGAAAAGAAAATTATGAGACTGTCTGCTTTGAAGAGCTTTAGAAGTCTGCTTAGACCATGACTGTATCTTTCACTAACTCCGCTCTTCAGAGATTCCTTGGGAAAAGAAAAGGCTGTGATTCATAAAACTGCCATGACTAAAAGCCTACCTCACCTGCACCTTATATTCCACTATTCCTCTCTCCATCCCTTTCTTTTCTTTTCATGTTAGACTATAAATTTTCTGATTGTGGTCTCTATTTGTTTCTTTAATGATTTTCTTCCTAGCCTTTTTTTAAAAAGCAGTGATATGATTGTAGATGGTATGACAGACAAGGAGAAGCTTATATGAAAAGGAAGAAAGGAAGCTTCAAGGAGAAAAAGAGCAATGAGAGAAACTAAAAAGAGCATCAAGGAGATTGGAGGAAGGAGAAGATTAAAGGAAAAAGCAGCAGACAAATGTGATTTTCAGCTAGAAGGGATTCAGCAGCTGTCATTAAAAACCTGCATCTCTGCTTGAGACATATTGATCAGACTATTTCAATGTTATCCGTACAACTTACAGATCCCTATGTTTACTTCAAATTATAACAATGTGATAGTCTATTCAGGAAACAATATTTATCTCAAACTACTAACAAATATTTTTGTTTTTAAAGAGGGAAGACTGTGCTGTATTTCTCCCTCTTTTCCAGAAAGGGATGTTGAACTTTCAATGTTCTGCTCATCTGCTCACTGATAACATACAAGTATCAAAATACTTGTCATGCTAAAGGGAGTCAGAAAAAGATGATTTTTTTGGGGTTTTTTTCCTTTTTTTTTTTTTTTAAAGCGGACCATTTTTACACACAACTCCTTAATACTGCAGACATCTCCTAGAATTAATATCCCAGCAGGGTTTGTAAAGACAATGGAGAAGACAGTATCTGTGTATTTGCAAAGTACTGGACAGTTGTAACCAATCCTGCTAAATGGTAGGTGAAGAACATCATTAGATTGTGGACAACTGCAAGAAGGTTTGTTTCTACATGCACACAATATTCTTGTACTGATATACAAAAGAGATTTTCTAAAAAGCAAACATTTCTTGTGATAAATAATATTACTAAGACAGCGTAGGAGACCAAATGGAAGGACAATCTAACACGAAAGCTAACTTGCAATCCACTGGAACAAAGGGCTGCTTGATGCAGGCAACTACAAAAGACAGAACTCAATAAGGGAGCAGGGGATGGAGATTCCCTGCGCCTGTTTAAGGTATGTGTCAACCACTTGCAAGACTGGGGGATGGTGAGTCCCAGGAAGGCTCTGGTGAGATAAAGGAATGCAACAAAAGACATTATTCAACCTCTGTAGGGAGTTAAGTGGACATGGCCTTGGGGGATGGTACCATAAAGCGTCCAAAGAAGAAGGGAGTATCAAGATAAGAACAGAAAAAGAAACAACTACTTGAACTGTGGGCGAACTATCCCAATTAGCATAGTAAGAAAACTGCCCACCAGCAGGAGAAGCCCACTACTCAACAAAGCCCCTTCCCCACTGAATATGCGACCAATAGAGGCAAACTACGAAACTGCCACCGTAGCAGAGGGGCAGCTTGGAGTGACCGGCGGACATAAAAGGGGAAAGCAAATACTATGGGGTGGGAACTTCTGGACCAGCGCTCCTACAAGCCAGTGACCCCCCGTTGGCTGGACCAACGCTGGAACCAGGACCGGTGATCTCTTTCTCTCTCTCTTTTTTCCTCTTTCCTCTTTCTTTTCTTTCTTTTACCTTTTCCTAATAAGTAACGCAAGGCATAAACCCCCACAGCAGTGGAGAGTAATAAGCTTTCTGCCACCCAGCTATTTACTAATGAGCCTAGTTTTGGAATAAAAGTTTTTGTTCTGTACAGACCTTGGTGTCGTTTCACCTTAATCCACACAGAGGGAATTTACGGATCTGAGTCACCTGTCCCTCCGCACAGGCGGGACGTGACAGACAGTCCTTATCTTCCACCTGAGTGTGTCTCTGGCTTCATTTTTAAGTTATCTCACAGTTCCTAATTACACAGGTCCTTTTAAACACATGGTACTCTAAAATATAAATGTTAGCGGACAAAAATGCATGAGACAGGATGATTTGTGTCTCCTACATACCTCTGCTCTTGTAATACCCTTTTTAATGTTATCATTTCTTCTTACATATTAAAGCCTGTTGTATCAGTGTAAACTATAGAATTACATTAGATTTTGGGCAAAAGGGAAAAGGACAAAAATGAGGAGGAAAGAGCACATTCATACTGTCATTTGCTTTCAAACACAAAGCAAAACCCTTCCAAAGGTTTCTCATTCCACAGTGAGAAAAGAAAAAATATCCCTTATATCTTGTCTTCCTCTCCAGGTGTGCGAATGACATTTTTGTTCTGTGACTATTGTAAGAATCAAAATCCCTCAGCCTTAGTTTTTTTATTTTTCATAATGTACTAAGCTCAACAAACCTTCGTAGAAAATAGAATACTCTTAATTATGAATAAATTAACTAAATTAGTAACATGAGATGGATATGCAATTAAGGGACTGTTAATTGAAACTGGAAACACAGCTGTATACAGCTTAGAGATGAATCACACCAGTAATGACGCAGATGTTTATAAAATGTGATTATGTTTAGCAGGAGCATACTATTGAAACTCCCCAGCCTTTCTTATATTGTGTCACTGAAATGGTTTTTAAACCCATGAACACCAGGAATCAGGATCTCAGGGATGGCAAATTAGGCTCCCTGGATACATGAATTAGTGTTGTCTGAATGTCAGCAATTTAATTCTCCAGCTTTCAAAGAATGTAGACATGGAGCCAAAACCAAACATCTGTTATATGCTCATTCAGAAAAAAAAAAAAAAAAAAAAAAAAATTCTGGCAAGCTAGAGCCTGTCTGAACACGAGAAAGACAGTGAAATACAGTATGTCTAAGCAGTAACACTGCTGAGAATATATACTGATCATGTAAATAATATAACCCGGGAGCTCATGAAATCTACTTTGTGTACAACTGTGAATACATCTTTTCTGGACTACTCATCCAGAGAGCTAGAAGGATCAGGAACAAATGATATTTCCCATCTAAAGGTTTAAGAATTGATTAGCTTTCTAAAAACAGCAAATCAGGCTTTTTATTCTTTCAGCTTTAACATCTTTCCTAGGATGTTCTTTGATAAACTGTACAATAAAGGGTTTTTATTGTGGCACAAAAAGGCACAGATGTTGCTCTTGGGTCATGCAAGGATATCTGAGCTATGCAAGCTCAACAGGGGTAACAGTACAGTTGTGAGGGATGGCAGAGCAGACAAAGCCAATGGCCCATGATGGCTTAAGTTCTAACATACCAGTCTAAAGTCTGCCTTGTACCTGTTATTTCACAGAGCAGTGTTACCACTGAATACTAGAATGCTATATAATAGCATGTAAGTGTTATGTTAAAGAGTCTGTGATTTGTTTTCTGGAATAGGTTCACAGACTAACAGAAGCAGATTTTACAACATCCATGTTTTCCTTAAATATAACCATGCTTTCAATAAACATGCTGAATAATAGAAGATCGGAGTTTGTGTCCAAAGCCCTTTCCACATACTGTAGTGCAGCTCACATCACAAATACAMTATTAGTTGTAATTCAGGGGCCTCAGCCTGTACAACAATAAATACTTATAAACACAAAATTACATGAAAAATATTTTGGTTTTCTGGCCCCCTTTTCTAGGGAATGGGGCAGACCCTTAGACTATGTAAACTACCACAACTATAGTAAAATTAAAAGGCTACTATGATTTACACCAAATCAACACAATTTCATTCTAATTTAACTAAATTTCATAATGTCCCTTTCTGATCCATAAATGGATACTTATTTAAAAACATGCAAATTCATGCACAAGGTAGTTAAAATAATTTGAAAAATTATGTAAAGTGTCATTGGCAAAGCTAACATAATCAGCGTGACCTGGCACTGTTAAACATCACAGACTTAGCCCATCAGCTGTGGGAATTATTGAGCACAGTCTAACAATGTTGGGGCACAGTGTTGAGAGAGACAAGTGGTGATCATAAAATTGGATTTGTCTCTGTCTTTCAGAAACTTTATTTGCTGGGAGCTGACCTCCTATTCACTGGTGAAGAACAAGGATTAGATCTTGACTTTTTAAAAGAGGAAGCCTGCAGGGTTTCTGCAACAGACCATACTGGTCTGACAGTATTTCACATGTCATTCACAGCTGAATAAAGTTATAAAGGCTTTATGAGAAAAATGTAAACCCTTTCTCTTCATAGGTAAACCTAGCCAGATTCAGGGATATATTGCAGCTAGCTACGACAACTGATGTGCAAACCAAATTCAGTTATCTTAGCTCTTTGGCTGGCAAAAGTACAGACAAAGTCAATTCAGGATTTGAAATGTGATGTTTTGAGATAAGGAACTGGAATGCTGGGATATACAAGAAACACAAAGCTATTTTATGGAAGACACATTCTTCCATTTCTTCTGAATATCCCAAAAAATCACTGCACTGCTGAAGCAGCGCTGTATTATCAGGTAAGTAGGACAGAACTCATTGTTTTTACAGATGAAAGAGAGTCATAAAGGAGGGTATTAGGGGAAAAGGACACAAAACACTTGAGGTCAATATAAGAAATCAGAGGGATGAAAGTGAAAACATCCAACACAATGAATATACTATCTACAAATGTACATTTAGGCTTATTTTTCTAGATTGATTAATGCTAGTTAGTCGTGCCATTAATTTTGTTTTAAAACAAACTGAGCTATGGCAGAGAACCAACTTTGAACACCTAAGAAAATGGAAGAGAAAGACTGAGTCTTTAACCTACACACTTGAGGTTTCCCAAACAAAATGGCATACTCTAAAGAATTCATTTCCATAATATAGGATTTGGATGTTGTTATGATTCTCCAGGTACAAAAGAAATAACAAATTAATATGAATAAAAACTGAAATTGTAAGCTCTCAGTCAAGAACCATAATTTATACTATGTTTGTTCTGCAACTAAGGGGTGCATTTCTAAATGTTATTGCAGTATCAACGTTTTATGAAGTAACAGCAAGCACAAGAATTGAATGGCTTAGATGAGCCACAGGAAGCAGTGGGCATCTTGAAATAACTCCATTTGCCAAATTAGGAAGCATTTTATAGAAAATGTTTGCACACAAAACACATACCAGGAGTTGAGCCATTTTAATTATAAAGTGCCCTCCTCTACAGTTAACATACCATTAGATGACTTCCACACTACCCTGAATTTTCTATATGAGGACACAACATTCAGCTTTACCCAAGGTGTCATGAAAACTACAATGGCAATTTTAGAGGACCTTGTGAAAATGTTCTGAAGATGACATACATAATAATCAACAAAGACTGGTTTTAAAACTGTGTCACAACTTAATGCTACTGACATTTTTAGTATTTTAAACACTATTGTGAAAAGTACTTTCTAAAATGGCAAACATATCCTACTTAGCTTAAAGTATTACTGAAGCAAAAAGATTTAGAATATGTAGCACAAAATACTGCCTAGCCTAAAGACTATAAAAGCTTTCTGTAACCTGAAAGTAGACAGCCTGACATAAAAATATCTTCAGTGATATAATACGTAATTGATATGTCAGAAAGACACAAAATGACTCAACAAAGAAAAAAAAAAAAGATTAACATTAACCTTTTGCACTGGAAATTTGCGTATTATTTCTCTACCTTGGGCTTTTTATCACTTTAAATGAAGTTTCCTCTAAAAAAATTCACAGCATTTCAGAAGAAGGGATTAGCAAAAATGGGAAGGAGTATTTTTTGCGAGTTTTACATTCTCTCCCTCTAAAAACCTTTAATGATACTTTGGCACCGGGACTCGGAATCTAAGAGGTTTTATATTGCTTCTAAGCATATTCATTAAGGTTTCATTGAGTTACAAGCCTCTGAAAATCACATTAGAGAGAGCCTTTATAGGACAGCTCTTAAATTCTGTGAATGCTCTATCTGCGACAAACGTGTTCCACATTCAAAACAAACTTTGCACATCTGCTTTAACCTCGCTTCAAACCAAGATGACATGAATGGAGAGGCAATTTGTGTCAGCAAGAGTATATCCTCTCCAGGGTATGGAGCAGAACCAGAAATTGCTAAGACTCATCATCCTTCCGGTGTCAGCAGATAGCTGACAATGTATCCTACCCTACCTGACCCTACACAATCCTGTCCTATTCTACTGCATTTTAAAATCTAACCCATGAATTATGAGCTCTGACAGTTGATAACATTTTGGCAAGGAAAAGGACCTGTAATGTGGAAGTCAGGATTGGAGAACGACTTATAATTGCAAGGTTCATTTTTGTTTTGTCCTTGTTTGCTTTCACTATTCTGACTGCTGCTAACTTTGTGCACTTCCCAGCTTCTCACCCTCACACGTTCTTACCTCAAAAAAACACTAATTTTCATAATGAACAGTCTAAACATAGCTGATTGGAATCAGGTCACACCCCTAAAAAGGTGTTGAAAAATATCAGGCCATATTCTCTCAATTTGGACAAGAAAAAAATGAAGCTATCTGTGCAATTTTAGCATCCAAGGTAAAAACTCCTAACTCCCATAGTCTACACATCTTTGTAGGACTGAAATTCAGAGCTTTAATTCTCCAAATGTAACTTCCACTTTCCTTGTCAAAGGGAATTTTACAGAAATAATTTCAGTTAACGTTTCTGAGATGCTCAGGTATTATGGATCATGAACATTAAAGAATATGAATAATTCCATCTTCAGTACAGTTTCAATGCTGGCTAGTAAATAAGTTAAAGAGCTATAAACTGAATGATTTAGCTAAAACTGCTTGACTAAAAAGCAGCAGAACTAGTGGATGTTGGTTTCCAGTGAATACATTTTCAACAGTGTCATAACCTCTGTTTTCCCCAGTATCCTAAATATAGTCTGGTGTGACTCATATAGATGTGCGCTGCCAAACATAATCTGTAACTGCCGACAGGTAGAAGTAATTGCGCAAGTCTTATTTTATAAGGAAACAAGGCTAACATATATCAACTAATATGCTCATTCTCTTCCTATCATTTATCCATCAGCCAGATAAATCAGAGATCTTACATAATATATTGTATATGCAAAGATTGTACAACAGAGTGCTAAATTCAATTTGCATGTGTAACATATTTTCTTATATTTGATAAATTTAAAGTGCTTTTCTTTGTACTTATAAACAACATAAATCAGTTTTTTTATAATCCCATATACCCTTACACATATATGGGAAACAAAAAAATACATCAAAAAAAATCTACATATGCATATTGAAATGAGAATACAAAGTAGGGTAAATCGCTGTTCTTCTGCATTGTTCTTCAAAACAAATCTTCATAGAGGACAAAATTCCAAAATAAAGGAAGTCAAAAAAGGATAACAAAACTCTAAAATGAATGTATCTTCTATAACAAAAAAGTGACTAAAGCATTTACAGTTTCAACAAACTAAAATTCATCACACAGAACATCATAACTTTACCATGGTTTTATTAGTTTTCCCGCTGGTATGGCTGTTGATGATAACCACACCTGTTTATACTTACACACTTTCTTTCACTGACTGCCCTAAACATGACACAAAGAACAATGAAGATGTCCTCCTAATTTAGGAAGGAATCTTTCCAATTTTTGACACACATTTCATTAGAAGAATTGCATCCCAATCCAGATAGCTGGCCTTCCGCCACTAGCTTACAGAAATAAATAAATAGGATCTCTAAAGAACAAATGACTGTAAAAAGAATCTATATGCATATTTTTGCAGAAAAACATTGAGCAAAACTGAGACTCAAGCTAACAGAAAAGAAGAAAAATACATGGGTATATGACTTCTGCAGCCAACTAACATAGCCAATTAAATAAATAAGAGACCATTAAAGAGCCATGACAACTGTGGTTTTGGCAGAATTTCCAGTTCTCATGGAATATACAACACAACATTTATCTAAAGAGACTGGTGGGAAAACTCAGCTTCCAAAAAGGACCAAAATCTCCCTCTGCTGGGAAGATGAAATCTGCAACTACTAAAATAMCTTCAAATTTCAAGGTTGAAAAGAACTATGATTTTAGTAATGCCTTAATTAGTGTAATTATAGATGAGCTAGAATTTTGGCTCCATACATTTAGAAAAGTTGTCTCCTGTTTTTGTCAGCTACTTACAGATGACATAAGTCAAAATATAGTTTAAAAAAGAGGAAAAGCAAACAAATAGAAACAAATTAATTATCAAAATTAATGAAATGACACAATGGAAAGAGAAACTAAGGTAATGGAAAGGTAATAGTGTTCAAATATAAAAATCCAACTGCCTTTTATATGGCACATTCATATATACATGACATTCTCTGTCTCCTGCAGAGGAAGAAACATTTTTCTTGCTACTGTTGCATCATCTGCCAATCTATCCACTTTTAACATATCCCCAGTTTACACTCATGGTTTAATTTGAAATAAATGACTTTTCTTGTAATGTAAAATATACAAAAAGTTAAGGCATATTTTCTATTTACTTACATGACTAGAGCTTTCCTGTATGAGATTCCTATGCAGTAACAATTGGACAACTGAACTGTAAAGAACCAGAAAAGGTTTTTCTTTTTCTTTAGGAAAAGTGATATAAGAGAATATCCTTAATCACATTCAAATCTTAATTACATGATTTAGACTTGAATTATACTTCCCRAAACCATTACCCGTGCTACACATGTATAAATAAAAAAAGGACCTGAGAATCTGGTAAACTTGTTTCAACTCAACTGTGAGAGACCTGAAAAAACATTTCTTTTACATATGGATTTTTGTTGTTATTTCACTTCTTGTCTGAGGATTTTTTTCTTGGAGAAGGCATGGAGGATGGAAGGTGAAGTAAAACTGAAAAAAAACCCCAAACCTAAAAGCTACTCCAATAGGTCAGTGCTGATTTCAACTTATATTTTGATGCAACTTATTTGCCTGGGTGCCCATCCCCTATCAAAAGCGGGGTGTGAGCTGAAGACCGCTGCCGAGACTGCCTGTGACAGCTTTTGAGAGATTCACTGGATCTGAACAAATATTTGAAAACACCTATCATTAATATTTGGTGGGACATTTACATATGGACGCCAGCAAGACTCTCACGCATAGTCAAAATTTCACACTGATTTCAGGAAAGAAGGGATTTCCTTTTTGGCTTTTATATTCTCGATGTTAGTTACTCTACAAACATAGGTGGTAAGATTCATTCATATTTCTCACCATGGATTGAAAGAACCAGCTAATATTTGTGAAGCACCCAGAAGATGCTGTTTTTTTGAAATAATTCATTGCAGTGATACTTATTACAATAGTGTGCATTATGCAGCTCAGTAAAGAGCCTGTCCTCAGCAGAATACAAATAAAACTATGATATAAATTTAGATAAGTTAATGATAAAACTTTAGATAAGTTAAGATTTTGGTTGGATGGTTGGCATCCAGAGGGTAGTGGTCAACAGCTCAATGTCCAGATGGAGATCGGTGACGAGTGGTGTCCCGCAGGGGTCCGTATTGGGACCGGTACTGTTTAATATCTTCATCAATGACATAGACAGTGGGATTGTGGGCACCTTCAGCAGGTTTGCAGATGACACCAAGCTGAGTGGTGCGGTCAACACGCCTGAGGGATGGGATGCCAACCAGAGGGACCTGGACAAACTTGAGAAGTGGGCCCATGTGAACCTCATGAGCTTCAACAAGGCCAAGTGCAAGGTCCTGCACCTGGGTTGGGGCAATCCCCAGGTTGGGGCAATCAATACAGGCTGGGGGATGAAGGGATTGAGAGCAGCCCTGCTGAGAAGGACTTGGGGGTGCTGGTGGATGAAAAGCTGGACATGAGCTGAAAATGTGTGCTCACAGCTCAGAAGGCCAACTGTATCCTGGGCTGCATCAAAAGAAGCTTGGCCAGCAGGTCTAGGGAGGTGATTCTGCCCCTCTACTCTGCTCTGGTGAGACCTCACCCAGAGTACTGCGTCCAGTACAGGGTCTGTTGCGACAGGACAAGAGGTAATGGTTTTAAACTAAAACAGGATAGATTCAGACTAGATATAAGGAAGAAATTTTTTACAGGAACAGGTTGCCCAGAGAGGTGGTAGATGCCCCATCCCTGGAAACATTCAAGGTCAGGTTGGATGGGGCTCTGAGCAACCTGATCTAGTTGCAGATGTCCCTGCCCAAGGCAGGGGGGTTGGACTAGATGACCTTTAAGGGTCCCTTCCAACCCAAACTATTCTATGATTCTATGATAACTGCCTGCAGTGGTATTAAAAGCCTGCTATTTCTTCAACAGCTCCTGCAAGCAGAGAGTGCTGTTTGAGGGAACAGAATAATAGTTGTGGCTGGACTCTGTAACAAGAGGCAGCATATGTTTGCGCCACATCAATCTTCAAAATCCCCTATGCTGGGGAATCTTTGCTGCTTGTGCAAGATGAGCTGAGGAGTTAGGAACGATATTGAAATTAAGGCTAATGCTTCTTTACAGTCACACTTTATATATAGAAAACATAGAATCATAGAATCATTTAGGATGGAAACGACCTTTAAGGTCATCAGGTCCAACTGTAAATACATGTGTGTGTACATACATATGTATGTATGTATCTATCTATCTATCTATAGGCAGGCTATGGGATGTTTTAGCTCTAGCCATTAACCTCCAGCTTGCTTAGTTTTACAAACTAGACAGGCTGGGCCCACTGTTATGGACAGAGACACCCACTCACAAATGACCGCAGTTAATTACAACTTGCTAAACTAAAAGCACTGGAATATAAAAGCCATGACAAAATCTCTTAAAAGATACATTTTTTGGATGAAAGACATTTCTTATATTTTTCAGCTTATTAGAGATACAATTTGATTTAAACCAAAAAAAATCTTTCTTGATAACTGAAGGCTATGTTCCCCATGGGATACTTGTAAATTCTTTTACATGTCAGAGGCTTTGCCTTTTGACCAGCATTACACCAACTGGATCTCTGACCAAAGCGAAATGAATATAACTCCCGCCAATCTGGTCTCCCTGGCTCCTCAAATGTCGACTGGAAGTAAGCAAGAGTTTGCAAGACATGTTTTCCCCCAGGATGATCTCATTACATATACTGTTTGAAGCACACAGGATCTGAACATAAGAGCTCCTTGTGAAATTCATAACAAATAGCTCCCTGGGGAGATTTTATCTCCTTTCATGTTTAAGAAAAATGGAAAAATAAACAGCGTATTTTTCTCAAAACTACTCTTTTAAAGGCATGAAGCTAATTATTTTCACATTGCTTAAACTTCACAAATGATGATATAGGTTTCTGTGACTGAGCTGAGTGCATTAGCTTTCATTAATGAAATACCTCTCCACACAACACTTCAAAACCAGGATTAGTTGAGTCTGTAATTGGTTGAGTGCTTTCCATACATTTTTCTTCCAGTAATACTGGTCCAGTGTATATTGACCAAAATTGAACACAAAAAAGGTAAATTAATGGCAAACATGCATTATTGCAGAAATATTAATGAAGTTCTGGGAAGATTCTGCAGCAATATTTGATACTATTCACTAATAGTACTAATCTCACTATATAACCACTGCAATACTGCAAAGGACTGAATACGGTCAGCCTTATTCTTATGCTTGTAAAATGAATACAATATTAAATCTCGGTAAGATTTGGCTTAAAATTATACATTTCCTCCTCTGATCTTATGAAAGTCACAATGTTAATAAAGCAACAAACGACATCATTTCATCCTCTACACAATGCTCTGCAGCTTTCTCATAACACTATTATTCACTATTCACTATTATTTCAGATCTGATAAACCTTATGTCCTTATGTACTTTTCCCACACATAACGAAGAATGGGTATCTTTCTGGCAAGCAATAGCTTAGAAGTCTCTGTTTTATGATTTTCCTGCAGTGATATTTTCTAGGAAATGGGATACATGGGTAAGAAATATTTTCCCCGTTAGGAATATGACAAGGAGAGAGAGAGATCTAACCTTTGAGGGGAAAAAAATGATAAGTAAACTAAGAAGCATTATAGCTGGAGAAAAAATGGAAGAAGAAAAAAAAATAATAGAAATAAGGGAAGTCAGAYGGGGAAAGGCAGAGAAGAGTAGGAACACAGAAAGAAATACTTTTTGAAAAAAGGAATGAATAGAAGCCAAAGAGAAAATATGGATAGTATAAAGGAAAGACACATGGAAATACACTGAAGGTTGAAATCAATAGAAAAAAATGATGAAAGTACTAAGGTATTAAGGAGATATTTTATGTGAAATTAGTATAAGAAAGTCAATTAGTAAAAAAAAAAAAAAAAGTAGAATGAAAAAAAATCCTAACAGTCAAACTGAAAATCAGAAACAAGCAATAGGAACCTATCTTGGAAGTAGAATGGTTTTGCATGAAACAAAGAATATTTGTATTTTTGCTTTTCCTATTGCATGGCCAAAATTTCAGCTTTCTATAAATAGTATCACACCTAGCTGGAGTGCTGGTCATACATAAGTCAGTCTAACCTTAACACAGAACAATACGTAATACCCTAAAAAGTGCCACTCAGGTGTGAGTATCAATGTCCAGCAGACTTCATATGTAGAACAGTTGGATTAGATGATTGTTGTATGTCCCTTCCAACTGAACTATTCTATTCTGTTCTATTCTATGCTATGCTATTCTATTCTAACAAAAATGAGCTCTGCCTCTCAATATGTCTCAAACTCTGCTCCCTTTTAAGTAGAAAAATTATATTATAGGAACAGATGTTCTCTTCTTCATCCCAGGGGTCACGTCTTGGCCTTTTGTACATGATAATCCTTCAAAGTTAATTATGACTTTTCCCCGCAGAATGTGTTTAAAAATCTACTGGAGTGTTTTCACCTTGCTCTCCATATCTTCCAGATGACATTTAGGTAAATATGAAAAAAGACAGTAAACCATAATATTCCAATTAACTATCTGTTCTACCAGCTCTAACATCTCACTCTGACATACTGTCTCCAAGTATCTATCTTCATAGAAGATGAAATACTTTGTTTTCCAAATGCTCTGGATTTGATAAATTGAGATGATAATTTACAATGGAAAGTAAATTGTTCACAACACTTCCTGTGCTCTGTGGAAAAAGCACATTATCTTTAAAATGTGTGTGAACATATGATTTGACCTATATATTTTTAAACAGTCTACAATGTCAACTTGGCCTTCTGTCTAGTGCTTTCATGAATGATAACAACAAAACATTTATCTCTGGCTTTGTCTCAGATTTGTTTGACTTTTTCATATCGTAGATGCTGTCACTCTGAAAAATCTTCCTGCTTTCCCTTATTTCCTGCTGAAGTAATGAAGTATATTTAAGTAAACCACTGGAACTTAGTTAACTACTTTATTAGGGAAAGAAGGTATTTTTCAGTGAATCATAACAAATTTGTTAACTTGATCAGCCATTGTTTTTTTAAAAAAAACTAAACAGATGCAATTTCTCTCATACATGGAATAAACATTTTGGGAATAYTCATTTTGTTTTCCAGATTTCTGTTGACCTGCTTTAATAATATTACCTGAACTCTAACCTGAGGATCTGGGAAAAAGTGGATACTAATGACCAAAGATCTTGGACTAATGATCTTTTACTTAAACTAGCACTCTCACTGCAAACTGTTGATTTAGGAAAAAAAAAAAAAATTCCTGTTAATATTTGCATGAACTGGTAAACTAGAGATGTCACAGAGCTGTGAGATTTCTTCTGGAGAAGCAATAAAGAAGCAATAACCTCTTATTGACTATTAGAGTTGACAACACCATGATCTTTTATCTGTATGTAGGACAAGAGGGAATTGGTTCATTTTTGTCCATTGCTAATGTTTGTTTTTTACAATGAAGGCAAAACTCTTTATTAACCTTCATACTTCTACATTTTTACAATATATTAAGGTGAATACAATGATACAATTTCAAAATATGAAGCAGTGAAGTAGCAAAAAATAAAATAGTGAGTAAAATCCAGCACTTAATGAAGTTAATTTAACTGCATTTACCTTCATTTAATCATAACATTACTCCCCTGCTGTGGCACCTACATCACCATATACCAGTGTATGCATGCTTATATATGCTCCCTCATGCACACTGTTCCTAAAATTCTAAGCTAAGATGGAGTGCATTTTGGAAAAACTCTACATATTTGAAGTCTTTATTACAAGATGACATGAAAGAATCTAAAATTTAAATGATATATATGTAAACAAAAAGACCCAGAGAATTTGTAAATTTTTCAGTATTTATAACTTATAGTTAATGTTCACCTTAATTTCATAATCTATCTTAATATTTTTCCTGCATTACAGCTGAATTTATAAAATCCCTTTCTGAACAGCTTTACTTGCAGTATCAAGTCCTGTTAATTACCTGAATGCATGTAACACCTTGTAATTTTATAATTGATTCTACAGGTGTGACTTTAAAGGTTCCGCTGCACAGAATTATTAAACTGTCTATGAGGAACTTCTTTAAAACTGTTGCTCSTGAAAATTATTTAAACAATAGTAAAAGGAATTAAGCAGCAGAAGTAAACTGTCTTACGTGAATCTTCCATAGACACCATAGAAATATCCGTAAAACACGGATAAGGCAGTTAAAAGAAATGATCACATGATGTATTTGACAGCAAGAATTGCTAAATATTAATATTAAAAGGTGAATAAACTATTAGGTGTTTTAACTGTATGAGAACTTTAACCATATGAAAAACTGGGTTACCCAATTTCTACTTGCTAAAGTATTCAGAAGCATATGAAAATACAGCATCAGCTTTAACTCCTATTTTCTCATAGAGACACCATTACTGAAAGCCTGCTTCCTCTTTCATTCCTTAGTACACCTTTGGTGCTACTCCACAGGGAAAAAACAAGCACACAGAAATAAAAAAAATATTTACTTAAATGCCACGTAAAGAAAAAAGTCATAGGAAATGTACCTGTAGCACCTTCCACCTTGTGTTCAGGTCTTCCACACAGCTGAGACTGTACTGGGAGAGTTGAATATCAGAGGGAGTGAATCGGTGAGTGAGCTCATTGACTTGATGCACCTTTTCTTTAAGGGGTACAATTTCTGCTCGATAAACCTGTGTGAATTAAATATAAATAAATATAAGCACTAACTTCAAAAACTATTGGCTCTGCTACCAGCTGATTAGTAATGCAAAGGTATTCCATGCCAAGCTGAATGGAATTGGTCCCAAGTAACTAGTGATAGGACAAGAGGAAATGGCCTCAAGTTGCGCCAGGGTAGGTTTAGATTGGACGTTGGGAAAACTTTCTGCACCGAAAGGGTTGTCAAGCATTGGAACAAGCTGCCCAGGGAAGTGGTGGAGTCACTATCACTGGAGGCATTCAAAAAACCTGTAGACGTGGCACTTCGGGACATGGTTTAGTGGGCCTGGTGGTGTTGGGTTGACGGTTGGACTTGATGATCTTAGAGGTCTTTTCCGACCTTAATGATTCTATGATTCTATGATACAGGTAACAGCCTTTTTATATAACTTCATATGGACTTTAGGTGTCAAGGGTAAGGACCAGTATTTCAGAAGGTGATATGAAGTTGGAACCTTCATAGCAACTTTTGGCCAGTTAAGCCAAATCCCTAACTAGCACACCTACTGGGATGTGCACTGCAGAGCATGCTTCTCTCCCACCTCATCCTTTACGCGTGTGTAGCACCCGTTCCTCGGGGTGGACAGGAGCGATAAGTGCTGTTTAACACATGAAAAGAGAGGAAGACTGCTGTTCCCAAATACAACAAATCAAAAAAGAGAAGCAATGATAAAACTATTACAGGCTCCACATCTTATCCTGGGTACCTTGTGTGTTAYAAATAAAAGGTTAGTAATGGGAAGTACAAAATAAAAAACAAAACTTTTTGCTATGAATTCCAAACTGGCCTACATGACTCATATTTCAGAAAAAATAAAATAATGTGTCTTGTAAGATAACCTTTAAAACTATGCATAAGAGCAGTCTAGCTAATAATTTCAGTAACGTATGTGAAAACCAGAAGCTGCTAGTTACAAGTTTCTTGATTTTAAAAGCAACGACCTCATGATGATCCTTCCGTGATGCATCTGAGTAAATTCAGATCAATTCAGGGCACCATGACTCTATCGAAAAGAGGAATCTCTATGCAGTTCTTCCACTGTTCTGTATCTATCTTTTCTAAGGAGACACTTATAAAGCTTTAACGTGATAAAACATGTCAACATGTAACAATGAGCCATTTTTAAGGGACAAATTCTGTAATTTTCAGGAGCACTTTTTATTGCCATATGATGTCTGCACACAATGGCAGGATAATTTAGTTGCTATATTAGTTTTGCTTTCTAGCTCCTTTCTCTCAGCATTTTTAATACAGACCACATGTGGTTTGCATCTCATTTTAGATCATCAGATAACATGAAATTATTGCCTAGTAATCATTTCATCAACATGTAATACAAAAAAGGTCAAAAAAACCCCATCTAGTATCTCAGTGAATCTTAAGAGTAAATAGTATGAAGACATTCATATACATTAAATGCCATGAACTGCACTAAAGGTCAACATCATGAAAAATTGTTCCTCAAATGTCTTTTGAAACCAGACTTGACTTCCACTAATTATGTTAAATTACTCAGGTCTTTAATTTAATTTAACTCTGTAATTTAACTCAGGTTAAATTACAACATAAGGAGTTAGACTGACTTAAGTGGCACTCGTACAATGAATGGATCTAATGATAAATCTGTGAAATATACAATCAGAAGTGATGCGCATTTTGTAAAGGAAAGCGCAGAGAATGATGCAAATGCCACGATGTGAGAGAAGAGGCATACATCAAGTTCATGACATAACAGTTGACTTCTCCATTTCACCAGTTTTATACCACTGGAACACAACTGACATTACTGGAGAGAATACTGATTTACAGTGTAGTGTAGGGCAAGGTCTGCAATACAAAGAAAAGAAAAAGAGCTCGCATGTTTGGTTTTATCCCACAGAGTTATATATATGTGCTTACCCTGATCATTTTAGTTAGTAATTGAGTTCAGAGAACAAACAACATGCTTTAAAAATAGACATTCGTTCTTGTAAGGTAAAGGCCTCAAAGGCTGAAGGTATATATATACCATTGTGTGAATACTTCACTTGCAAATAGTTATTTTACTGCTTTTTTCTGTGATCTGTTAGTTTCAGTGGCCCAAAGTCCTTCGCTGTGACTCTGTGGCTTATACCTGAGATGGTCAACTTGGTTCCTCCAGTGTTGCTTGGTTTCCAAGATGAGAGAACACCTCTCAGCTAGTGTTACCAATGTCCATGTTGTATATAAGCATACATGTGTACATATTTATATATTATATATAATATATAATAAAATAAATATTATATATAATAAATATATCTATATAAAATAAAAACCACTGATAGAATAAATGCAGATCAATGGATGCAAAGATCAGTTCCCACACTACAATGCACTTTAATGCAGTTCCTGCTTTAAACCAAGTTAATTTTCTATTAATTTATATGGCAATAGGACCAGGCTTTGACTGAAACTTCATTGTGTAGGCAAAGCACACAGGCCTAAGTTTATAAACCACTTGTTTTTAAACATATACTTAAGTATCTGGCTGATTTCAGACCAATTATTTGCATCTGCAATGCTGACTTGAAAGTACTGGCCTCACTTGAACACCAACATAAATGACTAGGTAAATCACACAATTGTTATACCTAAATTAAGGTGAAATAGAAGATCCTTCATAATTAGTCTACATGGTTTTTGACTGTAAGTTATTTTACAGAGCAGAAAGGCTAAGGCGCATAAGCAATTCACAGGAAAAGAAATCTAATCATAGAAATACATATGGAAGTAAAAAATAAAACTTATCTTCCACCCCTCTTCAATCGATGTCTTTATTAATTGCTTTTTCTGCTGGAGGGATGATTTTTGCAGCGTTAATTTTCCAATAGAAAATACAACCGCTTTTTCACCATATTTAAATTCAATATTCTGTATTCTATTATTACTAAGCCTTTTTATTAGTTAGACAAATCAAAACATAAGAAACAGCAACAACAAAACAAGAATGCTAGTCAATGCACAGCTACCTAATCAATGCAAGTAAGCGTACAATTAAAAACTGTAGACAGAAAAGAAAAAATTATCCATAGAAAGATTTGGCATACGACATTGTATGATTAAAAGGGTCAGCAACTATAAGGCTGTGTTAAGCAACAGTTTATCACAGACAACCAGTCCACCAGTCAACATCCATGAGTCTAGAGCTAGGTTTTTGTTTTAGAGTAAGTGAAATTCAAAGTGAGTTCTTTTTTTTTAACAAGTGTTCAAAAAAGTTTAATAAATAGTAATAATTTCTATATCTTCTACAGTACTTGTCATCTGTAGAAGCAGAAATTATTTAGAATTTCTACTGGATTGTGATTTTAATCAGTATGATTGAAGTGTTTTACAAAAATATTTATATTATTAAAATTATTTATAATTTATAATTAATTATTTATAATTATAATTTTATAATTATTAAAATATTGATATTTTTCATACTCAGTTTGTATAGTACAAGACTGATTAATTTTTCTATTTTTTTCCTTCTGCGTAAAAAATACTATACGTATCACAGGTTTATATCAAAAAAATTTAGAGAACTATATTGTTGGTAATTTAAAAACAAATATACATGGTGAGTAGTGTACCACTACCACAAGGAGACCTATCCGAACCAATTAAATTGCTCAGGATGTAAATGACTTCTCAGTGTGAACAGCAATAGGAGAAACAGCCCCAAATTAGCTTCATTATAACTGTCCTTACGCAAGAAAGAATTTCAATGGTATGCAATACTGTAGGTGGTAGATTGGATTTTAAATGATCCGTACAGTCGTGTTAGAAAATATTTTGAAATGCCTTGGAAAATTAGCAAGAATTCAAGAAGACACATACCACAGACACCCTAACCAGCCAAAAATTAGAAGTCTAGAACATACAGTGGCCATAATCAGTCTGATGAAAAGCTCATCTCGCCCAGTCCCTTGTCCGATAGTACCCAATACAATTTCTTAGGGAAGGTGGTAAGAGAAAGCATCAGCTTCCCTGCTCCTTGCTGTACTCTTCCAGCTCAGCAATTTGGGTTTCAGAGATTCTGGAGCCAGAAGCTGTATTTCTATGTCAATCAGATCTTGATGGATTCGTCTTCCATGAAATTAACTACTTGACTTTTGAACTAACATAAGCTTTTACCACCCAAAATACCGTATGATAAGCTCAATACTTAGGTTGAAGAACCACCTTTTTTGCTTTTTTTTAAAATCTATCGCTTGAGACTGTTCCTAATTCTTAGCTCATGAGAGACAGTGATCAACCATTCCTAATGGACTTTGTGCTGTTGCAGATTCTACAAACCCTCCATCATATTTTTTCCTTTGTCCATATTTAAGACACAAAGACTGAGATATATTCGATTAAATGTGGATATCTATAAGGTATTTACAATGGAGCAAGTCGCCATATGGTCCCTTTATATTCAATAGCTAATCAAAAACAGGAGTTGAACATAATATAAGGTTCTACTATAGGATGGCATGAATCACATTCTGAATTGCAACAACTGAAATGAGCAGATTTTCATTGACTATCTTGGGAGCCTAGGCAACTAGCTCACACGCAGACAGCTACCCGGCAGATGTGAAATTACACAAGACAAACCCCCATCCTACTCCATTTGTTCTGTCCTTGTATACGAGCTTTCCATACCTTTTATCTAATCTGCTATAGATTGGGGATCCAAAACACTGCCTACAATATACATGATATGGGTACAACAGGGACTTACACCATGGCATCATGATATTTTCTGCTTTTTCAGTAATTCCTAGTGTTTCATTTGGCTTTCTGAACAGTCCTGATTATTGATGTGATGTTTTCAGAGGACTGTCTGCTATGATTCCAAGATCCCCTTTATGAGTGCTAAAGGAATATTAAAAGGGCTAAAAGAGAGCTCATTACTGTGCACGTAAAGTTGGGATAGCTTTTTCCACATGCTTTGCTTGAGATTTATCATCACTTGATTTCATCTGCCATCACTTTGCTGCCAGTCAGTACTGTGAGGTTTTTCTATACCTGTTTACAATCTGTCCTCATCTTAAGTACTTTGAATAGGTTTGTATCATCAAGAAGATGTGCCACTGCGTTATTAATTTTCCTTTCCAGCTCATTTATGTACATGCTGGACAGAGTAGACCTTCTGGAGCGCAATCATCTCCCTCGTTGGGAAAACTGACCTCTGCCTTTTGTTTTCCATCTTTTACAGGAAATAACCAGATAATTGTTTATTTATCCACATGAAGACCTTCTCTGTTATCCCATAAGAACTTAGTTTCTTTGCTGAAAGAGCACCTTAAAAATCCTTGTGGAACGCCAAATGGCCTATACCCCCTTATGGATATGCTCATGTTTCCTTCAAGGCAGACTAGGAGATGTGAGGCACACCTACTTTTACAAAAGCTATGCTGTTGTCTCTTCTACACTATATTCTTCCCCAGATTTTCTGGTCTGTAGGTCCACAAGCCTGACTATATGCACTATTTAAAAACTATCAACACATTTGCCCCCTTCCATTCCTCATAAAAAAATAATTTTAAACAAGAAAATACTGTTAGTTGTTACGGATATTTTATACTTCCATTGGAACACTTGACCAAATAGTCATTTGGTTCTGATGATTTGGCACTCTTAATCATGGCAATTTGTTCTATGTATTTTTGCTTCAAACAGATTGCTTTATTATTTTCTTTAGCCACCCCACATTTCTAGGTCTTATAAGAGTCCATTTTGACGGTATGGATTTGTTTTCAGTTTCCAGTGTAGTGTCGCCAAGCTGTTTTCACATACTTTGCCCTTTTGGTTCCTTTTCAGCACACTTCCTCATTTGTGTATAGCTTCATTTCTGAAAACTGAACATTGCTGTGGTGGATTTTTTGGGTTATTTTTTGTCCCTGCAGAGATGCTGACTTTTAGTTCATAATGATCCCTATTACGATAGCAATGTTTTGAACTTGCACTGGTCAGGACCAAGCCAAATCTCTTCCTTACCGGTTATCCTTTTGGTGTTTCCTAACATAAAATATTTTCTATTTAGGGCTGGAACTTCAAATCCAAAAGGATTTTAGGCTAGTGTCTGTAAGTCTGTAACTGCAGATTGGTTTCTTACATATTTTAGAATATGCAGGCTAAGCCCCCCCCAAATTATTTGCAGGTCTTTTTCTGCATATTTTCCATTAAATTTGCTTGTGCTTTGGTTATCTGTCCTGGTTTTGGCTGGGATAGAGTTAAATTTCTTCCTAGTGCTGTGTTTTGGATTTAGTATGAGAAGAATGTTGATAACACACTGATGTTTTAGTTGTTCTAAGTAGTGCTTACACTAGTCAAGGACTTTTCTGCTTCCCATGCTCTGCCAGGTGCGTAAGAAGCTGGGAGAGAACATAGCAAGGACAGCTGACCCAACTGGCCAACGGGGTATTCCATACCATATGACATCATGCTCAGTATATAAATAGGAGGCGTGGTCCAGGAAGTAGCAATCACTGCTTGGTTATTGGTTGGTGGGTGGTGAGCAATTGCATTGTGCATCACTCATTTTGTATATTCTATCAATCATCATCATTATTATTATTATTATCCCTTCCTTTTCTGTTCTATTAAACTGTCTTTAACGCAATCCATGAATTCTACCTTTATTCTTCTTTTTTTTCCGATTTTCCCCCATCCTACTGTGGGGGGGTGGGAGCGGGCGAGCGGCTGTGTGGTGTTTGGCTGCCTGCCGGGTTAAACCACGACAGTATCCTGTTCCAAGGTAGCAAAAGCCACCACATAGCCCTCACCTCTTTCCAGAATACTAACTCTATTAATGAAAATTTGATGATTTGTTTAATATCATTAGGGTTTTTTAAGATGTCCTTCCTTCCACATTTCACATGCCATACTGGTGGGTTTTTTTCCTTTCTTTCTTTTATTTAGTGATCCCTAACACATAGAAGAGCACTGATTTCCTCTTTGGAAGGCTGCCCAATGCTCAGAAGAGAGATAAAATAAAAAAAAGTCTAGGCCTTTATATTTAAAGATTCACCAAAGGGAGATTGTATTTGTCAATGCCATGGAAAGTGGTTTGYTTTTTAGGATCCGTAAATCAGTTCCATGAAATCTGAAAGGAAATTCATGAATCATTTAAGTGGAAGAGTAAATAAATAGTAAACAAGTTTATTTCAATGGTAAGTAGAGGTATATACTCTGCTAGCTTCAGGGAGTTTCCATCGCAAAATTCATAGCTGAAAATTCAGGAAGGAACATTGACTCTCCAGTGCACATTTTCCCACTCTTAACCCCTCTCTCCCTCAACCACATGTGCAATAGCTTGCTAACAAGTCAAACAGAGAATTCAGGAATCCAACTAAAGTTAAATCAACTGCTTGTAACTTCTGGCCCACTGGAGTTAATGGAATAGTGTGACAAAATCTCACTATGCCACTTGGAAAATACACCCTGAAGAGGAATTGTATTCACGGAACCGTACTTGTTCCTTATGCACAGAGAAAAACTAAAATACAGGCTGTCTTTTATTTATTGTTTGCTGCTGTAAAATGTCAGTTGGTCATTAAAATTGCTGTTTACTCTTACTGTGATTATTCCTACTGATCCCAACACCTACCATATATGTTTAGATGTAGTCCGGAACAGACAACTGCAGTGCCTTGTCAGAACAACTAGCAATCATGCAGCTGTATTGAGATCAAGAAATCATCGTTGCTTAGCATTCACCAGACTGATAAAAGGAAAATAACAGCATGCACGTATGAAGTCATATATTTTTTTTACACCTCAGTAGTACTGCCCTTYTTGAAGATGAGAGTGACACTTGCTTTTTCTTCCAGGATTCAGGAATCTCTCCCGGTTGCCATGACATTTTGAAGACAATTGAGAGTGGACTCGCAATAACATCTGCCAACTCATTCAGCACTCGTGGCTGCATGCCATCGGGACTTATGTATGTCCAGAATTACGAGCATGAAAAGTCCATCCCCTTATATTTTCCACCATGGATGTTTCTGACACTTAATATGAAGCAGATTTCAAGAAAAGGCCAACTGTGCCTACAAAGAAAGTCTGTTTCCCTGGTCTGTGAGCAGCACTTATACAGGGCAGTGGCCTCATGCCAGCTTGGCATTTTCTTCAAGAACTCCCTCATATGGAAGAGTCTTCCGCTAGCACAGGTCTATGTTAAACCTCAATTCTCATCACCAGTGAAAGAGACAGAAAAGGGCATCTGGCATCSTGATGGAAATATGACATGGTTTAGGGAGAAAAGCTCTCCTGTGTCAGATGAATTTGTGTTGTGGGGTTTTTTTATACCAGCAGCAGCTGCAGCTAAATCAGAGCAGGATCCATTTGCATGGTAAGGTGAAGTGGCTGTCCTGCACCTGGGCCACAGCAAATTCCCAGCACTGACATTTCTCTACCTCAGCTCCCTTAGTGTCCAAGTGGAGAAGTATTCATGGGCCAGAGCGTATTTTCAGGTTTTATATTTAAAACCGTACAAAGTGGAACAAACTGACATATTCTACCCAGGATAGTGTAACAGTCTCCATCTTTTTCATTCAAAATGAGTCAGTTTCTTCTCTGATGGGTTTAGTGTATTCTGATTCAAATTTCATTGAAACCTGGGATTGTCAGCTGCTAGCTCAATATGCTACACTTAGCTTCCTTTTAAACTCACACTGTATTTTTATTTGATTCTAGTGCTCCTGGGGACAGGCGGTGTTGAAACAAAATGGATTTTGGCTGATTTGATTTTCCATCCTATGTATTTTTATAAACTCAGAAATGACCAGGCAAGAATGCAGTAGAGTAGAATATAAATCCTCTTCTGGGATAAAAATAGTTCAAATAGAAGACATCAGGGAAGAAAGAAAATCAAATGCCCTTTAAGTCCTATCCCATTCTGTATTCTGTATTTCTGAATCTGATAAAACATTACATTTTTCAAAAGTTATTTCCTACAATTTGGAAGACTAACTCAGTATTTCCTTAAAAATAAGGATATTAAAATTTGGCTAGAACAAATGAAAAATGAACTAAACAATCACAGGTATCAATTTTCTTCTTTTCTGAACTTTCAAGGGAAAAAGCTATGATTTGTAGCAATGTTATATCTAGAAAAAATTATTTAATTATTGGGATGTCTAATTTAATAAACAGAAGCACACTAATAAATAGATGCACGTATCCTGAAACACATATCACTTTGTTACTATGAATTCTTGACTTATTTTTTTTAAATCAACACCTGATATGCAGTTTTACGATACAACCTATACTACTGCCTTGCCATTTATTCTGAAATTGTGTTCTCCTCCATGGAGGGGGAAAAGTAAATGAGCAAATTTAGCTTGTAATTCACTCTACTAGAACAACTATAACTATGACATGGCAGAGCCCATCACTGCTAAAGTGTTCATAAACAGTTCTGCACCAATTTTTCCACATAATCAAAGTCATTTACTCAGTTACTTTGCAACCAAGAAGCCAATGTGGCAATCAAGAGATGAAGTGCCTAGGAACTTTCAGTAACTTGAAGCATTTAAAAGTGTAATCTGAAAGTCTAAACACAAACCACATGAAGGACATAGAAAATATAAAGGAATTTTTACAAAGCAAATTTTTCCTTTAGTATGGTTTCATTCAGCATTATTAAAGCTAAAAGCACTTGAAAAGATATATATGCATAGGTTGTGGAGCCTCAGCGAAACCTGTTTTTAAACCATTAATAACACATTATCTCTATTAGTTAAGTTGTGAACAATGTGTCTTAGAATATATACAAACATAAAAGGTTGAATAACCTGTGTTCCTTACCAAAAGTTCTTTCAGGTAATAAAGACTCATAGGAGTTCTCCTTGCCCTCAGAAAACAGTTACTACAAAGTAAATCTCTATTGTATTGTAAAGCAGCATGGGATTTTAAAGGCAAATGTAGTATTTCACTGACAAAAATAGAAAACAGTTTAAACCAGAAAGACTGCAACAGCTGTGTCATGATATTACAAAATACTTCAAGCTTCCAGACATCAGCAGGCAGACCCTGTAGCTCAGGAGGAAAAATATGGATTCCTTGCACGGCCATACAAAAGCTTGGCTTAGATACTACTAAGATACAGATTGTATTCTGACACTCAACCAACATTAAAATAATTCAGACAAGAAGCTTCAGAAACTCCTGTCTTTTCTAACAAAAAGCATATACAGACCTTTATTTTAGTTTTAAAATAAATCTTTATTTTCTCCTCTCCCCAACATGAAAGATCATGTTTACTTACAATATCCCAACATGTCTTTAAATTTACTATGTAAATATTTCATAATGTTTAGTCTCATAAAGTTGACAATTACTACCTCTAGCAAGGGCAGCAAAGTTTTTCATAGAGCTTAAAGCCAAAAGGAGTTATACTGTCCATCCAGTCTCTAACCTTCAGAAGAATGCAGGTCAGATGGACTGTTCAAGTGTTTTGCTGAAAGCTATGTTTTCCAATTCTTGAATTAATATTGTAATTCCCATCTTCACATTTTCACCACCACTGTATGATGTGTGGGGAGTGGGTGTGGGTGAAACCCCATGTCAAAATCTTGAGGTGGAAATTCCTGGACTTCTTACATCTAATAAGAACATCCTTTAACAATGCCAGACAAAAGAATTCAGTTCTAACAGTAGATTTTAGTAAAACACAAGTGAGAACAATTTACTTTTTGTTGTGGTTTAACCCAGCAGGCAGCCGAACACCACAGAGCCGCTTGATAACTCCCCCCACCTCTGGTGGGATGGAGGAGAGAATCAAAAAAAAAGTAAATTCGTGGATTGAGATAAAGACAGTTTAATAAAACTGAAAGGAAGGGGGGGGGGATAATAATAATGATAATCATAATAATAATAATAATGTTAGACTATACAAACTAAGTGATGCACAATGCAATTGCTCACCACCCGTCAACCAATGCCCAGCCAGTTCCTGAGCAGCGATCACTGCCCCCCAACCAATTCCCCCTATCTTCTATACTGCGCATGACATCATATGGTATGGAATACCCCCTTGGCCAGTTTGGGTCAGCTGTCCTGGCTGTGCTCCCTCCCAGCTTCTTGTACACCTGGCAGAGCATGGGAAGCTGAAAAGTCCTTGACTAGTGTAAGCACTACTTAGCAACAACTAAAACATCAGTGTGTTATCAACATTCTTCTCATACTAAATCCAAAACACAGCAGTATACCAGCTACTAGGAAGAAAATTAACTCTATCTCAGCTGATAGATTTTAAGCTAATTTAGGAAGAAAGAATATTAAAATAAAATGCTGAAAAGGAGAAAGTTAAATAAAACTTAAAAAAAGAAACCGGTAGAGGGTTTTTATAGCAGCATCAGACACAGGCTGGGAAGCCGCGTCAGAAGCAGTGCCCACCTTCCCAGCCATTCAGGCTGAAACCCTTCTGGGTGGCAGGCTACCCTGCCACGTCTTGGGGGAGAGTAGGCTGCGTCTCTGGGAAATGAGTAGCTGTGGCTCCTGCTGAAACCAATGAAAATTGTCTTTCTTAATCCTCTGGATAATCAAACCCAACTAAAATAAAACAATTTGCAGGTAAAGGCTAAAGAGAATAAAAATAATTTGAGTGGCATTGCTGTCTGGACAAATTAGTTTCACTGATTCAATTGCCCTATTTGTAAATTGGGGATAATACTACTTCTGTTGCAGTCTCAGAAAGAAGCTGAGAAGATTAACTCATACTGTCTGGAATACGAGAAGCGCTATAAAAATGCTAAGTAGCAATTATAAGGTTTTATTATGGGTTAACCTTGGACAAAAAAAAAAAAAGAAATTAAACTCTATTAGGCTTTAAATATATAAAGATTAAAATCAGAAAAGTATAGCGCAATGGGTCACCAATAAACATCCCAGGCAATCTAACATTCATTGCACTCCCTACTTCAAACAGTCCCTAAATAATTACTGTGTACCAGCATATGAGCTTGATAAATGGGATTTATTTTGCTCATTGATTTTCCCATGTCATAGTAACATTATCATTACAGAATCTGTGCAGTTGATAGTTACAACACCAAAATACATTCCCAGGAATAGGAGAGTCAACATTTTAAGAAAAGGTTTAGTTAAAAACATAATACTGGCAGACTTCTCATGATGGAAAAAATTGCTTCCTCACAGAAAGCAGAAAACTTTAAAATTCATTTCTAGTACTCCTCCATTTTCCATCCTCTTGTCTCCCACTGAACATACATGTCTCTGGTTATATATTCACTTCCGGTATATCCTTTTGGTTTACGTAGAAATGTTTCAATAACAGACTATATATAGCAGATCAGATTTATATTATAAGTACCCCTTGGATATACTTTTTCTCCCTTTAGCCACCCACCTCCCTGAGCCACACTCACTTAGGAAAGCCTGAATAAAATGGTCCCACAGTAAAAAGGGAAGTGTTACTCGCATTGTATTTTTTTTTCCCCTTGGATAAATATTTACATTTCCAGGTTATTAGAGAAAGAAGACTTTCGAACAGAATCACAACAGTTCAAGAACATCTTTGATTTAGTGTCATGTCCAGGAATGTTAATACTTGATCATCAGACTAATATCTATATGTGCTGTGTACATATGGCAAACTTAAAACAAAACAAAAAGCCATGATAAATGCTAGAGTCCCTGCAACAACCATGCTACTTAGGTAGTTAAACGTTAATTTTTAATTCTCCTTCTAAAAGCTCAAGTCCCGTTCTTATTTCTGACAAAGTGATAAAGAGCAATCTCTTAAAAATATTCTGGTCTGACCTCAATTCTGAACTTCAGAGGCATAAAACGTCAGACAAGTCTTTATACATGTATTAGTCAGCTCTCTCAGCAGGCTATCAGAAACCAAGATCAGAGATTACCAATACTTAAAAAGTCAAATTCTGCCTGCAGATGTGCACGTTGAGCTCCCACAGAAATCAGCAGGGTGAGTTCATACAAGGAAAAATTTGGCTCCAAATGAAATCTGTTGATCTAATAATAGCATGTTCTACCAAACTGGGTTTTAGGTAGAAAAGATTTCCACTTCTTAGTGGTCACCTTTTTTTCTTCTTTAGAGTTCAGGAATTTTTCTGCACTTAATGTCAGGGAAAAGTTAACAGTATTATTTAGCCCAAAGGTCCTTAATCAAATAGAAAATCTGTTCTATTAATGATTGTGTTAATACAATTAACACAAATCTGGTGCATATTGGGCAAAATCTGGTGCAGCTCTTTCCCACGTGCTGGTTCTTTTGCAAAATGGTCTACAAGAGGCTGTTTCTCACACTAGTTTTTATGATTCCCCAAAAAGTTAATGACATTAATAATGTATATGCATTTCAAAGTAGTCTAAGGAGACACCATAAATAATTATTGCATACTTCTGTCACAGAATGACACATATATGAAATGGTAAAATTGAGAAGCATTTGTAACAGTAATTACTTCAGCTGTAGTCTGAAGAAAACATTAATACTTCCATCTCCTACACTGCAAGCAAATATCTTCGTATTCAGCTGTTAACCAATGGATGCTGTCATCTTTTAATTGTACAAACAATTTAAAAATACTTAATCATATCTTAGTTCATACTCTAAAATTCTGTATATGGAATGCTTTAGTATTTTTGGTGGATTTAAATCTAAGAATAATAGGGAGTATAGCTATAGTGGGGAGTAATTCTTGTAAATTGTCAAAATACATCCTAGTCTATGAGTACTGAAACTGCTTAAACAATACTTTAGGGCCACTTACATCTGTAGCCTTGCCTGCTGCAAACTCTGCTAAACAGAAATTTTCTCCTCAAATTTCTGTAACATCAGTGAAACCAATCAGTGTTGCACATGAAAAAAAACCCACAATTGATTACACATGGTAGAAATTTGAAGCAAAAAACGGGTTGGGCTTTCAGGAAGATACCTAGGCAAGGTGAAAAAATTACAAAAGTGGAACAAAAGTAAGTTTGTTCAGAATACCAGGCAAGTTAATTTACTTCCAAATAGCAGTAATTTGCTGTTGATATAAATTCAGACCTCCATATGAAAAATAAATATGGGATTTTTTTTGGGGGGGGGAGGGTGGGATGGGTGGGTTTGTTTTTGGTTTTTTTTTAAGGAACATAGAGTCTATCAGTAAAGAAGAGGAATTAAAAAGATCTCAAAAGTCACTGTATGTGTTATGTCATTTTACTTTACAGACTGGACTGCATGAGCTCTGCTAGCTTAACTTAATGCATAGCTTAATTTTATATTAGCAAAAAATTAACATAGGCATCACGTTACAATCTGACCACAATTTGCTTTAACATGGATCTAGTACTGCTATTGATATCTAGCTGGTTGGAAGTTCTGGTTATTCAGTACATCTTCCAGGGAATTATTTCTTGCATAGTTTCTATGGATCTATTTAAAACTGATTTCTTCATGTCCAGTATATATCCCCATTGCTAGGAGGGGGTGAATGTGGTCTATTGTCTTGTTTTTAGATTGTCATTCATTAATTTTCCTGTATGTGACCCCTACTAATTCCTTACAAAAATCATTCTTTCTTCGGGAAGGATAGAAAATTATCAATTACTTAAGCATTTCAAATAACTTTGGAAGAATTTTTTTTCCGTGAATGAGAACAAAAATTAGAAATGCAACAACTCGCTTTGCTCTCAGAATCTCTGTTGTAGGCAGCTGTCAGCACTGTTCCCTCATAATAGCATTGTAAGAGTCCACTTTTCTGAAATACCTCTTTTCATCACAGCAGTAGCTGAACAGTACCAAAATGAAGTACAGAAGAATACATAAGGCTCTTTTTTTTTTTTTTTTCTTCCTTTAAATAAACTGCCTATGCTCATTCATTGTCTGGTAATTGAGGTTGCTGATTTACTATTAGAATGTTTGTAATAATATGGTATTTTAACCTTGCCAAATCTATTTCTTTTCTTTCTATGGCCACATATGAACACAACTGAAATTTAGCTAATTATCTTAAGGGGTTGTCTTACTTTTTGTCTCATTCAGAGAAGAGATGACTAGGGACAAAAGGATTGAGTGCATATAGAAAGTCATTTTGGAGTAGATGATGAGCAGATCAGTTCATTTCTGATCTATACATAATTGAAAACTCTGTTCAGTTTACAAATTAGGAAGAAGTTTCAGCTTGACACTTTCCAGTGAACATTTGTCAGTGACATGCAATTGGCTACAACTGTCAATTTTGCTGAGGAAAGTCTAAAATAAACAGCATATAATTCAGGTCTGACATCTCAGAAAAAAAGGGTTACTTATGCAGTACTCATGTGAATTTCTCATTGCCTTTTGTTTCACAATTTTGTAGAAATAATTGCAGAAAGTGTACAAAAATTGTAAATAGGCTGCGACAAAAGAATTTAAAAGGATACTTACACCTTTGTGCATACACTTGTTACATTAAATACACTAAAATCCATAACGTATAAGCAAAGTTCATAGTCTTCCCATGTAACCGCTTTATTCATAACTGTAAAAGCGAAACTGCAAGAACAACAGCCTGTTCTTAAGAAGCAAGATTAAGACTTTCGTGAAAACTGCTCACAGAAAAATACAAGACATGTCACTAAATTCTATTCTGCTTTTTACAGTTAACAATCATCATATTGAGTCAAGGTGCCTTCTTTATGTGACAGTGAAGGAGAACAAATCATTCTATAACAGAATGGAGTTAACTGAAAATAGGATTACATAATTCAGCTTTTATTTGGCAGGTGTTCTGAGATACTTCTATTTTGAACTAGAGAAACCACAGACACTACTGCCTGTTCTTGATTATTTTTTTTTTTTAACTTTACAGTGGTTAAAAAAAAAAAAATCAGAAAGGAGTTATATCCCCCATGGAGTCTAGAGGCTCTGCTGTTCACTTACAGTGTTGTGTATGACAGAAAACTGAAGCAGCTATATGCCACTAGTGATACGGTAGAATATCAATGGCATAAGAGAGTGCTTTGCATAGTGCTCTCATAAGTATGTTGGAGTAGCTGAACTACTTTTAGTAACAGATAAACCACACTGTTAAAATTGCCTTCGCAGTCACAAAATTCTGTGCACATCATCCCAAAATAGTGGCTTCTAGTTTAAAAAAGAATTTTTCAGAGTGTAGAAGTATCAAAATCTAAAACTTCTTAAGGGTACTAATTCCTATTAGTATTTCTCAGCAGATGTCTACAGCCAGACAATAAAACAGTAAGAAGGTATCAGCACAACGTGTAATGATTGTTGCACACTAGCAACGTAATCATCAAGGTTTTGGTCAGTGTGGAGCAAAGGAGAGTCTTTTGGGAAGAAAGAGAGGCAAGAC
The DNA here is from genome assembly GCA_030449065.1 of Oceanodroma leucorhoa. NCBI lineage: Eukaryota > Metazoa > Chordata > Aves > Procellariiformes > Oceanodroma > Oceanodroma leucorhoa. Next base: position 6,722,082 of record JASVER010000046.1, on the reverse strand, counting down.
GGTTCTGCTTCCAATTCCTGGAATGGGTTTTTGAATAAGATACCGAATGGATGAGGCAGGTATGATTGCATATCAATTGCATACCAGGAAAAGCTTAATATAAAATATGAGTGGTGGTCTCATGTGACCCTAAGTGTTCCAGGTATTCTGATGAAAAGGAGAAAATTTTGTTAGTGATTGCAAGAAGAAAGCATCTGTTGAATTTGCTGCAGAGGGAAGTAGAAATCCCAGGTCACGTCTAAAATACGATTTAGGCTATAATCAAAATGATCAGACAATGGATATTAGGGGACATGTAATAGATTCATTTGGGCTCGAACTGAATTTAAGACAGTTAAGTGATGGTTTGGATTTTAATGACAGAAAGGTATGCTTGGAAGAGAGAGAGAGAAAGAATGTATGTTATTAAGAAAGTAAGTTATATTTCAGTCTGCAGAAAATATCACCCATATGAGAGAAGAAAAAAGGGAGAATAACAGGGCAGCAGAGAAGTCTGAAGAATATTTTGATTATAGATCATCTGTAGTATAGGTTGCATTCTTTGGGGTAGGTGTGTGAAATTATTTATCTCTTGTCCTCAGAATCACAGATTAATGTACCAATCACAGATTAATGTACCAATTGGTACATTAATACAGATCAAGGATCTGTAATAATAATCCATCAATACTGATCAAGGATCAGTTATTTTGTGTGAGTTCAATGTTACACCACGACCTTAAGAGCTCCAGCAACTATAAGTAAAGAGAACAGTGACAAATGGCACTGAGTAAACTCATTCCCTAGGAAGTTATTCATCAGCTTAGGTTTGGGAAGGTTACTGTGATCCCGACTAGGAGAGGGATTTGCAAGAAATGCAATCACATGTGACCAATATTTCGAAGATCTGCTCAGAAGGTACTTGGGGTGCTTGGTTGTACAGAGAGCAATAGGTACTCTCCCTCACACTGTAGTATCATCAGTCATTGTGATACGCATCATAAAAACCAGAGCAAGGATGAGAGATGTATAATACATCAATTTGATAACGTTTGGCTGATAATATAATCTATATAGAAAAAAACTTTATTGTTCTCTAATAACTTGTAACTGAAGGCTGTATAACTTGTGTCTTCTTCAACAAATTTACCTTTTAATTGAAACATTTGCAAAGGGAAAGTATTTAACCTTTAAGTGAATCAATTACTCAGAGGAGCAAGAAGAAAACAGTAGTAACCAGGCATGTGTTAAACCAGCTTATAAAGGCCAGGTAACAGACATCAAAGGCGTCTAAAATCTGCAGAGTTGAGTCAAATGTCTCCCAGTCTTCAATATTATAAGGTAAGTTTTAAAATTGAACATTAGGAATTACACAACAGCTTTTAACTCGTTTTCCATTCTCATATGCATACAGCGCTTTGGGTGATTACTGCAGTTTTGGAGGTAAGGACTGGGCCTGTAGACTGGAAGAGGTAACTAGGATGCAGGAGGAATCAATTCAGTGGTGAGCAGGTTGGAGTTTTCTTCCCCCTCCCTCCACTTGTCCCTCTACCAGAAATCTCTCTTGCTGCTTCAGTCTTCCCACCATTGGACCTCCACTTTCAACTAGGAATGTTGTTCTTCAGTTCTGTAGCACATGCCAAGTAGACACTGTGGCCCACCTGGCTAATGCTTTGAGTCAATTCTACACACTCTTTTTTGTAAATGTTCACGTATTAGCTTTCCTAATCTTGTTAAGACTTTCAGGCATTAGACTAGCAATTATTTTAGTAACTAATTTCCTCTCAAAACAACAATTTTGTTTACAAGTAACTATGAATATAATACTGTTATTGAAAGTTTACTTTATGTAGTTGTTAAAGTCTTATGAAGAAAATAAATATGCATTACGTTTTGTAGAAGGGCCTAGATTTGTTTTAATCATCCCTTGTACAAAAGTAGCCAAAATATAATCTTTCTCTTCCATCTTTGTGTGGTGGTGCATTTCCGCCCCCACTCCTAGGCCGCTTGTTGATCTCAGAAATTTCCATGAGACCTCGGCCTTGGTGTGCTGAGTCTGGCGGTCTCGAAGCTCAACCCTCGCCCGTTGAGAAATGCCAAGACATTTTACGTGGATATTTCTTCGTCAAGCTCAAGGGGAATTTTTAACAAGTATACCTTTTTCCTGTCTCTGTGTATGTGTGGACTAATAGTAAGCAAAATCTGTAATTAAGTCATGATTGTAGTAGACTCTACTAACACTTACTTTGTAACTATTAAATCAGTTAATGATTAAGTGCTGCTAAAACTGTTAATGAACCCTAGACTGCTGCTAAACACATATAATCCCTAAGATATGAACCCTTAGACATAACATGATTTTTGTTTATATGTTTCATCTGTGTAGTAAGTAATAGAGTGGACCTTGCCATCAAACTCTGGTAAATCGCACCTTTATAGGTCTCTATTAAAATCACCTTCTGCTAACACCTTTGATGGTGATTCTTTAAGCAGCCTCTACACCATTCATTCACGACATGTCCTGTATAATATTTGTACAGGACACTCATTAAACTTTCTGTGTGATTAAAACTCATGGACTTTTTTTTTTTTTATAAACTACATTTGATTTTTAAAGGCATTTTTTTTTGCCATTAGTCAATCTATTTCCTCTTTCTTAGATCCTAATATTCTACTAGAGAAAATAACAGTCAGCTCAGGTCTCTTTCAAAATGACTGATGATTCCCATTTATGTGAACAGAACAGAGGCACTTTGTTCTTATCAAAATGGCAACTGCCTCTGTTGTGCTCTAGCTGAAGGAATCCTGTAGTATTTATAAAGTCTGGCCATGGCAGTCATGCTGAAAGAGGACAAGTCCTCATGAGTTTCTCAATAAGCAATGATTTTATGAAACAACCCTTGAAAGCAACTAAGCATTAAGTTATAGAAAATAATGACAGTTTTTCCAGTTGTTTTTTTTATGTTATGAGGCCTAGTTATCAAATAAGACAGATAGCAAATACCACCGTCATGACAAAACAACAAAACCATATACTTTATTTAAATTCTACTCTACAAGTATAGACACAATTATGTACTCATCATACTTACAAAAGTATAATAAAGAACAGAATTAATTTTCTATACTTTTATCATATATTCTCCTATCTATTCTATTTTGCTTTCTTTACTGTTAACTCTGCATCTCCTGAGGTAACAGTGAGTGCGCTGAGGATATTTACACATTCCTGCAGTGCTTTTTACCCATGTTAGCCATATACATTCTCAATGTTGATTCGATTCCATTTTAATTACAGAAATCATAAAAGTCTTTATACGTACGTACTCTTTTTTTTTCTTTAATATAAATCACAGTGGTACAAAGCTATTAATTTCTCATTTTAAAAGATAATTCCTGATTTGGGGATTCATACAATGAACAAGCCAATTATTTTATACTCAGAAATACTGATATACTGACACATACCTTGACTTTTTCTAAGTGATCCTGCAGAGAGTCAATTAGCAGATCCCCCACTGGCTGCCAGGATCCCTTGAACACTTCAGCCTGGCGTAGTTTCAGGTCCAGTTCATCCATTGCCTCTTGAAGGCCCTGCAGTCTTTCAAGAGCATCATCTATCTTCTTTTGCCAATCAGCAGATTGTAGATTCAGCTTATCCCACTCAGTTCTGACCTCATCTGCTTGCCTTTGGAGAAGTTTAGTGACGGTGTGGGCCCTTTCCTCAGGTGACAGCTCTAAATGTGAAAGTCAAGAGGCTTTTAAGACATATTCTGTCTTAGAAGAAACATAATAGCCATCTGGGTAAGTTCAAAGCTCAGTAAGAAACTATTCATAACCAAAGACACCTGTGAAATTTATTTTATTAATGTATTCCCATTTGAAAATCTCTTAACATATTTAAATCTTGCCACCATACAGGTGACGAAAATATGCATTTAAGAACATAAAGGCATTTTTACACATGCAAAGTGTAGCTAGAAGTTTATCAACTGTGTCCTGATTCAGCAAAATAGTTCTGCACATACATACATATTAATCACTGTGAATCTTTTGCTGCAATTGAGTGGATTTGGTAGCTTCTGTAGTACTGAGACTACAAGTTGAATTTTAGGTAAATTGCAGCTTTCAGACCTCAAATGGGCCTATAGTTATAGGTAGATCCTGAAGGTTTAAAGCCAGTTTCAAAATCTGCTTATAAGTGGGCATGTCTATTTAGTGCCACAGTGTTCAGAAGGATAGCTAAGGGTTTCTTTCATCTATATTTTTAGCTTAGTTTCTGAATAATGACTTTCAGCTTGGAGTGTAAAAGGAAAGCTTCTACAGTGGCTGGCAGAATTTATTTAATCATCGCTGATCATCACTGATCTTTCCAGCAATGTGTTATTACCCTGCTCTTTCTTAAGTTACCTCTTGGTTCTGGGTAGAGCTTCTCCAGTCCCTCCACAGGCTGCTCTGTTAAGAAGATTCGCACAGTCTCAAGCGCACTCCTGATAACAGGTTCTTTCGTTTTCAGCTCCCTCTTGAAAGTCTGAGAGATAAAACAAAATTATTGTAAGTGGATATATAATGAAATACCGAGTGCTAGCCCTTGTTTTCATCAATTTAAGAACAAAATTTCCAACAACAGCTTCCATGTGTGTATTACAAGTAGCTACCAAAAAAAAAAGTAAAAGAGAGAATCAGCTTTTGCTTAACCTGAAATCACATTGTATTCAAAGGAGCAAATGTAGTGCCAGCATGCTGCAAAGTACCTAAGGTTGCTGATCAAATTTTCACTGTGAGAGGGATCCCTTTTGTTGATTAACATCACGGTCAACCTCAAAACTGAGCTGCAAGGGGCAAGGCTTCGGCTGGCTCTGTATTGGACCACACCAGCATAGCTAATGGCTCTTGAAAGCAAGATTTACCAGAATGCGAAGGAAAATCCAATATGTCTCACAGCTACCATTTCGCTACTGCTGCTGGCAACTGTTATAACATAAGGGAAAAAAAAAAAAAAAAAGGACCTATGGATATTGACATGTTAACCCGTAACAATTAGTAACAAAAAAAAATCCCGTACATTAAATTATAACACTCTCCTTTAGTAGTGGTGTAGATGCATCTCTTCCAAAATTACATGAACTGAGATTTCTGAAATGTAGAATCAAGGCCAAGGTGAAAATTCAGAAATACAATCTAGCCTAGATGTAGGCATGCATGAGTAAAAGTTAAAGGGCAGAAAGTATTCCTTATGAAATAGTTAATTCCTAGTTGCTTTAATCAGTATTTATTATATTTATTATCAATTTCGGTATCTTTAGGTTTAACATTGCTCGGTGGTACGTTCTGCTCCTTTTCAGATCAACTATATTTGTCCCTTTCATCTCTTCCTTTCCTGTCATGCTTTTTGGCACCTGTCTCCTTTCTTGCCTTTTCTTCCTCTTTCCTATTTGCATTTTTCTTCCTCCAGCAAGAGCTCCTTTTACTATCTCTCTTCTATTCCCTGCTTTTAAAATGACCATAAGTAAGATTCTCAAGGTTGATATTTGAAGTTTTGGTAGGCTACTGAAAGTATACATATCTCAGTTTTTGTTGTTGGTTTTTTTTTTCCTGTTAAAGAGAATTTAAGATTCCATTAATCTGAATCCGAATGTTCACCGCACAAAAATTCAGATAAAACCTGGCCTGTGGGTTGCACGTTGCATTGGGTCTTTTGCATGTTGTATTGAATTTATCTAAATGGTCTTTACCACTGTTTTATTCCAACATTTTCTTCTCTATTTATCGAACAATACTGAATGCGTACTTTTTTCAAGTAGCATAGAGGTAAAATATGCAGATAATTATAGTGCCATGTAACACAAAACACAATACTGTAAAAAGGAGAGCCATATACCATGAGTGGAAAACAGGTATTTTGCTCCAGGGATAACAAAATTCTTTTTACAACACAGGCATTATATAAGCTTCTAACATAACAAATTCACCAAATCAGTTAAATTAATTATTATAAATATTTGGGGTTTTATGCAAACTAATGAAAGATTATAAATTCAATATTAAAAAGTTCATTACACTTTGAATTATCATCGAATCATAGAACAGCTTGGGTTGGAAGGGACCTTTAAAGATCATCTAGTCCAACCCCCCTGCCGTGGGCAGGGACATCTTCAACTAGATCAGGTTGCTCAGAGCCCCGTCCAACCTGACCTTGAATGTTTCCAGGGATGGGGCATCTACCACCTCTCTGGGCAACCTGTTCCAGTGGTTCACCACCCTCATCGTAAAAAATTTCTTCCTTATATCTAGTCTGAATCTACCCTCTTTTAGTTTAAAACCATTACCCCTTGTCCTGTCGCATCAGGCCCTGCTAAAATGTTTGTCCCCATCTTTCTTATAAGCCCCCTTTAAGTACTGGAAGGCCGCAATAAGGTCTCCCCGAAGCCTTCTCTTCTTCAGGCTGAACAACCCCAACCCTCTCAGCCTTTCTTCATAGGAGAGGCGTTCCATCCCCCATTTTTCATATCAAATTTATATTTGATATGAAATGCTCTGTACAAGAAATACCTTACAGAACTAATAACAAGAATGACACCTGCATTTTATAATATGAGCACTCAGAGGTAAAAAATTCTTAATAGATTTCAGGAAAGTAAACTTAAGGAAATGACTACATTATTCTACTATAAATATTTAAAGAAACTTTTTATTAAATTGTCAGGAACTGACCATAAGATTTGTAATTGTGAGTCAGGAAAACCTTTTAGCTAAGTGCGCTTTTTTGAAGGAAACAACAAAGTAAAAAATGTTAATTTTGTGTCATGGACATCAGTGGGTCTGGGATCCTTTCACAGAGTGTATCTGCTGTCATAAGGGAATCTATTGTTCGAGTAATATCTGTGATAAATGTTTTAAACAATCATGTTGACCCTTAAGAACTGACAGTGATTTTCACAAATAAGGAAGAGTACTGTATATTAAAAAGTAAATGACCATTGGACATTGCTCTGCATAAATCCGAGTGGGGTTACTCCAGGGTTAAAACTCTTTTAACTTAGACATTTTTAGGTTTAGAAATTTTTATAATTCATACTTGACTCTTGCATGAAGTGCAATGGAAAGAAGAAATATAATAAGCTTTTTTCATGCCTCCAAATGAGGAAAAACCTATTCCTTTAATTAGTCTTTGTGCTCACTTTGCATTACATCATTCTGTCCCACTAGAGTGTGGCATGTCTGCAGCTCAAGTAAGCCAGCAGGTAGCATAACTTAAAATGTTCCCCCATGGGCTGTGTGCTTTGCTCTCATCTGGTAGTGTTAAAACTGACATCAACAGTCATATTGGTTTTTAAACATTACAATTGCATAACAGCTTAAAGATATAATATGCTTTATAAACATCTCCRAAGATAAATTATTTCTCAGAAATGACTATGCCCCAAACCAATCAAACAGGAGGTACAKGCACAAAGGTCTGTTCTGCCCACACACACCAAGAGCAGCAAGAAGTCAGAGTTATATCAGGGGAACACAGAACTACACCAACTTACAGGATATTTAAAAGCCAGAAATGCCTTTGAGCTATGTATTTGGGAATGAGTAGTACTGCTGTACAGAGTGCTGCTGCTGTAGTCAGGTCAACCCTAGCTACGTATATGTACAAGCAACAAGAAGGACACAAAATACCTTCTTTCAGCTTGTACAGCTTTTGCATAAAACTGTACCAACCAAATACACCTAGTGGCATTATATTTCCAAAAGAGGATTAAAGCCACATTCCTCCAATATCTCTTGTGCAACAGAACAAGGATAATAATCAGATACACATACTGCATCCTATAAAGTGTGTGAGCTGGAATCATTGTATTTATCTTCTCAAAACAATAGAGAAATGCTAAGGGGAACTTTGTGACTTTGATATTTTGTATTTAGTCACAAACAGAAAGAGTCTCTTTCTCTTTTATTAAAGGAAAGCAGTGAGCCAATGTGTTAAATGTTTTCTTTTCCAACTTCTCCATTCTGGATGTTGGAGCTGGTGGATGCTATTATAGTCTATAAATCCCGAGGTTTAGAATAGTGCACAGTATGGTGTTAAGATCTATTTACAATTCGCATTGCCTTCCCTTGTTTTGATCTGGAGACTTCTACTGAGTGAGTTAAAATATGTTTCAGTATAAGAAATTTAAAAAGGAGAGAATGAAAAAAACATGAGATTGAAGCAGTAGCACAGAACAGCATTAAAAATAACGAATGCTCATTTCATACTATCCCATTCCAAAAAATGTTCTTACTGTATGAAGATAAAGCCAGATTTTCTGACTAAAGTTTTGTTGTGAAATATGTACACACTACCAATAAAAATCATAAGTAGCAATAAATGGCATTTTCTCTTCTTTTGTGGAAAAAAAAAAGAATTTATGTATCTAGAGTCTTGACAAATACATCTTTATAATAAGCAGACCATCATTGAAAGCAGAATTAGCCTAAATGAATGTCTAATTTACAGCTAATAATTTCAGGCTAATTTCATTGAATTCCTTAACTTCTTCCACACTTTGTGGTGACTGTAGAGGAAATCGAACACGCATAATGTATGACCTGACAAAAAAACAAGTAAACTACTTTATTTAAACATCTCTATTTGTCATCAACACTACAGCAGTAATGTTATTCTGTCCACTGCATGCAATAATGCATATATTGATCAGCTTATCTCAGACCTCCAATACCTCCTTATGGGTGTCCTTACATCTTTTTAGATGGAGAAACACAGATTGTTTAAATTGAAAGATGAAAATATAACGAGTTGCATTAGTAAAACTAACATTAATATCTGTTATTAGAAAAGCAGATATTTTTGCTTTTAATGAATTTTAAAGAGAAAGAGTACAGTTAAATTAATTCAAGATGTTTCCCAACCAGAATGCTTTTTAAAAATTGTTTTTGACCTCATTATTAAAAAGTAGATATCAATTGTGCCACCAGAAAAGGTTAGTGTGTTGAAGCAGGAATTGTACTCCTCTTAGGCACTGCTGCTATAGATTTCATGTGAAAGGGTTTCCAGGGAATTGTTAATAATTAACTTCTATATTCATAAACGCTATTTATGCTGTTAACACAATCACTACACAGAAGATGTGGCAACTCTTAAAAGAATGAAAGAAAAAGCAGGCTATCTGCATGATGCCTAAGTTACTTAATTGAGATTAACAGTAACATGTACACAGTTATTAATATGATTTCAATAAAACATTACTATGACACTTAGTAAAGCAAATAAAACTGTAAATTATTTAAATAATGTTTTGATGAACAGAAGTATTTTTTATCATTGACTACCACCCTCCGCTCCCCCCATTATAAGACTTTGGCATAGACACAATTTCTTCAGATGCCAAAAATCGACAAAATGACCCACTATATATAAAAGCTCAAACAAATAGCAGTTATGTGGGTGTATTTAGGATAAATTCCAAATTGCCTTGTCTAAAAAGTACCTCACATTTATAACGCAACAATGATTTTTACTGCATGGATATGTCTTTTCTCAGTTGAGTTCAAGCTCTCCTCTGGCATAGATACAAGCATTTGAAATTTTCATCTGAATCATACTCTTAACATTTTTAAAGCCAGTCTTGGCAACTAGGAGCATTCTAATGATAAGAACTAACTTCTTTTCATCTCTACCATGAACGTTTGAGGTATTCCGGATGGTCTTCTAAACGATAGAGAGGTTAAATATGTTTGTTTTTCTTTAAATTACATCCTTAAGGGGAAAAAAAAAAATAAAATCAAGTTGTAACACCGCTTTAGAAAAAGGATTCAGGCATAAAATCGTGTTTGCATTCATCATGCCATTTCTCAACGGCAATCAGTTAAACTGCTTATAAATAATATTCCCCTGCTGAGAGGATTATTTTCTCTTCTCCAATGAAGAACTTACCTGGGTTCACTTCTGGCTTTACCTGGCAAAAACAATTCTTCACAGAAGGAAAGACATTGTGTTGATATAGGAAGACCAAAGCTGAAAGTTTGGGTCATTTAAAAGATTGGTCAGATCAGGTAGAGGCTTAGCTTGTTTACTGAAGGCTGATTTCCAGAACTGACATTCAGGAGAACAAAATGAACAATCAGCAGGCTCTTTTTCTCAAGACCAAAATTCAACTACTCTTTACTTGCACATCCAACACTCTGAGAGCTAAGATTTGTTCTTAAGTGGGGGCCCAAAACTCTTGAGAAAAACAGCTTTCCAGTACTGTGCTCCAGTTTCAAGCTAGATACTTCTACACTTGTGGTGCAAGCCTTTTTAAAAGCATTTTTCTTATGTTCAGAAATGAGCTAAGCTGTTCATTCGGATACAGCCTTTGTATGTCTGCTTCTCTAAAAGAAACTTTTAGAGTAACAGAAAATCCATAGTGTCCAGGGAAAAAAATACAGTAGAAAAACTCCAAGCTGCAAACAGATTTTGTCAAAGACAACCTGAAGTCGACAGAGTTCTGCACTGATTGTTTTTCCCTCCTTCTCTGTAAGAGATCTTTGAAGAGCAGACAGAGTAACCTAATTTCAAGGATTATGTTTTGTTCTTTTTTCCACAGGGAATCAGAATATCTACAACTAGAAAGGCCTCACATTAAACTACGGAAGTGCAACAGAATGGGAAGAGGAAAGAAGCCATACTTCTAAAAGGAAGTAAAATGTTCTAGCTTTGATACTACACATGATGACCAAAGATTTGTGTCTGTGTGTATCTGCATGAGGCAGAGAAGATAATCAAAAAGGAGAAGTGAGGAGATCTACTTTGTAAAGTCACTTCGCACCTATTCATGGTACCTTACTTTTATGCAACACTTGTCATCCCTGAAAGTTTTAAACACTTCAGTTGATTGGTGAGTGACAGAAAGATCACTTTTTCCATCACTGAAATCTTGCCACCTTTATGATGAATTTTGGGAAACTTTCAAATAGCATATAGAACAATATGCAATATTAAAATCTCATGAGAATTAATTTCTCTAGATGAAAAAATTATTTCTTCAATCTAGGAAGAAAGGTAATGTTTTCAAATACTCAAATATTATTCAGATGACAAAAGTTTTCTTGTAACAATTCTACACAAACCCTTCTCTAAGTCTCGCTTTGGCTCAAGGATAAACCCTTTTGGATAAAGGGTTTGAGTTAATGTCATGTTAAGTTAAAGCAACATCTATATTGTTTCCTTCATCCTGATGTTCTGGATGTGCTTTAAAACTACTTTATGGAAGTTGCTACAGACAGCTGGCTAGAACAGACCTCAGGCATTTCATATAGCTTAACTTTCACAGAAGGAAAGGTAAAAAGGGATGGTGGTGCTTCAGTATCTGTCCTTGTGGCCGAGGTCTGGTTTCTGTTATGGGCATCTGTCATTAACTGGTGCTTCCCAGATTAAAGTTTTCATCAGAAATTAACACAAAAGAACCAGAAGTCTTATCATAAGGGCTAGACGGGATTTTATGGAGTTCATAAGTGATAGGAGTTGCTGAAGTTCAGTGTTCTATCCCAGTTACCTTTCACATGGTTTCCTATTTCTTCTCAGAACAACAGTTTTTCCCCATTTACTGCTTCATTCAGCAATTCTTCAAGTTTATTTTAGTAGAACACTAGTTTCCTAATGAGTTTCCTTACGGCACCACTGAAAAAGCACCACTGAGGTACTAGAACTGTGATTTCACATTCAGACCTGAATAGACTGCAATGGCATAGCAAATAAAAAGCTGTTTGCCTGAAAGCAAACATTAGGTTAGCATCAGACAAGTGTGAACTTGATTCAACACAGGAAACATCATACTTAAAGCATACCTTTACCATAAAAAAACTGTGTGAATCTTTGTATGAACAATTATTCAGCAGTATTGTGTTATTTTGGGGGTTGTTCATTTGGTGAGTTTTAAAAAAAAATAACTTCCCATACAAGTGTTGGATTTAGGTTCTTTTTTACTACACAGCTTAGTCTAGAACAGGCCCCACATGATGTTCTGCTATTGCTTTTCCATAAGAATTCRCTGATGAAACTAGTATGAGGTACAGACAGTTACAGTCAGTTATCACAATAGTTTCATGATGCAAACAGTTGTGCATTAGGACTGATATCAGCTACTCTTTTCACAAACGTTCTCAAAAATCAATAGCAAAATAGGGTTTCAAAAAGTACACATGACGTGTAAATGCCTGATCTAGAAAAATTTTCAGAACTATTTATTTAATCCTCAAATAATATTAGGTTAGTATTTGTTCTGGCCAGGAAAACTAGCTGTCTGTGATAGGTCTACGAAAATGCTATGTTGCTTTTCAAAAAAGCCGAGTAGCTAGTAAACACTCCCTTCTCCAAAAGGCTGATTTTCTAAGCTGTGTTTGAAAATTGTAGCTAGTGATCTCATACAAGAAGTTCAGTTTTCATTGTCTCTAAAATGTATTTTAAAGTGTATCTTACTTTTTCCAACAAGGACCGTGCTGTGCAGCACTAACCTGCAAAACAAAAGCAATGACCGAAAGATCATTTAAAAAAAAAATAATCATACCCTATGAATATCATTCTGTTTCTGCACAGTGGGAAGATCTCCACCAATGGGTGCTTGCTGTTTTAATTCATCCTCCTTCAACTGCAGCCATGCCAAAAGTTCCTGAAGAGAGAGATGTAAACGCTTCCACTGGTCTGTACTGGCTTCCAAATGGGATCTGAAAGCATGTTTTAAATATAAGATATATTCAGACACAGTGAAAATAAAAACCAAATTGTACAAGCTTATTTACTGAGAAAGATCTTAGTGTTTCATAAACTTAATGATTTCTGAACAGCTTCAGTAGCTTTGAATTAGATTCTGGCAACACTGATTTAAATTTGGTTCCACAGTCCTGGCCTGAAACATCCATTCTTTTCCCATTTCTTGGTTTGTTTTTTTTTTTTTCTTTTAGTCTTCCTCCTCAGCATTGAGTAGAGTAATAGCTGTGTTGAACTGTCAGTGTCACTAAATGTGCAAAAATATTATGCAGGACTAGCATGAGAGTAACTTAGTCGTCACTTAGGATTACTAGAAGATTATGTATCTAAAAAGTAGAGAGTAGTTTTCAACTCAGAGAAGAGCAAGCATTTCTCTAAACCACTACACAAACCATTCAAACTCACACAAGATTCATGTGGTTGCTCGGTTGCTCACATAAGAGAACCAATGTCATCCTTTCCCAAAAAAGTCATGAGGAAATTGTTAAAGCCAATAGAATCCCCTTACACTACCCAAATGTCTGTGCCTTTTGAACAGAGGTGTGAATGAAGCTAGTTGAATCACTGGAAAAATTAAAAGACAGAATACTACTTTGTGCAAACAAGGTCTCCAGCATATGAACATCTTCTAAATATTTCCTCAGTGTATGTGTAAATGTGGTTTTTAATACTGGGATCAAGCATTGAGCTACTAATTTTCAGCAACTATCTTCTGTGAGGAGAAAGTATTTGACTGAAACATCACTGGACTGATCAAATTTTCAATTTTGTTTATACCATAGATAAAACACACTAAAATTTTGTCTTTCTAGACTTATGAATATGCTATTTTTTAATTGCTGGTTGGGAAGAAATTCCTAATTCACTTCCAGGTAACATAAGAATTACGCTTAGTAATTCAAATGAAAAGCAGTATTACATAACAGTAAAGTGATAAAATGTACTGGAAAATAAAGACTTTTAAAGAAAATAAGATTTTCTTTTATTTAATATATTTTCTGTTTAACTTCCAGCTTTGTTCATATAACGTTTCTCTTCTTTTTCAGTGATTGCACATAAAATCACATATTTTCTGACAGTGAAAATTCTACTTCTATACCTCATATAGAATGTTCTATAAAGAAATGTGATAAATATGGACTCAGTGTTTTGCAGACCTTATTAATTAGTTTGGATATGGAAATGAGGAATTGCTGAAGATAAGGACAGTTGTATTTCTCTGAATTGCTCTATGGACTCTGTCTTCTTTCTAGCCTCTTACACCAGGTAACTGGAGTGGTGAGGAAAGAGAAAGGAAAGGGACAGATTAGCCACAGGCTGAGGAAGCTCAGCTGCTCTGGTATGTGAGCTGATGGGAATTTTCTCCTTTTTCAAACTTAAAGGCTATGTGGGAGGGACACACATAGACCGTGCTGCCTCTTGATCTCTGCTCTCCCAGGGCAGGTGTGGGCTGGGGCAGGCGCTGCTGGGGGAGGCCAGCCCTGCGGGCCCTGAGGGCTGGGGAAGCCCCGGGGTGCCTTYGAAAGCAGTGAGGGGGGAGAGAAGCGGGGATGTTGTACGGGGAGCTGCAGGAGGCAACAGCCAGAGCAAGGACCACAGAGCTTTTGGAGGGGACACCATCAAGGAGCCAAGTTTCTCAGTCAGGTTAACTCCGGGCTCCCGTGTTTATCTCAGCAGATGCAAGCTTCCACCTCCTCCAGACAAGGCAGCAGCTGGAGGCAAACACTAGGGTCTTCGCTGATTCCCTGCTTCCCCAGGTCTGGCTTTACAGGGAAAAAGCACAGAAAGAGTGTCCCAAAGTGGTTTTGTTACCGCTGCTGTGCTCTGACCTTCCCCACTTTGGTGAATGGTTTTCCTGAACCCATCTTGTTCTGCCCTTCTTTCAGCTTCGGGAATATATGTCTATGTATGTGCATACTAGTCTACGTTATATGCACACACTCACAGGTTTATAACTGTGTTCAAGCATGTGCAGCCAAAACAGATAATAGAAAAAAAGGTTTAAAAAATTATTTCTTTATAAGAAAGAAAATGTTTATTAGGATAAACTGTACTGACTTATCAGAATGAAAGAAAGGTAATAATGGAAATGAGCTTGGCTTCTCTTGATATCTACCATACATTTTATCTAATGGATTTAGAAAAGAATGTCCACCTAAGCCGAGCGTGGGTCTTCTGTTTCAGCAGTCTAAATCTTACGCCAAATAAGGAGACTTGTGGGACTGCTGCCGGGGGAACATTTCATATTTCTGCTTTTACACCTCTTTTGCGTAGGCATTGCTAGTTATGATGAAATCCATTCCATAGTGTGTGAGGAAAGAAATAGCTCCAAGCAGACAGACTGAGAATAGCCTGTTCATTCAGTCTGGTGGCCAGCAACATTTAAATCGAATGTCTCAGAAGTTAAGAATTGTTTCTTATCATAATCAATAAGTTGTTGAACACCTTGAGCCTTTTATTGAAAGCAAATATTTTAGAGAGGACGTTGGTTGCTTTGAATGTTTAATGCAAGAAGTCACTGTGATATAACTAGGATTACTATTTCTGACTTGATTAATGGCAGCAACACAGAACTGCAAAAACTGAAAGACACAAAGTTCCATATAGTTAATTACTGATATTTGGCCAACTGACTGTTTTTCTTATCTCAAGTATCGCTGCATTTGGGCTAGTTCATGGGTAAAAGAAGAAAAAAAATCAGAGAGAGACTTTGAAGGGTTATATCTTTTGCTCCTCAGAAAAAAAAGGAGGACTTTGTCTCTCTCTTTCTTTAGCTACTAATATCTTTTCAACCTCACATCCTTCATTTATTTTTAATGATTGATGTTATAAGGATGGCTTTTGTCATTACACTGACTGACCTCCCTCAGGGCCTGAGCTGAAAAAAACTAGTACTTCATACATTACTTTGAAAAACACTTCTGCCTTTTGCTGCCCTCTGAACTACCACCACTACACAGCAAGCAAGCAAATGAAAAAATGCCCGAGACGGAATGCAACAGAGCTGGCTTGCCTATTGTAAAAGTTGTATTACTGAAGAGAAGCTTCCAGGACAATTTCTTTTGAAAAGCAATCTTCAGTCCATTGAAGCCTGTACCTCCACTTCATCATTTGTAACATTACCATTTATTATAGTTTTCCTTGCAAGGAGAAGTTTTACCTCTCATGACACTACCTATGTATTTCCTTCTACCCCTGGCTTTTATTTGGTAATTGTGTCCACTCTCCAGTCAACAGCTAAAATCTTAAATAACATGTCTTCTCATTTGCAAGGCTATTCTTAGTGTTGCACTGGAAATAGCAGCCTTAGAAATAAAGCTTATCATAAATATAGGTTGTTTAATAACTTTCTTTCATGACTTATTGATAAGTCATACCAGTTCTAGAAAAAGTCTGCATTTAGACGGGGTACAGTTACTGTTTAAAAATGCTAATATCTCCTTTTGTAATTACAAAACCTCATCATATGCCTCAAATCCTAATCCCCTACTATGATTTTCATACCGAAAAACCTAATCATTCTTACAAAGTTAAGCCAACATTCAAAATAGCACAAATAATTTAAAAATAGACAGAAATAGTGCTATCAGAAACAAAATTAAACCCTTTTACTGGCAAAACGCAGTAGTCCACCTTACACATCAACAGTAGGCTTTTGCTTACGTTCAGATCCTACCTAATGTTTAGAGATTTCTTCCTAAGCTCACTCCATCTGAGGTTCATGTTATCCAGACGTCTCTGCAATAGGGCTGCATCTTCAGAGCCTTCCAGGGATCTCAGGATTTTCTGCCCGTTTTCATCCAGATTGTGGAAGATGTCAGTATGAGCATCGATTTCTGCCTGTAGTTCCTATGGAAGCAATAGAAAACAATATGCGTGATTTGTTACAAAATCATAGAAAATATCACGTCTCAAAAGAGTACAAAAACCCTCAGTGTAACACAGAGTTAGCATAGATTTTGATTACTCTTTTTATGGCAATATCATGTAGTGTATACACAGCCATATTTTCCTTTCACGTGAAGGCCATTTACATTGAATATCGACTTTTTTTCCATACAGAGCATACAGAAAAAAATTTAGAAAGCTAGAAGTCTAGGCTTTAACAGGCAAAGCAGCAAGGACAAGATATATTTACTATGCTGATAAGGAAAGAAAAAACCCACAAAACCCTCAGGATCTCACGTAAATCTGACCTTCACATGATACGTCTTCCTATGCAACATTTTCAGTTTGAGCTGGGGACTGCAACACCGGTCCTGCTGCATGGCAATTCCAAGAAATCTATGCGTCTGCAGCAGCTGAGCTTTAAAATGCCAAGTTCACTTACATTCTGTTGACGGAACGCATTTTGGAGCACAGGCCTCAGCAGTCAATAGCAATAAACAGCCACTTTGTGCTATATCAAAACACTGGTCAGGGCCATGGCTGTAGGAGGGCCTGAGAATAGCAAGGGCCTAGAATATGCAACTGGCAGCTCATGTTGAACAGCCAACTTTTCTTATCACTTTGTAACTGCAGGCCGGCTCTACATTTTGAATTCATTTTTCCCCCTCATTTTTAGCACAGCCGTTTCTGCCAAAAGAACATTCTTTAGAGAGCTGCCTGGTACCAGCATTCCTGCCTGCCCACACACTCAATGCAGCCTTTGTACATCGGCTGCCCTTCTCCGAGACGTTTGCATGTTGCAGCTCCGCAAGGTCACAGATTTGTTCGCAGTGGACAGTGGTTGAATCAAGCTCTTTAAACAAAATAAAAATTTAAAAAAATAATAATTTAAACACGTACGTACATGAGCACATACATACTCTATATGTAGCCACATACGCACAAAAGTACTTTTACTTTCAAACAAAGCAGCACACAAAGAAACAAAGAAAATGACCTAGTGAATAAAGCTCTGCATTTTCTCCTGGGATCCTTGGGCGCTAAGATTTCTGGTGGTGGTTTCTTGCTGCCTGAAATGGGAGTGCTGGAGATGAAGTGTGAAAGGGGAAATGATTTATGGCATTTGAGAGCAAGACCCAGCGCTAACTGAGCATCACAGATAGCCCCCAATGGATATTTGTTGTAATTTTCTTTAGAAGAATGACTTCGAAGGAGGGGAGCACACAACTTGCCTGCTTGGTGTGTTCCTAATTGAATTGGTTTTATTTGATATTTTAAGTGCAATGTTAGCCACACTGAATCATGAGTAGATTGTCCTTGTTCACCTACTGCTGTTCCAAATGTCATTTGCTGACCTTTGCTGGATACCTATTTCTTTTCTTGCACAGTAACGACTAGCACTGTATTTGGAGCAACTTCAGGGAGGGCTAGGAACATCTTTGGTATAGTATAGGAGTTCTTATCCAACTGTTCTACTTTATCTATGGTCATCCTAGCAGTAAAGTAGTTAGGAATGAGTTTGGAATACATCAGAGGTAATTCTGCAGAATGCAACTGTATTATAAATAATGTATTTATTTATTGATGTTAAATAGATGATTTAGATTTTTTAAAATGCCATTATTAAGGTACCTAACCATGTATAATACTCCAGGTATGAATGCCCTTACTTGAAAATTTGTGCTTTATTTCAAATCTGAATGTTGCTAGCTTGAGCTTCCAACTGTGATATTTTATTTTTGTTTGCTTGACTAAATAATACTCTATTACCAAATTTCTTTCTCTTCATGTATGCATTTGGAGGTTTAATTTAAGTTAGATTAAGTATCAGAAACCTGATGTAAACAGCCAAAATAGTATGTAAGAAAGGATAAAGTTCACAGTAAAAAAGTTCACTTTAATGTCTGCGTATTTCTAAGGTCCTTCCACATTTAAAAACTAATAAATCTATTGCTGAATGAAAGAACTATCATACGCACTACCTGTTGCACAAAATGCTTAGTTGTTAGGGTGGTGATGGAAACAGCTGCCTTTTCCTCCACAAGAACATGTGCCATGAAACATATACATTGAATAACTATTCACAGTAGGAAGCTGTCAAATCTATGCCCCCTTGGTGTTTTACCACACATACACCCATAGCATTTTATAACACAAAATTAGGAAAAAAAAAATGCCTTCCACATTTTTATTGTTTTTAGCAAAAGTGTCTCATAGTCTACACATTCCATGCTTTTCTCCTGACACATATGTATTTCTGAAAATAAAATCAAGCCATACCCTTTTTATTTCAGAATACTATATAGTATCACAATAAATCTGGACAGTTAGTTAAATGGGAAACAAACATGAAAAGTGAAGCACTCTTATCAAAAGTTTAGTATTCAAGACGTGGTTTTCCTTATTACAGATTACTTGTGTAAACTGAACATCTTCTTATGCTCCTAAAAGTAGTTTATTCCAGCTATGCAGGAAGCCTATGCTGACAAAGAAGCAAGACAACAACGAAGGTATTTACTCCATTTTGGTTGGTGCATTTCAGATCCTTTCTTTGTGGCTCCTTCACATCCCAAGAGAAGCAGAGTGCATATAAGAAAAAGATCTATACACCTTTTATTTGTTTTCTGAAATAAATAATTTCCATGTTTCAAAAATACAAGTGAAAGATCAATATGAACTAGATTCTTTTTCTTGACAAGAATAAAGCAGGAAGATCTATTTCATCTCATAAACTGCTAAGATATTTGCAAATGTATGCTATCATTACACATCATACCAAGAAGCATAGAATATAGACTAAATATAGACCATTTACTACATTTTCATCTTTTCCAATGTGTTCAAACACATGGAGGAACTGCAGAGGATGATAAAGCAATCCTGGTATAATTCTACTGAGTTACAGTTGGACTTAAGTTGACTCTGTATGCTGCATTTTTGCTATAGTGGTTATTACTGAGGCTGTGTGGAAATAGATTCCCTTAAAAAGAGCAGGTAGCAAAATGAAAAACAAATAATGAAAGAATACATTGGCTACAGTAACTCATTAATGAGTATTGTTTATTAGTCTAAGTTAATTTTCAAATCCACATCTTTTTGATCACAAGTTATTGCTTAGAGTGAGCTGAACTGCTTAGAAAGAACTGAAACCCCATCAAGGGCAGATTTGCCTAAGAGTTTCAGAGTGAAATCCTCCTTTATTAAAATGAAATATATGATAAAAGGTACCATAATATTTGTTTGTAGAAACCTTGCTGAATAGCTATTATAGGTTTCTACACATTTAAAAACATGTATTTACATTATTATATTATATAGAACAAGTCTAGAACTAAGTCACAGAAATAAGAATGATAAGGAGATTAAATAAACTTGTCTTGAGGGGAACAATCTTCTTGGGCAAAACAGGGTGAGGAAATTTGCTCTGGCTGCTTTGCTTTTGTCCTGAGCCCTTGAAACCTCTATGCGTTATTTCAGGAGAGAAGTACACTAAGGCTGTAAGACAGCACACCCAATACTGCCATAAAGCTAGGGGATGGATACATTTCTCACTTGCTCAACTTAGAACCCCTTTGGAACTACTGCTAGCATTCTCCATAGGAGCACACATCCTCACTGCCCTAATCCTCTTCCTGGTAAAAGAAATTCACTTGTGGCTTCACTATTTTATTTTACACAGAGACAATAAAACACAGCAGACCAATTGCTGTGACACCTAGTGTCACACTGAAAGTTCTGTCAGCCTCCACATAGCAGAGCTAGTCCTATAAGAATTCAACACGGTTTGAGATACTTTATCAGAAATAATTAATTAGTGTCAATATCCTTCATATCCCACGTGCAATATATAGGCATGACATAAAAAGGACATGACACAGGCAAAATCTGTCATTATTTTGGCAATACATCAGAGAGGGATTGGTAGGCTGGAAGTAAAATGAAGTCCTAGAAAGAAGGAATTATTTACACTAGTTGGACTATACATGAGTCAGACTAAGACATGGAAATTAACACAGCACAGCTGACAAAACATTTATCTTTCATACAAGGTGGAAACAAAATTAATTATGTAATAATTTAAAGAAATTAAAGCACTTATATCCTTCTCTACAAACTCAGTTCCGTTCTTGGAAATGTGCTTTTCATTTCCAATGAAGCATTTTACATTTTCTAGGTACTGTACAAAGTTACTAATGAAATAAATGGCATTAATTGAGGTATAAGGGCTCACAAAATTAAAGACAGTACCATCTGATTAAAGGAAATCAGCACAGAGAAAAAAATTATCTTTACTGACAGTAATTAAAAAAAAATAAAATCAGTCTGCATAATTATATACATGTACTCAAAGCATCAACAAGTAATACCTGTGTTGCTATACATAGCTCCGAAGTACTATACTTTACAGTACTATTTCTGTAATACTAATACTGAAATAGCTGGAAAAGCTATCATAAAATTACTCAAAACAAAACAAAGATCCTACACCTCGATAACCTTTCTCCATCTATGTAGTTAGCTGAACTAATTGTCCCCTTCATATTTATATTAACAGAGCATATTATATTTCACCTAAATAATTTCTGGAAAAAAACCTCTTAAAATTTTTTAATAGCTTAAATTAGTAGCATATTTACTTAAACCTCTTATACTGTACAGACACTATGACTAATGTAATCCTCCTTTTTTCCATTTTCCTTTTGTTTCTCTTTTCCTACCTTCCTTTTTTCTTCCCTTTTCCTACCTTTCTTTTTTCTTCCTTCCCCTTTAGCTTTTCTCTTCTTTTCTTTCCTTCCTTGTTTCCTTTCTTTTCCTCCTCATTTTCTTTTCCTTCCCTTTCTCTCTTTCCTTTCCCTCTTTTTCCTTCCTCCTTAATTCTTTTTTCCCTTCCTCTTTCTTTCTTTTCCTTTCTTATTTCCTCCCTTCCTTTCCCTTCCTGTCTTTTCCTCTTTTTTCCTTTCTCTATTTTTCTTTTTTCCTCTTTTGCTTTTCCTTCTCCTCCCTCTTTTTTCTTTTTCTTCTTCTTTCTTCCTTTTCCTTTCCTGCCTCTTTCTTCTCCTTTTCTCCCTTCCTTTCCCCTCTTTGCCCTCCCCTTCTCTTCCTTTCCGTCCTTATGGGTTAGGATGAGGGGGAAGGCCGGCGAGGCGGATATCCTGCTGGGAGTCTGTTATAGACCACCCAACCAGGATGAAGAGGTCGATGAAGCATTCTGCAAGCAGCTGGCAGAGGTCTCGCAATCACTAGCCCTTGTCCTCGTGGGGGACTTCAACTTGCCCGACGTCTGCTGGAAATACAACATGGCAGAGAGGAAACAGTCGAGGAGGTTCCTGGAGTGTGTGGAAGATAACTTCCTGACGCAGCTGGTAAGTGAGCCTACCAGGGGAGGTGCCTCACTCGACCTGCTGTTTACCAACAGAGAAGGACTGGTGGGAGGTGTGGTGGTCGGAGGCCGTCTGGGGCTCAGCGACCATGACATGATAGAATTTTCGATTCTCGGGGAAGTAAGGAGAGGGGTCAGYAAGASYGCTACYRTGGAYTTYCGGAGGGCAGACTTTGGCCTGTTCAGGATGCTGGTTCAGAGAGTCCCTTGGGAAGTGGTCCTGAAAGCAAAGGGGCCCAGGAGGGCTGGGCATTCTTCAAGGAGGAAGTCTTAAAGGCGCAGGAGTGGGCTGTCCCCCTGTGCCATAAGAGGAGCTGGCGGGAAAGACGGCCAGCCTGGCTGAACAGGGAACTTTTGCTGGGACTCGGGGAAAAAAGGAGAGTCTACCGCTGTTGGAAGGAAAGGCGGGCGACTCAGGAAGAGTACAGGGATCTCGTCAGGTCGTGCAGAGAGGRARTTAGGAAGGCAAAAGCMCAGBTGGAACTCAATCTGGCCACTGTTGTCAGGGACAACAAAAAATGTTTTTACAAATACGTTAAAGACAAGAAGAGGGCCAAGGAGAATCTCCCTCCCTTATTGGATGCCGGGGGGAACATTGCCACCAAGGATGAGGAAAAAGTTGAGGTGCTTAATGCCTTCTTTGCCTCAGTCTTTAATATTCAGACCAGTGATCCTCAGAGTATTCAMCCCCCTGAGCTGGAAGATGGGGATGGGGAGCAGAGTAAACCCCCCATAATCGAAGAGGAAGAGGTTWATGACCTGCTATGCCAGCTGGACATACACAAGTCTATGGGGCCAGATGGGATCCACCCAAGAGTACTGAGGGAGCTGGCAGAGGAGCTTGCCAAGCCGCTTTCCATCATTTGTCACCGGTCCTGGTTAACAGGGGAGGTCCCGGATGACTGGAGGCTTGCCAATGTGACGCCCATCTACAAGAAGGGCCAGAAGGACGATCCGGGGAACTACAGGCCTGTCAGCCTGACCTCGGTGCCGGGGAAGATCATGGAGCGGTTCATCTTGAGGGTGCTCACAAGGCGGGTGCAGGACAACTGGGGGATTGGACCCAGCCAGYATGGGTTCATGAAGGGCAGGTCCTGCTTGACCAACCTGATCTCCTTCTACGACTGGGTGACCCGCCTAGTGGATGAGGGGAAGGCTGTGGATGTGGTCTACCTGGACTTCAGCAAAGCCTTTGACACTGTCTCCCACAGCATTCTCCTGGAGAAGATGGCA